>CM076448.1:34069912-34219912 GCA_038419695.1 Scomberomorus guttatus
AGATACTTTACTGCAGTAAAAGTACCAATACAGCAATGTAAAAATACTCTTATAAGTAAAAGTACTGCATGAAAAATTATACTGCAATAAAAGTACATAAGTATTATGAGCTTGATGTAGTTAAAGTATTGCAGTAAAAGTACATAAGTATTATGAGCTCGATGTAGTTAAAGTATTGCAGTAAAAGTACATAAGTATTATGAGCTCGATGTAGTTAAAGTATTGCAGTAAAAGTACATAAGTATTATGAGCTCGATGTAGTTAAAGTATTGCAGTAAAAGTACATAAGTATTATGAGCTCGATGTAGTTAAAGTATTGCAGTAAAAGTACATAAGTATTATGAGCTCGATGTAGTTAAAGTATTGCAGTAAAAGTACATAAGTATTATGAGCTTGATGTAGTTAAAGTATTGCAGTAAAAGTACATAAGTATTATGAGCTCGATGTAGTTAAAGTATTGCAGTAAAAGTACATAAGTATTATGAGCTTGATGTAGTTAAAGTATTGCAGTAAAAGTACATAAGTATTATGAGCTTGATGTAGTTAAAGTATTGCAGTAAAAGTACATAAGTATTATGAGCTTGATGTAGTTAAAGTATTGCAGTAAAAGTAGTGGTTTGGTCCCTCTGACTGATATATTATTATATATGACATCATTAGATTATTAATACTGAAGCATCAGTGTGTAAGCAGCATGTTACTGTTGTAGCTGCTGGAGGTGGAGCTAGTTTCAACTACTTTATATACAGTTAGCTAGTTTAGTCCAGTGGTTCCCAACCTAGGGGTGGGGCCCCTCCAAAGGGTCAGCAGATAAATCTGAGGGGTCGTGAGATGATTAATGGGAGAGGAAAGAAGAAAAAACAAAGTTCTGATACACAAATCTGTTTTCACTTTTTGGACTTTTTCTCTAATCTTTGATTTTTGCTGAAATATTGGATCATTTGAACATTTATTGAAATGAAACCATGTGAGAAGTTTAGAGGGAAAAATCACTATTTGGTGGAGCTGTTAACAACTCATAGACATCTGAAATGTGACCCCGACTACACACTGCTTTTTGTAAGACGTCAAAAGCCAAAAAGGTTGGAAACCACTGGTTTCATCTTTAATAAGGGGCGGCTGTGGCTCAGGAGGTAGAGCGGAAGATTGGTGGTTCGATTCCCGGCTCCTCCAGTCCACATGTCGAAGTGTCCTTGGGCAAGACTTGCCAAATTGTGTGTGAATGGTTAGATTTCCTCTGATGGGCAGGTTGGGACCTTGTATGGCAGCCCCTGTTTCAGGGCCACACATTCAGCGTATGAATGTGTGTGAATGGGTGAATTGACTCGTAGTGTTAAAAGCGCTTTGAGTGGTCGGATGACTAGAGAGGTGCTATACAAGTACAGTCCATTTACCATTTAACAATGTATTGTAAATGGGGTCGTCTTATATTTGAGGATGAGACAGTTTCGTGTTCACAATATCAGATCTTCTTATTGTGGCGAGTGTCTTTCAGTCTGTTTATAGTGAGTCTGTTAGAACATACTCTTCTGATGGCAGTGCCACCATCAGGACAAACGTTTTTAGCTTTAATATAAATCCTCAGTATCATATTGTGATGAATATTCTTAAATAATGTAGCATACAAATGCACCAATACATGCAGCTCGATATTAATAACTGATGAAGTCATTAGTTAATGTCTTTACTTAATAATTCAATATCATTCATCTATATATGCACTTTAACTCACAGTTAAATCAACGATGAAACAATAATGAACTTGTTGTTACATGAATGAATGCATTAGATCACCAGAAGTCATACAGAAGTTAAACATGTTGGTATAATAAAGCTTCTTTCTCGTATTGTTTCCCTCCTCAGTGAATCTGTCACGAGCTCATTAAACCTGCTGTCAGGTTTAATGACTCAGTCCAGTCTGAGTCCCTGAGGACAAACATGACCTTTGACCTTCACCACAGAGCTCAAAACATCATTTTTTGTCCTTCTTCCATCATATATTCACCAAATATCTCATTTGTTTGTTTGTCACATTCATTTTTAGGGTTACAGGACTCAAACTTTTTCCACAAGGAACAAACTTTTAATCTGACTACAGGAAGTAAATACTGTCAGTTTCCTCAAAACAAAGCAAAGCCAACCACAGCTCTGTGATAACTGAGACGTTCAGGACAAATCCAGGTGGGTCAGAATGGTTCTGGGTTGACTTGGGTGCAAAATACGTATTAAAAAGGGAAAAAAACACCTTCAAAGGCAACAGCCAAGTGTTTTATAAAAACAGATCTACTATGTGCAGGTCATCTGACCCTGTCTCTCAGAAGGTTTATATAGTAGGTTTATATACCACTAATTTGAGTGCGGTGTCTTCTTTGTGTCATTCTGCTGCACCAAGCTGTAATGTGCTCATTACTGCCCCCTGAGGCAGAAAACACACACTGACAGTTGACGGTTGCTAAGAACTGCAGTTTCTAACATAGACAATAAAAAATATGGACGTAGCCACTGTGAGGTCACCCATTGGTTTGTGAAGAGCGGTTTTCAAGCTCAAAGTGGGCGGCTCCAGCTGTCGCCATCTTGGCCATGCGACCTGTCACTCATAGCGGCCACGCCCTTAATTATGCATAACTTTACAGCTTAATGAAATTTAAACTGGTGAGTTATAAAAAATGATTCACCTCCTGTTCAGCTGTCATGAACGAGGCCTGAAACATCCTCCACACGAGGCGCCGGCTGGGACAGACGTCACCATTTGCATTTGCGTACTTGCATGGAGCATTTTTGCTACTGAAGATTTAAAATGCCCAAATAAAAACAAATCAAAGAAATGAAAAGAAATCCAGTTATTTGTATTTGATTTTTACAACTGATGACATTTACTTTGTCATGTTAAAGGACAATTATTTAGCGTTTTGTCTTTAATAAGTGAAAGGTTCATTTTTTATGGATGTTTTGCTATTATCTGTCACCTTATAGACCAAACAACTAATCAATTAAATAATCGGCAGATTAATCGATGATAAAAAAAATAATTAGTTTAGCTCTAGTGCTTTTAGTTAGTATTTTAATGTGGGAGGGAACATTTATGACAATGAAAAACAATTCATTCAGTTATTTGAAGATGAAAGGTGAAATAATTGTCATTTAACATGTTTTTCATTCAATTATGACAGTAAATTCAAATAACAGTGTGTGTTGTATTTCACTTTATGTCTTTGTTTGACTTGTTTTCATTAAGGCATTTTAAATCTTCCACTGTTTGGTTTGGTAAATGTCTATCTGGTTATATTCCAGTATTTCCCTGAAGCTCCTCAGCCTTCCACCTGATGACCGCAGCAGAAGTCATTTAGCTGTAAATTGCAGTTTGCTCTCAGCAGGTGGATGTTGGAGGAGGCTTCATGGAGGCCTGCTGGAGCTTCACAGAGCAGCTTTCAGCTGTTCAGTCAAGCGGTGGATGAATCCTCCCACCAGCTGAGGCTCTGACATCCAACAGCAGATTAAAGAGCTGCTCATGAAAATCACATCACACAGATCCCTGTACAGCTGCAGCACTACAACAGAGTTAATAATTCATGTCATTGAGAGGCGTTCGCTCAGCGCTCTGCCTCGCTGCTCTCTGTGGTTTCTGGTAAGTCGGTTTCTGCCCAGCAGCAAAAAATATGTTTGTGAAAAACAATAAAAACTTTCAGAGCTTCATTCAGACTAAGGAGAGGACAGGAGGGCAGAGACACCATCTGTCTTTACTTCTCTGTTTCATGGACGTCTCTGACACACTCGATCATTTTCCTCACAGACCTCCAGAGTTCACTTCATCACTGAAAACAAGACCAAACCTTTGAACTAACAACTGTGGCTCCTACAAATGACCTTCATATACAACGAAACTGTTTTCCAGTTACACTGTTAACAAACGTAATCTCTGCCCAGATTATGTTCACAGGTCACGTTTTGTGTGTATTAAACAGAGACCATGATCTTTGTCTGACCTTAACCAAGAGCTGCCAGAGTCTGAACACAACCAGGAACACTTTCATACTGCTGGAGTTTCTACCAGCTGACATTTTACTGTAACATCACACATTTTACTGTAACATCACAGATTTTACTGCAACATCAGAGATTTTACTGCAACATCACAGATTTTACTGTAACATCACAGATTTTACTGTAACATCAGAGATTTTACTGTAACATCACACATTTTACTGTAACATCACAGATTTTACTGCAACATCACAGATTTTACTGCAACATCACAGATTTTACTGCAACATCAGAGATTTTACTGTAACATCACAGATTTTACTGCAACATCACAGATTTTACTGTAACATCACACATTTTACTGTAACATCACAGATTTTACTGCAACATCACAGATTTTACTGCAACATCAGAGATTTTACTGTAACATCACAGATTTTACTGTAACATCACACATTTTACTGTAACATCACAGATTTTACCCCGTTTTTATTCAAAAATTCAAAAAAATGTTGTTGCATTATTCACAATAAATTTAAAAAATCAGTGAAATCAAGATGGCTGTCATGTTTTAGGTAACAGAGACCATAATATAGTGTGATTAGGATGTTTTTTCTCCATAAACAAATAGTGTAAAACCTAAAGAATAAACACTCTCTGTTCTCTGAAAGCTTCATTAAGGATTAATCAGCCATTTATTAATGTCTGATGACTATTTATGAGAGGATGCTGTGAAGGGTCGTGTGTCAGGGTTAAAGAAAAATTTGAGATGGGAATACAGAATGAGGAAGCAGCCGCTCTCTATAACAATCAAACCGAGCGAGTTAAATCAACACCAGAGAAAATCTCAACTCGAGCTGTTTGTCTGCGTCTGAAACTAAACCACCGTCAGCATCATGTGATCACAAACATGCAGGATTCTCTCTGATGGGTCAAACCTGAGTGACAGAGAGGAAATATGTGACACGTCCACACTAAATTCATGAACGCCTCTTCTCTCTATTTTGTTCCTCCGTTAAGACTAAAACAGCATTTTTTCTCCCCTGAAAACACAGATTTTCCAAAACAGCCTCCAGAGTGTTTAAATGTGAAAACACCAGTTTGGTGCTGTAGTGTGTGCAGGGAAACGGTATACCGTTTCTTCTTCGCTGTTTATTTTTTGTGGCTGACTTTCTCGTCTGTCCTCTGCACATGCCCAGTAGGAGGAGAACTACCTGTTTTGGCGTTTTAATGTGGATGGAGGTGTTTGCTGCAGACACTGGTCATTTTAGAATTAATGTGGACGTAGCCTCAGAACTGAGTTACCACCAGAGTACATCTAGTCTTAAGCACCATTTGCTAGCGAAGCATACAGCTAATGCTAATGCAGGCAGCCTCGTTAGCCCCGAACCATCCCGCTTGCAGCAAACCACGATTGATAGTGTGAGAGGGAAACCCACAGCTTTAACAGCAAGAAACATGTGGCTGCAGCCTGCAGGCCAGTTAACACTGTGGAGGACGAGGGTCTGAGGGAAATAACTCGGATCACATCCAACAACTGCACTTGAATTGCCATCGAGAGCCTCCACTAAATCGAAGATACACAACCTGTATGATGACAAAGAGCAAAAGTAATTTTCTTTCCTGTACCCCCTTTCCACTGTTTCCTGCTCACTTTATGTATTGTTTGGTTTATTTTGTATTATCCAGTTTTTATCCCACAGCACACAGGGACGTTTTTGTGAGCCTTTATGTTTCCCATGTGAGGCTGGACACAGAACATTGTGTGATTTGCTTTGAAGTGAGGGATCCAGAGAGTGATCTTTAATCAGTACTGAAGTAATGGAACATTTAGCTGGCCAATGTGCCCATCTGTTACCTTCTGAGCTTGAGTTTGCTGTAAATTATGATTTGAGCATATTTTTAAAAAGCTAAATGCTGTACCTGTGAGAGCCTGTTTTAAACAGAGATACCGCAGTATTGACACAAAGAAGACCCGTTATTTATGTTATTATTATGCCGGCTTTGCTTTTTTACACCGAGCCAAACAAAGCAGGCATAATGCTGCCGCAGTGTGTGAGTGTAGATTGTAGCATGCTGGCCTTCCAGAATCAGAGGCGACACGTAACACAACAGCGTCGACGTCTAGTGTGACGTATAACATGTGCATCAAGCAGCGGCATTGCTTTCTAAACAACAATGGCTGGTGAGAGTGTTGAGGTGCTTTTGCTAGCTGTGCACATTTATACCAATAGCGTTAGCATCTTGGTTGCTGTAGGTTAGCTGCTAACTGTTTCTTTCTTCCGCCCCCCCCCCCCCCCACACACACACACACACACACACACTCTGTGTTTGTACGTTTTATACAGAACAGAATAACAGCACAACATTCCCGCCTTGGCCGGCTGTATTAAAGAGGCTAATTGTGTTGTTAATTGATTTCCAACCATAAATACATACATTTACAGTAAGCAAGCATATCTTGTCCACTCCCATGTTGATAAGACTATTAACATTTGAAAAAAGTCCCTTTACACTCAATTTTGAACAGACAAAAAATGTGCGATTAATTTGTGATTAACTATGGACAGTCATGCAATTAATCACAATTACACATTTTAATTGATTGACAGCCCTGCTAATAACTGATGTATTGTGGACTGTAAGATCTTACTGTGGCTGCCAACATGCAGTATGTGTATCAGTGTAGATATATGCAGATGTGTTGGTGTATATGAAGTGTGTATGTGCACATACTGTGTGTTTTATGTATGTATTAAGTCTAACTGAGTGTGTGAGGGAGTGTACTGTAATCATGTGTGTATATGGTGTGCATATGTGTGCTGCAGGCCTATAGTATCTGAAAATGTTCTCATTAGAAGATTAGCCTCGAGCTAAAAGAGATCCCAATAAATAAATAAACAAACAAAACAAATTGATTGGGGATTTGTTTGTGCACTTTCAAACTAACCAAAAGTGTTAAATGTTATAAATCCTCCAGATTAAAGGACAAACTCCACTACATCAATAGGTTTTTAAACTGCGTATAGACTCAGAGCTGCAGACAGAAGTAAAGCAGCCTCCATCACTGCGCTGGCTCCTCACTTGTAAACCTGTGTATAACACTGTAATCTGTCAGCAGCTCTATGTTCAACATGTAAAATAAAGGTTCTAATCTACAAACTAAATGTTCCAGTTTAAACTTTTTATCAGCTGCTCCAAAAACAAACTGATACCACAAGACTCTGCTCCATCAAATCTGTCAGAAATCTCTGTTAAATCCTCATGTTTCATTCTGAGCGGCGTGCTGACAAAGGGCCGACAGGAGCCGCTACAGAAGGAGCGATCTGCTGACGGTGAGCCGCCGCCCCACTGATCTCTGTTAGCTTGGTGCTAACGTTACATTTCCTGACTGAAATTCCACTTTTCTATATTCATCAGACGCTTCTCATACTTTATTTAAAAGATATCAGCGTTTGCCATCAAACAGAAGATTTAGAGTCCCACAGGTGAGCCTGAACAGACTGCAGAGCTCTTTTGTTCCTCAATCTGTCAAACTGTTTAATCACAGTTCTGGTTCTCGCAGCACCTGTGCAGACACTGACACTGTGTTCACTGGCAGTGTGTAATGTGTTTGGCTCGTAGTGATGAACCTACAGAGAATTATCAGTGACTCTGCAGCTCCCCTCGGCTTTACGGAGCTTTATAGTGAGTTTCAGCTCATTGTTTATCTGTCCGGCTGCATCTTTACTGTTTTGGTTCACTCTCAGCGCTCTCATAGCGTCGTTTTCAGAGAAAAAGCTGTAAAAAGCCACTGTACACTACCTGCTCAGCACCAAACAGCAAACAGACACAGTTAGCTGTAGACTAGCTGGTGAACATAGTGGAGCATTTAGCAGCTAAAGAGCCAGATATTTCCCTCAGGAGTTGGTAGAGAGCAGAAACAGCTAACAGAGAGTGAATATTGGACTTACATTCACCAGGTGGACAGAAACACGATAATGTTGCTCCGTAACTGCTGGATGTGGAAATAAGCAGCTGTTCAAGTTCAACATATCAACATAAAGTTGTAATATACAACATTCAGCCACTAGATGTCGCACCATAGCACAAACATCTCAGACCAAAATAAACGTGTCTTTTACTCAATAAAGTTGGGGAGAAAAAAAAAGAAAGCTGACAACTCACAAATAGAATAGAATACAAGCTGCAGGACTCTGACAGCAGAGACCAGAGTTCACATCCTGTCCTGAGTCCTGTGTATGTTCAGGTTTGGTCTGTATTAAACAGAGACCATGATCTTTCTCTGACCTTAGAGTCCAGATGAAACAGCATTTTGAGAGTATCTAACTTCCACATCGTGACGTATGTCTGAGTGAAACAGGACAGACAGGCGGGACGTAACTTTGGCACGAATTTGATTTGAACGTTGAAAAGTGGGCGTGTCTTAATAAATCTTAGCTCTGTGCCACTAAAAGATGAAGACAGATAGATGGGTGGATGTCATGATATTATTGGTTGAAATTGGTTGGTTCAAGCCTACGTAAGCACACATCATATTTTGTTTTACTAGCAGATATTTTACTGCAACATCAGATATTTTGGTGGGAAAAAAGAACCAGGTACGTTGTCTGTGAAAGTTGCTCATATGTTCAGTATCAACATTTTTGCAACTTCCCAAATACGTTAATTAACAACTCATTATGTTGAGAGAAAACATGATTCAGCAGCATTACGTTTCTAACAAAACGTATTTGCTGTTGCAATTTAGACGTATATGAATTTAATTTCTAGGAGACGGGGTCGTCTCCAGGGGCCTCAAAAGCTCCAGGTTTCCTCTCCATCATCTGCTGAATCAGTGTGACTCTGACAGTCCTCCATCCTGAAGAGGGACTCTGTCTGAAGACTTTAATAGTTTTAGTATCTATTGAGCTCATTAGTTGTAAAGTTGCGTTTTATCAGACTGGGGGACAGCTCGTATTATTATAACAGGAGGACTGTCATTATTGTCTTTAATAATCCATTGATTGATCAGTGTATAAAATGTGGATCATTATTACCTGAAGCCCAACTGAACATATTCAGATGACTCGTTCTGTCTGAGCAACAGTCACAAACACAAAGATGTTGACTTTACTATCATGGAAACCTGGAAAACTAGTAAATATTCACATGTAAGAAGCTGCTAACAGAGAAGATTTTGGTAGTTTTGCTTTTAAGAAATGACACAAAAGAATAATCAAATATCAAAAACTGTGTCAATTAATCTCCATTTACAACAGAGACCAACAACAAACCATTTGCCCCACAGCAGGTTAATCCAGCCGTGCTCAGATAGAAATAACCAGAAGTCACATCAATAATTCACACAAAGTATCACTGAGCTGGGAATATGGTTTATAAGCAGAAATAAATGCTTCATGGATCAGTTAGTAAGTTGCTGATAAATTGATTTTAGTTCAGCCTGGAAGCCCTAAAACTGTGGTTAATGACTTCTGAATGATTAATAAAGCATTAGTTACAACTTACAAACCCTTTATAAAGGCTGACTTATTAGATATTGGTGCCAATATTATAATAACATTAAAAGTCAACACACAGATAACACCAGTGGGAATATAAAATGAATTATTGTGTCACACATTCAGCTACTGTCGATACCAGCCAGCATTTACAAAACACCACAAATTAAAGCAGATCCAGACTGCTGCTTCCACACTGCAAAGAGTTAAAATATAAAGAAAACCAATGAAACTAGATTTTGTCCACAACATAATCCATAAATCAACAATAAAAGCTGTCCTGTATGTTTGTAATCCTGGACAAACCTGAATAAATGCTAAATGAAACAGTCCATCTTTCTGCACAGGCTTCTGAGACCAACTTAAACACATTAAATGTAACAATCATTCCAGTTTCTCTGAATATTTTTGGGTTTTGTAAAATAATTTCATGAAACTGACACTAAATCATCATAATAAATAAAATACAAGAACAGAAGATTATATTCTCCATCAGCAGCCAGAAGAACAACATGTCTTCTACAAATAATTCATAAAATACTAAAAGATCAACTTACTTTACTCACTGACACACGTTTATAAATATATGATAAGAATCCTTTTAGATCCTAAACATCAGTGCAGGAAGGTTATTATTACGGTATTATAAGATGACTATCAGCAGACTTCAGGCTCGTGAAGAAAGAAACAATAAGAGAGAAATGTGATAAAATATTATAATTAAACCTTCTGAGCGTCACGTGCAGGAATGTCTGAGTTTTTTACCTTTTCACAGGTGCGTGAAGAAGAAGCTCCGGAGTGAGAAAAGCATCAGAAAGTTTCCAGTTTCAGCTCAGACGGACTGAACTGAGATCAGCTCCCCGCTGAGGGACACGCAGCTTCATCATCATCCTCCTCCTCCTCCTCCTCCTCCTCCTCTGGCTGCCGGAGAGCCTTTACAGCCTGCAGCCGCCTCTCGCAGCTTTATAGCGGGGGAAGCCTCGCTCACACACCGCGGAGAGGAGGAGGAGGAGGAGAGAGGAGCGGGCTGCAGCGCCTCCTGCAGGCCGAGCAGAGGAACTGCAGGGCGGGGAGGAGCGGAAACAGTGGTGCAGAGGTGGAAGAAGTACTCAGATCCTTTACTGCAGTAAAAGTACCAACACAGCAATTTAAAAATACCCCAATACAAGTAAAAGTCCTGCATGAAAACTACATTCAGTACATAAGTATTATCAATTTTGAGTTACTACTTTACTGGAGTACTTATGTACTTTTACTGCAATACTTTAACTACATCGAGCTCATAATACTTATGTACTTTTACTGTAGTAGGATTTTTCATGCAGGACTGTTACTTAATGTAATGCAGTATTTGTACATGGCTGTGTTGGTACTTTTACTGCAGTAAAGAATCTGTTCAAACTCATTCTGAGTTGCTGAAACACTTTGAAAGTTGGAACCGGAAGCGGATGTTTTCCGTGTGACTTGACAGAAGAAGAAGAAGAAAATAGAATCAGTTTGTGGACTTTAATCAAAGAAACTATAAAAGAAGGAAGCGTCATTACGTCATGATACCGCTTGGTGCCAGTTGTGTTGCAGCCTACAGGAGCTGCACGGAGAAGGCCTCTGGGCTAACCCTAACCACCTGTCTGCTGCTCTGCTGTCTGTCTGCTCACTGTATCAAACACTGTAGATTACGTTACAAACGTCAACAGGCTCAGAGTTTATTTATCAGTTTAGTTAACTTACTAACTTGGTCTGTTACTAACCTTAATCACATGTGCATAAATCCAGCATAACATTAACGTAACTTACATACAAATAAATTATTGAATTAACAGACAAATTAAACGAAATGTACCTGGAAACACATGACACCTTAGCTAAATAACCACACCGCCTCCATCACCCGGACTGGTAACCAGTGAGAGGGGAGAGATGTCTGCCCGCTCACCGCTGTGCTGTGACGTAATGACCCTTCCTTCTTTTATAGTTTCCTTGACGTTAATGCGGAAGTTACTCTGAAGTCCGTTTCGCAGCAGAAACAAAGCAAGAAGTTGTCAAAGGAACTTTTTTTCCCGCGAACTGGAAGAAAACTGAACGGTGAGTTTAAACCTGAAACATTCGCGTTTTATTAACGTTTTTCTGTTTCTGCGAACTTCCTGTTTTAGCGGGTAAGTTTTGGCCTCCGTGATGATCGTCAGACTGCGTTTAAAATACTATCGATTTAACTTACTGTCTCTCTTCGCTTTAGGAAAGTGACGTTTTATCCGAAAAACACAGATTAAAATCCGTTTAAATGTATTAAATGAGCCGAACTTCACTTCGGCTTGAATCAAAAACACCCAGCACCGTTTATTTTTGTACATTTTGAGCTTTAAGAGTTAGTTTGCTCGGTATTCCCCTCGACTGAATACACGGCGGCTGATTGTTCAAATGACAGAAAAAGATAAATATCAGATAAATGAACGGTCGCTTAGTCGATCATTCAAAAGCCGAAACCACCAGAATGAACCACCGCGTATGAAAAAGCCTCAATTTATACTCTGCGTCGTTTCTGTATCTGTCTGTAAGCAGATCATTATTAAATAAAGTTTGGTGTTGCGATATGATAATGTATGACAAAAGGGTGCTTTATGTTCCATCTGGTGGTGGATGACCTCCTGGATAACAGGCACTTTTATTAATAGCATAAATCACTCTTATCAGTGTGTGCAGCCAGTGTCCACCTGCACACACCTGCACACACCTGTCCTGAAGCTTAGTTTCACTTTCACTCTGAAAAAATATATGACACACAGACATAAAACCTTTTACACATTTATACATCAGAAAATGTCCAGAGTGTTTAAGCCTGCATGATAGCACCACGCGTGTTTGTATACTGGTAGATGATAATTTAAACAGACAGAAATTACAGTACTTTTGATAGAATTGCAGAAAATCCAGGCTCAAACTTCCAACAAGCATAATTAAAGTTTTTACATTAACATGTAGACGTTCAGTAAAACATGTATGAACCGTGTTTGTAGGCTTCATGGGATGTTACAGCAGAGCAGAACTAATGTCTTCATGAAAATATTAAAAACATGTCATATTTCTGTCATGTTTTATTGACAAAGTGTCTCTTAAACCAAGAAAATCACCTTAAACGTTTGTTTGTATGTGATGATAAGAGTAAAGAGATAAAAGTAGACTTCAGTGTGCAGCTGCAGCAATAATTATTCATTAAATTATTATTATTTGTTAAACAATAACACCAAATATTTTGTAGCTGCAGCTTCTCAAATGAGAAGATTTGCTGTTATTTTTGTCTTATGTGACAGAAAACTGAATATATTTGAGTTTTAAAATGTTATGATGACATCTGGGCTGTGACGGCATTATTCTTTATTTTCTGATAAATTACTGACAAAACAATTAGATAGAGCTAAAACTAAGAACTATTTTCATTATCGATTAATCTGCAGATTATTTTCTTGAATAATTGATCAATTGTTTAGTTTATAAAATGTCAGAAAATTATAATTTCCCAGAGTCAAAGGGCATCTTCAAATGTCTTGTTTTTTTCTAACAGTCCACAACCCAAAGATATCAGTAGAGCAGCAACAATAAGTTAATTAGTTGATCGACAGAAAAATAATTGGAAACTATATTGAAGTGAAAAAGTCAAACATTCCCCAGATGCAGTCAGTCACTGGTGAGGATTTTCTGCTTTTCTTTGTCTTACGTGACAGTAAATTGAATATTTTGGACTGTTGGTTTAATAAAACACACAACTTGATGACTTGGCTTTTAGGAAACTGTGATGGACATTTTTCACTTATTTCATTTCATTTAATTTCATTTTATTTCAGTCATTTTATAGACCAAACATTCATTGATTAATTGAGAAAATAATGGAAATATTAATCGATAACGATGATAATCGTTACTTGCAGCCCTACATATCAGTTTACTATCATGTATGTTTTTTTTTAAATGCATTAAGAAGCAAAACATTTGAGGAGCTCATTTTCTGCATTTTTGCTTAAAAAATTACTAAAATAATTAAATTAACAGAATAGTTCCTGTCAGACAGACTGGAGGTTTAAGGAGAGTTTGTTGTTTGTTGAGGGAAGAGAAAGGCTGAGCGCGTCGCTGTGTGCACGTAACCCTGCCTGAAGTTTGTGGAGCTGATTTCTGTAAAGAAGTCAAGTTTGTTGCGTTTCTTTCCGGTTTGTTTTTGGAGTTACATGTGGTTGTTTTCTCTGAGTCTGCGTCGTGTCTCCCAGCTCTTACTGAGAGCTGTGAAGTCACAATCACTGTTGATGCTGTTTCCTGCAGAGAAAAACAAATGTTCGGTTCTTTTCTTCCCTTCAGGACAAACACATGAAGATTTCAGCTGTTTTTATCCAGAATACATGAGTCTGTTCAGTATGAAGGCTTGTGTCTGAGGGATCTCATATTTCCTGTTTGTTTTGCAGTATGCAGTAACGCCATACAAGACGCCATCTCCTTAATCCACTTACATATACATGGTTTATTTCCACTCTTCCAGTTAAGGCCTATCAGCCTCTTTGCTTGCAAAATACACATGTTGATAAGCACATATTGGCCCTTTTTTATATGTAGATCCTGAGGGAATAAATTGATGTCGATGAACGGGGAGGTGTACTCTTCCCTTAAACTCCTCAGCCTACATTCCCATAAGCAATACAAAAGTCTTCCTTTGACATCTTTACCTTTAGTACAAGTATCTGGGACACTACTGTCACATTTGTGACTTTTTTCAAGTGTCTGTGAATTTTCACATTATTTCTTCTGATCGTCTAACGTTGAATCTTCATTGAGGATCTTTTCTTTGTACCTGTAAAGTTATGACCTCGCTTCACCATAATTTTCTTGTCCTGTGTTGGACGTTTGACTCTCCATTTTTACTAACGTGTGTTTTTTTTCCTTGTTTTGGCTCCACTGTAGCCTGAGTGATTGTGCAGATGAGGGTCGAAGCAAAACACAGAGTTGTTTTTTTTGTTTTTTTTTCATGATAATTGTCAGGATTGTTTTATGGCGCAGCTGTAAGTGGACCTCTTGTATTTGAGTAGCTCTGCTTTGGAGGCTGCAGTGTGTAACTGAACTGTCTGTGTGGTCTCTCAGCTCCATCATGGCAACGACTGAAGTTTACTCTGCGACGACGACTCCGAACCCAAAATCCTCCTGGTTCACGGTTCCATCAGAACATCTGGATAAAGTCCGGTTCACAATCAAAGTCTTGGAAGTGGTGAGTTCATAACATCACAGGTGGAGGTGGGGACGGCACATTAACCATGAGGAAATGACAGGATCTGCTCTGTAATATATTAATACTGATATGATTCAGTGTGACTGACACTTCTCGAGGATCATCATCTCTGATGTTGCCAATAAACCTCCATAAATCCACTTAGAAACCAGAGAAAAGAGGCTTCAGAACATATTTAAGTTTTCTTCAGTGTCACAGTAACAGTGACAGTTGTCTGTACAAACGTTTACACTGCTAACAGGAGCTGCTAACAGCTGATTCACATGACTGATAATGGAGACTATTTGACTAAATGTAAACAAATATGGTGTAAATTGGGGCTCAAAAGAGTTCGTCTGGTGGCCAAGAGGTTTAAAGCACCGACCGTTAACTGCAACAGTCTGAGTCTAGCTGGTAATAAAAGTGTAAAACAAGCAGTTTGTGATATTGTGTTACAGAAAAGTCTGATTGCCGCTGTGTCTTTACATAAAAGTGACTCAGATGTAAAATCGGCGTCCTCTTTAAAAGCAGAGCTGATAGGAGCTTATAAAGATTTTATGGTTAGATTATCTTTAATTATCTAATTAAAATATTGTTGTGCAAAATTTCTAAATCATGAACATTTTTCTTATTACACTATGGACAAAATTCATTTATAAGATAAAGGTAACACAGATGGTAGCTGCTACATTAGCTGTTTTGAGTCACGTCAGTCCCGTAAACTGTGACGTGATTAGTTTGACTACATGTTCACCTGCTGCAGCTTACAGGACCGCCGTGGCTCCAGGCGGCGAGCTGTGTCTGGATGTCTCACAGTGAATTTAACGGTCATAGCTACAAGAAGAACAGACTGAAAATGACTGAACGCTGATCTGAGATCTGTCTGTGTTAGTTAACGTCTGGTTAGGAGAGCTGAAGCTCTGAGAGTCGACTGAACAGCTTCCAGATTCTACTTTGTTCGGTTTGTCTCTACCCGCCAGGAAGCTAACGCTAGCTAGCAGCCGTCTGCAGATATCAGATCAATGAGTGAGAGTGTCTGTGCTGTATTTTATGTATAATGATGACATCACTGCAGGTTGTTTATGCAGATCACTGCAGATCATGTTGGACATTTTTCCCATTTTCTGACATTTTATTGACCAAACGAGAATAGAAAAATGAAAACAATCGTCAGTCTCGGTTGTGGTTTAACATCTGTTATAATCCCATAAACAGACTTCATGTTTGTTCTGTTTCACTTTGGCTGCAGAAACAGAAACTGAGAAACTTGCAGTGTTTCTGTCTGAATACAAACTCGGCAGCAGAGTCAAATATCAGTTTTTACATGTTTCCCTCTGAGCTTCACTTTAAACTCTGCTGTTGCCTGAGAGGAAAGACGACGAGTCCAAAACAAGACGGAGCTTTAAACTGGTTTGTAGGCAAAATACAGGCTGAGATCACCACAAACACACTGAGGAGTTAGAGCAGGGTTAGTTTGTCCTGGAAAGTTTTGTATGGCTCAAGCATTAAACATCATTACTTGTTGAAACAGTTGCAGACACTTTACAATCCATCACACCATCAATAACAATTATACAAATGTCCAAACACAAAAACACAAAACAAAAATACAATTATCTCGTATTTCTGGAGAGAAAGTTGTTGTTCAGCCGGCCTTCAGACAGCTTTTTACCTCTCCAGAAGCAAAGTTAAAAAACAGTCAAGTCCCTAAATGGACACTCAGATGTCCATTAGTGATAGATGACCTCACAGAGACCTCGTCGTCAATGACTTCAAACGACATCCTTCAAGTTTAGCTCATCTAGGTACCTCATGATCCACACAGTTCCTAAAACAGGAGGCTTAACGCAAAGATAACTCCTGCTAACCCCAGAGGTCAGCAGACAACCCTCAGACAGACACAAGAGGTCAAGAGGTCAACTAACCTAAGAGCACGATTCAGAGTCTGAGAAACAGTAAATATATTTAATATTACTGCTTCAGTCAGCGCTCAGTGTTACTGATAAAACCTCCTCTGAGCTGTTTAAACTAAACTGATTATTCTATTGACAGAAAATTAATCGGCAACTATTTCGATAATTTATTCATCGTTTTGAGAATTTTTTTAAAGAAAAAATGTCCAAATTCTCTGATTCAAGTTTCTTAAATGTGAATATTTTCACATTTCACTGCAGCTGCTGTAAACTGAATATCTTTGTGTTGAGGACGTCAGCTGGGACTTTAGGAAACACTGGTCTACGTTTTTTACCATTTTATAGACCAAACAACTAATCAATTAATCAAGAAAATAATTGATAATGAAATAATCTCAAATATGAAACACGAGTCCATATGCTGTAAACCTTTCCATACTGAATAAATGATATCTGAGTGATACGACAGTGGTGACAATAATTTGAGCAATTTAAATCAGATTTGAATTTGAAACATCCCTAAAATATTTAAAGCTGCTATAATCAATATTTCTACCCTCCACAGTCTGATCTGTCAGTGTGTGTTTGGCTCGTAGTGATGAACCTACAGAGAATTATCAGTGACTCTGCAGCTCCCCTCGGCTTTACGGAGCTTTATAGTGAGTTTCAGCTCATTGTTTATCTGTCCGGCTGCAACTTTACTGTTTTGGTTCACTCTCAGCGCTCTCATAGCGTCGTTTTCAGAGAAAAAGCTGTAAAAAGCCACTGTACACTACCTGCTCAGCACCAAACAGCAAACAGACACAGTTAGCTGTAGACTAGCTGGTGAACATAGTGGAGCATTTAGCAGCTAAAGAGCCAGATATTTCCCTCAGGAGTTGGTAGAGAGCAGAAACAGCTAACAGAGAGTGAATATTGGACTTACATTCACCAGGTGGACAGAAACACGACTCCTAATGAATGATAATGTTGGTCTGTAACTGCTGGATGTAGAAATAAGCAACTGTTTGCTAACAAGTTCAACATATCAGCTTAAAGCTGATGATGAGTCAGAGTTGTGTTCACTACTTGATTCTGATGAAAACTAGTGGACAAAACATCAGTTAATGCTTAATGTTTAAGGTTATTAACAATTTGTAGTTTTTCTCCATTTACAGCAGACAGTCTTCAGAGAAACACATGCAGACAGTTTTAGTGATGTTCAGATGTAATAATAATGAGTCCTGATTTAGGCAGTCAGGTCCTGAACAGGACAGAAAAATGAGAATTTTCAGTATGATATTTATCAGGCAGTGTAGTGAAGACAGTGTAAAGGTTTGTTCACAGGTTTATTCTGTGAATCCTGTCAGTTTAACAACAGATTTATATTAATGCAGTGTTCCTTTTAATGATAAAGTGTAATAATCGTAATATCCTAAAATTGCCTGTGAAAATGCACTTTACATCCTAGTTTGGTATTACTGATGGAGGACAGTCTTCTGTTCTTTAATGAAAGTTTCTCTCAGTATGAAGAAACAGAATCCTGATTTTTTTTTTTCACGTGTCATCATACAGACAGAGTGAAGTAACGCAGCAGTTGTTCCCTCTGCAGAGCTGTCAGCATGTGAATGAGCAGAGTGACCTCGCAGTGACTCCATCTTCCTCCTCCAGCAGCTTCTCAGGAAGCTGCAGACTGGGAAGTGAAAGCGCTGCAGAGCTGACAGAGAGCTGTCGTTAGCAGATCTCTGAGCTGCAGACCTCCGCCGCTGTTGCAACACGAGGGGGTGGGGCTGCATCCGGCCCCCAGCTGCACGCTGCTCACATCTCTGACCTGCATATCAAACTTACATACAACTTACTTTATACTTTATATAACTTCAAACAGCTGTAGCTGAGTGTCTGTAGGAGGACTGTCAGAAGCTTTTTTATCAAATCTGTTTAAGATCTGAACATTTACAAGCAGTGAAAGTTCAACAAAACTCACTGTTTAAGATTCAGTGCTGTGCAAAAGTTTCAGGCAGTAAAAGTAAAGTGAGGATGCTTTGAATAGTTTTTATTGATCAGTTAACTTGATCTAAAGTTGAGTAAACAGCAGAAACATAAAGTAAATCAGTATCTGCAGTGAGCAGCTTTGCCTTTAAAACAGCAGCAGTTCTCCTCGGTACACCTGCACACAGGTTTTCAGGTACTTGGCAGGTCGGTTGTTCCTGCATCTTGGAGAAGTTGCCACAGTTCTTCTGTGGATTTCGGCGTCTCAGCTGCTTCTGTCTCTTCATGTAATCCCAGACTGACTCCATGATGTTGAGATCAGGGCTCTGTGGGGGCCAAACCATCTGCTGCAGGACTCCTTGTTCTTCTGCATTATGGAGAAGAATCTAAACATCTAAAGTGCCTTTTACACAGTACTGTATATCTAATCAATATTCAATTAGAAAGTGATGGGGAGAGCGTCGTATCTGCAGCCTACATCATCAAACCAGAAGTCAAATCTATACCTGTTTAAAAAATAAAACCTGCTCTGCTTTCCTACCTGTCCTAAACCTCTGCTCCTAGTGTTCCTACACAGTTTCTGAGTGTGTGTGAGTATTCAGTATTTGGTTTGGAGGTGAGGAGAGCTCCCACTCTTCCTGGCGTCAGACGCCCTGTTTTTAGCTCTGTGGTCGAGAGTTTGTCTCAGTTTGAAGAAAACAGGCCTTTTTATAACCTGATGTCCAGCTCGCCAAACACACTTTAACACACAGTATTCCTGCAGTAAGAGCCGGTTGTGTAATGTGAACTGTAATGTGGAGTTTAGTCTGGTTTACCACACGACCAAATATACAGTATGGAGAGAGAAAACAGAGCAAGGAACTGAACTTCATCAGGTCCTTAAAGCTCCAAGATTTTATATTATATTATATTTTATATCATTTATATTATATAAAATGTCAATCAATCAATCAATCAAGTTTATTTGTCACATGTAATCATATAAGGTACAATCAGAGTGAAATGTAATCCCACCACTTCCTTCAATGTGTGCATTAAGAAGAGTTTAAATAGAATAGGAATAGTAATAAATATGTGTATGATGGGGGTGGGGGGGGGGGGTGGTCTTAGGCAGCGACCTCGTTTAGGATCCTGGTGGTCTGATTGTAGAAGTTCTTCCTGAGCCTCTCAGTGCCGGCCCGGTGTATCCGGTACACCACCGGGGAGAAAAGGCCGGAGGTTGTAAATGTCCTTTAGGCAGCAGCGTACCGCCTGTTGTATGTTCAGCCAAACAAACTCTCTGCGGGGCCGACGCTGATTATAAGACACAATGAGCACAAATGAAAACAGTTAAGAGTTTGAGACTAACTCACTCAGGCCTGAGCAAACATCTGGATTTATAGCTGCCAAATGTTAATGAAAGAAACATGTCTGGGCTCAGATCCAGATCCTGGACCTGTTACTTCAGGTTTAGATCATCATTTATTATTATATTTATAGAGAAGAGAGAGAATCACAGTTCATTTTCATACATGACACACATTTCCTGTTGGTTTCATACAGAAGCTGCTCTGTGTTTTTATGCACAAATTGAAAATATGCATAAAAACAGGTGGATGGAGACACTTAGTGACAGTGACTGTTGAAACTGGTGTTTGTCTGACTTTAGTGAATTCTGTTGAGGATATTTGACTTTATTATTGAGTCACTGTGTGTAAGTGATGAGAAACAGCATGAAGAAACACTATTTTAGTCACAGTTCCTTCGACATTTGACCTTCTTGGTTGAAGCAGTGATAAATGGACGCGACATTTTTGTGGCTGTGATGAGCTTCATGTTTTGCCTTTGGCAGGACAGATGAAGTGTTGGTTGCTCTTCACGTCTCTTATAAGTTATTTAGAAAGCTGTAGAGGTTCTGGCAGCAGCTTCCTGTCCTGTGTGTTAAATGTTGGTGGGCGTGGCTTCCTCTGGATCGTACCATTAAATCTGTTGGGGTGATCCGTGTCTCTGCAGCTGGACGGCGCTGATGTTCCTCTTCATCCTGCTGACTCAGCAGTGTGGTTCAGACACACCCAGGACGCCCACATGCTGCGTGTTGGCGCTTTGGGAAACAGCCGCCGCCCACACAGCCGAACGGTCGGAGCGGTTCGACTACAACAGTCAGAGTCTGTGTTTTATATACTGGTTTAATCTCCCAGTATCTGCTCCCAGCTTACATTTATTAGACAGATACTTTCATCCAAACTGACTGAGAATAAGTGCATTTAACCTCCATTGGAGGGATGCGTGAAAATTCATTCCTGATGGAATTGATCGATTGATTTCTAGACTGGATTTCTTTGTAGTGAGTTTTATCTGCTTTATCTTTAAAAGGAGGAGAAATTGGTAAACGAGTACAGAACATAATAAGAGTGATACTGAGCTCTTACAGGCCAGGAGCGCTGACTGCCCCTCTACACACCTGCTGCACATCACTAACAAACAGCAGCAGAGCTGAAGCTGACAGTGAGGAAGACGGTGATGTGTGTGATCTTGACGCAGGGAGTTTGGACTCTCTCACTGAACATTACGACTAAACACCTGCACTTCAGTGGGTTTATAACTAATGCTAATATAGAAAGTCGTGTCCAGAGTAGCTAGTGTTTGACAGACAGGAGCCTGGTTCTCTGGTTCTCCAGTAGAAGCTTCTTTTCCTTGTTGCTAAACAAAATCAAACTGCTGATGAAGGCAGAAGCTGCTCTGTGTTCAGAGTCCTCTGAAAACAACAATAATCACAGTAATGACGGTGATGGAAAAGGTTGGCAGTATTGATACCGTCAGTGTTCATAGTAAAAACAGCACGTCTCCACTTCAGTGTGTTTATTCCACCACTGTGACCAGAACAGAGCTCAAACACTTACTACAGTGTGAGTATGAGCTTAGGGTTTAGGGTTTATTTTCTCACATTTTATAGACCTAACAATTGGTTGATTAATCAATAAAATAATCTACGGACAGGTGATGGTTAGTTGGAGCCCTAATCTAAATATGATATCAAATTATACTGAAAGAAGCATCCTCCTGTACTGATGCACAGATGTGTAAGAAGGATTATAATGTTCTCGCTGGTCACTGTCTCCAGACTGTTTAAACACATTTCTGACTGCAAACTTCCTTCCGAGTTGCCTCGACGCCTCTTTAACCTGCTGATGTTTCCTCTCCATCAGCTCCTGTCCCTCGTGGCCTTCATCCAGGAGGAAGTGGTCAACAGCTGCCAGAGCTGCGCCGCTCTCTACTTCTTTGAGTTTGTCAGCTGCACGGCCTTCCTCTTCACCCTGCTGCTCCTCATCCTCCTCTCCACCACCCTGAACACGAGGGTCGGCATCACCTGCTGGTCCAGCCTGGTACGAGCTCATTCTGGTCTCATTTACCCTCCACACTCACTGTTATGTTCTCCTCCATCAGAACCTCAACTATCACAAACAGCTGTGGCGTCTTTAAAGAATCATTTTGGGAAACACTAAAGCTCACTGATGAACATGTTGTATCTTGTATGTTTAATCTGGAACGATTAGTCGATCAACAGAAAGAGTTTCGCACTGTTAGTTGGACAAAATAAGACATTTGATGACATCATCTGGAGCTCTAGGATATTGTGGAGCTTTTTTCACCGTTTTCTTATGTTTTATTGACCAAATCGTTAATCGATAATGAAAATAATCATTAGTTGCAGCCCTTCTAGTCTACTACTCATCTAATTCGTCACAGATTTTAAAACTACGTAGTGACTTCCAGATGTATTCCAAATCCTCATTTTTAAGAGCTGTAGACTCTGAAAGTGATCGATTTATAATAGAAACTTTATTGAACAAAACAACAACAGTAAGACACTTATATTCTGAAAAACAGTTTGATCACAGTCTCAGGTTTAATGTATCATACAAATGAAGTATCAACAGTTGCTTCATCAGTGCTTCAGATATTTGTTTCCCACATTTATTCATCACAATCTGTAAGAAAAGGAAAGACACCTGTAGCACTAACTCTCACACATAATTCACACAAGGTTTCATGGGAGCTGGAATCAGGAGGAGAAAGTGTTGTTGTGTCCTTCATGATGCTCCGTATCTTCAGGAGATCTCGTCAGCTTGAAGTAAAACAGCTGTTGCTCCTCTTATGAAGCCAGTTCGACAGCAACAAAAGTGTCACCTGCCGAAAACACATTAATACAAATTATTATGAGGGAATCCTGTGACTGAGTTCTGATGGTTTACATTTAGGATCTGGTTCCTGTTTGGATTCATTAAAGGACAGGTTCAGGTTTTTTACAGCTTATTTCTACATGTTTTGCATCTTGTTGAGATGCTTGTGGCTGTAAATGAATATGACGACCTAATATTATTATTACCTAATATTCCAACATCATTTTAATGTCATAGAGCCAAAACAGATCTCATAGCAGAGCTGCTGTAGTTTTGTCAGATGGTGTCATGATCATAAAATAACATTAAAGGACGGTTCACAATTTTTTTTAAGTCTGTCTTAAACCAACAGTCAGGAGCCCAAATGAAGAGTGAAACCTGTTTTTCTTGCTGTAATCATTCCTCCTGTTCATACTGACCATTAGAAGATCCCTTCATAATGCACTTACAATGGAAGTGATGGGGGACAAAATCCACAGTCCTCCTTCTGTGCAAACATGGATTTCAAAGTTTATCTGAAGCTAATATGAAGCTTCAGCGTCCAAATGAGTCAAATCAAGTAGATATCTTTCAATGTTACAGTCTTTTTAGTGCCAAAGTCCCTCTTTTTGTTACTATACTTCCACCGCAGCTCAACAGGGAAACACTGTCCGAGGAAACACAAAGAGGGAATTTGATGCTAAAAAGACTGTAAATGTGGCAGATATCCACTTGATATGACTAACTCAGACTGCTGAAGCCTCATATAAGCTTCAGAAAACCTCTTTCACTGTTCATATGGACACCTGACTGCTGTTTAACACACACTGGAAACACTGAATTGTCCTTTATCTGCTGCAGCATTTTGGTAATGACTGCTGCTTAACAGGAAGTATGAATGAACACATGATTACATTTCACACCACCTCCAACATCTGATGACAGAAACAGAAAATATGTAAATGAGAACTATGGAACAGACCGTCTCCTTCTCTCTCAACATTTAGCTTCTATGTGTTGAGACAAAGTCCGTAACAAATGAAATGCATAATTAAAAGTTTATTTTAATCATTTCAATACACTCGCACACTTCAGAGACACGAGTCAGTCCGGCAAACAGAGACCGCAGCCGTCAGTTCAGCTGAAGCTAATATGAGACAAAGACTTTATCACAGTTTTCGTAGACGACATGAACACAGATTAGAATCAGATAAAATGTTAAACTCCATCTCTAGGTTAAGGCCAGTGACAAAGCTCTCATATGTTGGAATAAAGTATAAAAGAATTTCTGACCTGCACCTGTCAGTTTCCTCCTGAAGGTGTAGACACAGGACTCTGCATTGAACTGTTGAGAGTTTTTGAATATCAAAAAAATGTTCGTTACCTCATGAATGAACACTCATGAGTTTGGTCCATTTCTCTGTAAATGTTCTGCTGATGAACGTTCACTACTTTTGGTGGATTTTATGGAAGCACTTGACGCAGGTGAGGCGAGGACCTCCACGTCCCGGCGTGTCCACCGAGGCAGCTCCACTTCACCCTCATCTGAGCTCCTGAGTGGAAAACCTCCTTGTCTGTGATTGGCTGCCCACACGTCTGACACATTTTGAAAAGCTCCATCAAGTTACGATAGTAAACAATCGCGCAGTCTTTGTCGGTGTCGTCGTCAGAGTCAGATGTCGGCGTAGAGTTGAACTCTGAGCGGAAGCTGTCGTCCAGCGGGTCGACTGACACCACGATGCAGAAACTTTCATCTGCTGGAAGCGACTGTGAGGAGCAGCCTGCAGCTGCAGAGGCCGTCTGTCAACAACAATAACAAGATGATAAATAAACAGCAGCTTAGCAGTGGCACCTTCATTTAGTGTCATCAAAAACAGATTCATTTATTACTGGATATAATTCATTAAATCACATTTAAATAAATACATGTTAAAAGAAAAATTCAATATAACTGAAGGACTACCTATAAATGTACAAATGTCACTTTGAGTTTCACTATGAATGAAAAGTGCAGTACAAATTAAATTATCATCATTATCTATTATGTAAACTGTCATTCATTTTATTTACTGGAAAAAAGACAAAGGTTTCAGAAAGTAAGCAGAAAAACAGAAATGTGGATCCACAGACGTCTGTTTTCTATCACAGCGTCTCAGTTTACTGTCAGACGACTAAAGAAACCACAAAATACACATCTGAGAAACTGGAACCAGAGAAGTTCTTCTTTAAAAAAGTCTCGAAACGATTAACTGATTATCAAAATAGTTGGAGATTAACTTAATAGTTGGCAACTAATTGACTAATCGTTGCAACTCTAAACAGACTAATCAATGAAAATAATTGTTAGTTCTTAAATGTGAATATTTTCTGGTTTCTTTAGTCTCTGTGACAGTAAACTGAATATCTTTGTGTTGTGGACAAAACAAGACATGTGAGGACGTCATCTTTGGGAAACACTGATCCACATTTTTCACCATTTTCTGACATTTCATGGACCAAACAACTAATCAATTAATCAAGAAAATAACAGTCAGATGATGAAAATAACAGTCAGATGATGAAAATAACAGTCAGATGATGAAAATAACAGTCAGATGATGAAAATAACAGTCTAGTAAGACAGAAATTCAAACTGATTAGAAAATATGTTGCAGCGACCACTGCAGGGCCCCGGGGCTCACTGTCCGAGTCTCCCCAGGGGCCCCGTGTCTCACTGTCTGAGTCTGCCCAGGGGCCCCGTGTCTCACTGTCTGAGTCTCCCCAGGGGCCCCGGGCTCACTGTCCGAGTCTCCCCAGGGGCCCCGGGCTCACTGTCCGAGTCTCCCCAGGGGCCCCGTGTCTCACTGTCCGAGTCTGCCCAGGGGCCCCGGGCTCACTGTCCGAGTCTCCCCAGGGGCCCCGTGTCTCACTGTCCGAGTCTGCCCAGGGGCCCCGTGTCTCACTGTCCGAGTCTGCCCAGGGGCCCCGTGTCTCACTGTCCGACTCTGCCCAGGGGCCCCGTGTCTCACTGTCCGACTCTGCCCAGGGGCCCCGTGTCTCACTGTCCGAGTCTGCCCAGGGGCCCCGTGTCTCACTGTCCGAGTCTGCCCAGGGGCCCCGTGTCTCACTGTCCGAGTCTGCCCAGGGGCCCCGTGTCTCACTGTCCGACTCTGCCCAGGGGCCCCGTGTCTCACTGTCCGACTCTGCCCAGGGGCCCCGTGTCTCACTGTCCGACTCTGCCCAGGGGCCCCGTGTCTCACTGTCCGACTCTGCCCAGGGGCCCCGTGTACAGCGTTTAACAAACGTTTAAATGTGCTGTTACACATGCAGAGGAATAAAAACTGTGGGGATTATTTACCGGAGTTCTGCTTCTCTTCGGAGCGGGGGGAGAAGTATCCGCGCTGCCGGGCTCCCGGTGCTCTCTCCCGGGGAACACAGACGGCACAGCGCCGCTCTTCAGCGTCGGTTTGGGCGGGGTGTTCAGTATTTTAGCTCGGAAGTCCTCTTCGTAGTCCTCTGGCTGAAAGTGCAGGCTGCACACCCTCACCCCGCTGTATTTAGAGGCCGGCATGTCTTCGTGTAATCGGGGGTTTTGGATGGCTTTCAGCCATGTCCGGCAGCGCGGCGGGTCTCTGGTCGGTAAGCCGTGGAACACCACCCCCAGAGACTTGGCCTCGTCGTAGCCCTTACACCCCGGAACACAGCACCGCCACGGCATCGCTGTGACGCCAATAAAACTACAACCATTAACTGAAGACTGTGGCGGTACATTAATATGTTGTTTTACATGACAACACAAGCTGCAGAGTTAGCAGCAGCTAGCAGCTTCTCCTCTTCTTCGTCTTCTTCTTCTTCTTCTTTGGGTTTGATTGGCGGTTGGTAGCTTACCTGCGTCACCTGCTGGACTGGTGAAAAACTACATTCTCTCTGCTATATCTGTCTCTGTTAAAGGACAGTTCCCAGTGTTCCCAGTGTGTTAAACAGCAGTCAGGTGTCCATATGAACAGTGAAAGAGGTTTTCCTCGCTGTAATCATTCCTCCTGTTCATACTGGATATTAAAAGATCCCCTTCAAATGTGCTTTAATGGAAGTGATGGAGGCCAAAATCCACAGTGTGTCCACACAGTCATTTAAAAGTAGATGTGAAGCTTATATGAGGCTTCAGCAGTCTGAGTTAGTCATATCAAGTGGATATCTGCCACATTTACAGTCTTTTTAGCATCAAATTCCCTCTTTGTGTTTCCTCGGACAGTGTTTCCCTGTTGAGCTGTGGTGGAAGTATAGTAACAAAAAGAGGGACTTTGGCACTAAAAAGACTGTAACGTTGAAAGATATCTACTTGATTTGACTCATTTGGACGCTGAAGCTTCATATTAGCTTCAGATAAACTTTGAAATCCATGTTTGCACAGAAGGAGGACTGTGGATTTTGTCCCCCATCACTTCCATTTTAAGTGCATTATGAAGGGATCTTCTAATGGTCAGTATGAACAGGAGGAATGATTACAGCAAGAAAAACAGGTTTCACTCTTCATTTGGGCTCCTGACTGTTGGTTTAAGACATTTGAATAATTGTAAACATCATTTTAAAGCATAATTCTGCTGATTTCTCTTCTTGTCAACAAATCTCATGTTTGGATCCAAACCAACAATGAACTGATCTACTAACAGTATTGTGTGTGTATCAAAGCCTGATATATCTTATTCCTCTGTTGTGTCCAAAAACTATTAAAAACAGGTCAGTGAGTCACACCGCTGCACTGTTTGTGTGTCCTACATGCAGAATGCAGGTTTTTATTCATGTGCAGCTGTTTATCAAACAAGGGAAACATACAGAGACAAAAAAAATTGTCTCCCCTCTCGTCTCCAGTGGGAGGGACTAAGATGGAAGGAAAAGGAGCAAGTGAAGCAGGTGATGTGGGGATGAATGTAATCTTTTCTTCTTCTTCTTCTGTCAACAGGACTTTGTGTACACCGGTGTCATCACTCTGTTGTTCTTCATCGCCTCCATCGTTTTTGCTACAAACAACAGCAACACGGCTCTGGAGAAAAGTGCTGTGGTAAGAAAACTTCACAGCTGTCAGACTGACACTGCTCTCCTTTCTTCCTTTCTTACCTCTCCTTTCCTTCTCTACCTCCTCCTGTCCTTCTCTGTCTTCAGACTCTGTTATCAGGTGTTTGGTTTTTCTTTAAGATTTAGTTTTTGTTTCCTGCAGGCGTTCGGCTTCATAGCGACGGTGGCGTTTGCCGCCGACCTCGCCTTGTTCGTGAAGAACCGCGGGTTTCCCTTTAACAAAGTCAAGAAGCAGGAGCCCAGTAACGGGGCCTCGGGGTCGGTGGAGGCTCCATCAGAGAGGGAGAAACTCAACACGCAGGCCAACGGAACAGAATAAGTCTGTTTTTATGGTCATACGTGTGCATTTGTATGCTGCACTCAGAGGTCAGATTATTTTACGCACTATTCCTTTAACATGACGGCAGGAGGCGGAGCTTCAGCTACAGACAGCTGACCTGACGCCCTTTCTAAAGTCATGTTATAGTCCTGTTTTTACTCGTCATTTCCCACAGCTGAGGACGCTCTGCGCTGCGATTATCAATCAGCCAATAATGAATCAATCACAGTGCAGAGCGTCTGCCAGCAGAAACCAGCAGGTGTGTTTGATTTTAAATTTGATGTTGACACAAACAGGATCCAGATGTTTCTCCCTGTTTTTTAAGACTTAAAACAACATTTTGTAATGAAAAGCAGAGACACTAAAACCATTAAACCACTAAATATTCTGCTTAAAGTTTAGTTTTTAAGATTTTAATCAATACAGTGAATTAGAGCTGGACAATATATGGATTTATTGTAGCTGTTAGATTTTCTCTTTTTCAATATCATGAAATTTATTAACATATTTTGTCTTAATCGACAAAAAAAAATGAAATACTGCATCTTAAAAATAATGATTGACTCAAACTGATTTTTAATCCCTGATTATTTTTGCTGCAGGTCAAAAATTAAAATCATTTGAATGAAACAATATTAAAAAGAAAAATCACTGGGTTATAAGCTGTAATAATTGTCGTGGCCCTGAACGCCTCACGGACGCTCAGATTTAAAACTGATAAGTTTGTGCTGAAATGAAGGAATCACACTCAACAAAGAAAATATTTAATTTGCAGACGTTGATTTTTGATATAAAGAGTTTTTTGAAAACTCTTCATGCTGACCTCCAGACAGCAGCAACAGGTCATATCTGAGCAGATGTGATGATGTCTGAGTATTTGTTGTTTAGATTCTTGTTGAGG
The DNA here is from genome assembly GCA_038419695.1 of Scomberomorus guttatus. Classification (NCBI taxonomy): domain Eukaryota; kingdom Metazoa; phylum Chordata; class Actinopteri; order Scombriformes; family Scombridae; genus Scomberomorus; species Scomberomorus guttatus. The sequence continues at coordinate 34,098,926 of CM076448.1, forward strand.
AAGGTTAAAATAATCAGTTTTATTTCAGGTTATTGATCGTCCCATTCTTTTACAAAAGTGTAATGATCCAAAGTGTCCAGCAGGTGGAGCTGTTGACTCATGTTTCTCTCTTCTGGACTCGTGGCTCATTATTATTATTATTATTATTATTATTATTATTATTATGCTGCTGCTGTTCAGCTCAACCTAAGTTTTGTGCAGAGACATTTTCTGCCAACTTGGGCCTCGTTTCCTGATAATGATTGATTGATCGAGTGTTTTTACACACGTTCCCCAAAGCAGTAAGAGCGAGAGCGTGCCATTAATGTATATGAATACATTTTAAAGTAACTTTGCATATTTAACCATCTGTAAGCTGTGCTGTATATTGAAAATACACACATCACAACGTGTGTTATAAACTACATAAACAGGTTTTGAAACTGTTCAGTATGAAAACAAAGCTTCATGTGCAGTAAACCGTCCACAGTCTTTAACATTCATGTTCCTGCTGGAGGCCGACGTCACTCTGAAGATCAGATTCAACTGAAATGAAGCAGAGAAGCTTCCTGTAAGTTCTTCAGTCATTCTGTCATCATTTCTGTATTAGACCTGCCAAATGTAAGCGTGTGGAAAACAACATACAAGCCATAAATAGAAAGGGAGGTGTCATTTCAGCCAGAAGAGAAGAAGATGTGATGAAGAAGAGGGAGAGGAGGATGATGACGACAAAAAATGGCAGATGAGTTGTTGAATTATTTTTGTGCGTTGGTTTAGTTTTACTTTCTAATGTTTTTGGGAGACGAGGCCCAGGTGGCTGCTGCCTCACTGTTCTAACGAGACGTTCTGCTGGAAACAGCCTGAAGCACAAAATGAGTTTTCTTTGTTGAGTGTCGGAGTTCCTTCAGACCTTATCAACACACAGCTGCCCAAACTTCCCATGATCCTTTGCCAAAAGCACCTTGGTCACCCTGATGTCTGACCTGAGCTCCAGAAATGTTTCATTCATCTTAAACTTCTCTCAGACCTTAAATAATAATCTGTTTCTAATTCCACCTGTTTCATACGTATATTTACACTGAAATGTGTATTTTTTATATTGTTTTATATTCTGAAACTTTTGTGATTGTGAAAATTATTAAGAGAAAGATTTGTTTTGTGGTTTTTGTTTCACATCAAACTTCACTTTTTCTTCGTCTTAATCACTTTGTATTTTTAAATGTAATGTTTAATGAAGGAAATGATGCTTTTTGACAAATATGATTTTATGAGGAAACAGCTGAATTTTACTGATTTTAAATTTGGTTGTTTGTTAAAACTTTAAAGGAATTCTGTGGCCAAACATTTTATTTAGTTATTCTCATTAGTCCAAACTACACAGAATTTATTTTTATACAAACTTCCTGTGAGATTTGGTTTGTTCAGGACGTTCTAATATTACAACAATATTAAAGTTTTTCTGGATGTTTTGATATTATTCTTGATTCCTGTCAAATTAAGATTTCATGTAACTTGATTTAATTATGTTTTTTTTTACAGCAGCAATAAGGCTGCAGCATTTGGGTGAAATATTCCTTTAATATTTTGGGTGTAGAAAGCCGCCAAACATCTGAGAAGTTAAAACTCCCGTCAGCTTCTACACACAACGATCATTTAGTCACAATAAAACATTTTAAAAAGATGGTTTCTGCTCATATTTGAACTTTTATGCCCAGAAAACGAAGCGGACTGCAAGTTAAAAACAAACACAACTAATCGCTGTTTGTTCTTTATATACGTTTCATTTTTCCAAATGTTTGAAGTATTTTATTTTCTACATTCCTTCCCTCAGCGGTCGTCTATTTCCTCATGCAAAATCAAAATTTAGCAGTTTTAAGGAACAATGCTGCAAAAATAATTTAAATCAAATAGCAGAAATAAACTAAAACAACCTCATGTGACCAAGCAGTCAAGTCAAAATCATGAGATGTAAAATATGACGGTGGCATGATTATGAGGCGTTAGGTTGTCATTTTTACTCATGAATAATGTATGTTTGTGGTGTTTTTTGGCAGTGAAGGACCTCCGTACAGGCTCGGACTCTCTCTGACACACAATAAAAATGTTGATAATTAATCACAGAATACACTGGAAAACTAAGTTGGAATCTTTTTAAAAATAACAAATATTTTCTTATGTCAACATCAGTGAGACAATCCAGAAGTCTGTTTTTATATCAACATGATTAACATTCATGTTCAGGACCAAGGCGAGGTTATTTGAGGAAAAAATGTTTTTGTAATATATATATTTCCATAATATTCTTCTGTTCTGTGTCTGTGAAGATAAATAGTTTTCAATCCATATGTGAGTTACACAGAATACTGTCTGCAGATACAGAGAAGATCTCACTGCCTGTCTATGATCATTGTATTATTCTGTCATGTAATAAAAAGATTTTCAAGAAATCAGTTTTTTGTTATTATTCTTCATGTAACCGAACATACGTTTGATTTTTTTATTGAAAATGAATAAATAACATGTTGTAGCTTTGTGAGTGTTTTCAGTTGCGTTTAACTGGATTTTCTCCTGGTGAAGCTGAAACTGATGAACTGAAGATCAATGTGACAGAAAAATCTGTTCATGTGTTTATACAAATATTAAAGGACACAATCACATACTGTCTAAACCAGCAGTCAGGAGCCCAAATGAAGAGTGAAACCTGTTTTTCTTGCTGTAATCATTCCTCCTGTTCATACTGACCATTAGAAGATCCCTTCATAATGCACTTACAATGGAAGTGATGGGGGACAAAATCCACATGAAGCTAATATGAAGCTTCAGCGTCCAAATGAGTCAAATCAAGTAGATATCTTTCAACGTTACAGTCTTTTTAGTGCCAAAGTCCCTCTTTTTGTTACTATACTTCCACCGCAGCTCAACAGGGAAACACTGTCCGAGGAAACACAAAGAGGGAATTTGATGCTAAAAAGACTGTAAATGTGGCAGATATCCACTTGATATGACTAACTCAGACTGCTGAAGCCTCATATAAGCTTCACATCTACTTTTAAATGACTGTGTGGACACACTGTGGATTTTGGCCTCCATCACTTCCATTAAAGCACATTTGAGGGGGATCTTTTAATATCCAGTATGAACAGGAGGAATGATTACAGCGAGGAAAACCTCTTTCACTGTTCATATGGACACCTGACTGCTGTTTAACACACTGGAAAAGTGTTTCACATATTTACTGCTTAGCTCAATGATGTAAGCCAAAGATGTACTGTAATAAAACACCATCATTAAATACGGTTGACTAAAAACAAGTTTGGAAAAACACTATTAGTATAAAAAATCCTGCATAACTTTTATCCATGTAATTTCATAATAAATTGACACAAATAAATAACAGAAAACCACCAAAAGCGGAATATGTCTCCTTTAATTGCTGCTTTTTCTTCTTTTACATTTCAGTAAACTGAATATCTTTGTGTTTTGGACAGCTGATCGGACAAAACAAAACCTGATGACATCACCTCGGACTCCCGGAAATTGTGAAGGACATCTTTCTTGAGTTTTATAGGTCAAATTATTAATGGATGAATTAAGAAGATAATCGGCAGATTAATCGATAATGAAAATAATCCTTAGTTGCAGCTCTACATATTTATGTGAAATCCCAAGAAACATGTTTAACTTTAGTAATAAGTACAATTCAGGATAAAACGAGACATTTGTGAGACCCATTTTCAACAAAACACAGAAAAGGATTCAATATGACTCCAGAAACTTTATTAACCACACAAGTCCAACTGCAGCTGCTAAATAAATGTGTCTCAAATATGAAATAAATTGAGTGAAACAGACTCTTTTCAGTTTGAAGAAGTTTAAAATATCCGAAAATCAGATCAGGAGAAACTTCTCTTTGGTTCAGAGCAGCCAAAGCTTTTAATGGCAGGAAAAAAGGAGAGCACATCACACAAAGTGTCTTTTAAAGGTCACATCTATGGACCAACCCCTTACTTCCATTTACACTATTAGAAATTATTTTCATGTCTTGTTGTTGGGTCAGTCTTCCTGATACAGGTCAGCAGACCAGAGTTTTGTTCAGACATGTCCAATTTTTAAAGACTGTTCTTTGTTATCTTTGGTATTTTTTAAAGTTATTGCTGCCTGTTTTACACCCTTATTTCTAAACCCTCTCTTAAGGTTATTTTTAAAAAATATATTAAAGTTTAATGCAAACACACTTTGAATTTCACCGAGTGCAATGAGTGAGATTATCATCAACATAATATGTGCCTTCACACTTCATCACAGGTCTTGTGCGATATACATGAGATATAATTAATCTTATAACAATATTTCAACCTCACTTAAGGCTCAACATGCAATATCACATTATAATCCTTCTGCATTGCACATCACAGGTCTTTAGAAATGATACCACAGTGACACTGTTTCTTCAAATACAAATTCTGAATATCTTAATGAGCCAAAACTGATAACTGAAGACAACAGAGTCTGATGGACAGTAAACAATATTTGGACACCATTAAATACAGAATGATTCTTCATTTTGTGAAAGCTCGTCAGACAGATACAGTTCATATATACAGAGATACAGAATATATCATATTACAGCAGATATGTTATATATTCAGATGATAACGTCAGACATTCTGCCCTCGTGTCACAGCTGAAGTCTGCAGGCGGAAACAGGAAGCAGAGCTCAAACAGAACAGATGAGATGAAGAGAAAAAGGAAAAGCAGCCGACAGCCGCAGCGGATCAAAGCTGATGATGAAGACCAGCAGTCAGACTGTAGAAAGTTCACCAATCAGTGAAGAGGAAGAAACACTGTGGAGGAGAAAAAAGGGACATTTTCATGACAAACAATCTGAAACAACATCCTGATGATTTTTCTCTTCTTACAGCCGTAAAACCAGATCTGAAAATGTAGTTTGTCCTGAAGGTTGTGCTGGAGGAAAGATCATTTCTCTTTGTTAAAAATATTATGATTAACACATGAAGGGAGGATTGAGAAAGATTCCCTTAACTGTCACATTTAATCATCTCTTTGCAGTCAAAAATCATGTCAACATCATGTTTTTCAAATGTATTGTTAATAGTTTTGTATCATTACAATGAAGAAAACTATCAGAAATGCCCATTTTTGTCTTTTCAACAGCAGCTGGGGGGAGTGTCAGTGTCTGTGATTGACAGCAGTTGGGGGGAGTGTCAGTGTCTGTGTTTGATTGACAGCAGCTGGGGGGAGTGTCAGTGTCTGTGTTTGATTAACAGCAGTTGGGGGGAGTGTCCGTGTCTGTGTTTGATTGACAGCAGTTGGGGGGAGTGTCAGAGTCTGTGATTGACAGCAGCTGGGGGGAGTGTCAGTGTCTGTGTTTGATTGACAGCAGTTGGGGGGAGTGTCAGTGTCTGTGTTTGATTGACAGCAGTTGGGGGAGTGTCGGTGTCTGTGTTTGATTGACAGCAGTTGGGGGGAGTGTCGGTGTCTGTGTTTGATTGACAGCAGTTGGGGGGAGTGTCAGAGTCTGTGATTGACAGCAGCTGGGGGGAGTGTCGGTGTCTGTGATTGACAGCAGCTGGGGGGCGTGTCGGTGTCTGTGTTTGATTGACAGCAGTTGGGGGGAGTGTCAGTGTCTGTGTTTGATTGACAGCAGTTGGGGGAGTGTCAGTGTCTGTGATTGACAGCAGTTGGGGGGAGTGTCAGTGTCTGTGTTTGATTGACAGCAGTTGGGGGGAGTGTCAGTGTCTGTGTTTGATTGACAGCAGTTGGGGGAGTGTCAGTGTCTGTGTTTGATTGACACGTAAACAAACTGCTGTAGCTAGTCATGGACAAACAGCGTGTTGCTAACGGGGATTTTGAAGAGCAACAATCCAACCAGCATCTAACGGGTCCAAAGTGACATTTGCTACCAACAGATATCAGGGAAACCAGCTCACTAAATATTTTTAAAAGAAAGTTAAAAACTTATCTTTGCCTTTAACTAGCTTTTGTCTCAGTGTGCTTCGCACTTATGCACTACTACACTTTTGAATTTTACTTGATTTTATACATTCTATGTATTTTATGTTTTAACTTAACTGTTTTTATTTTATTATTATTATTATTATTATGTATTCTATTTTCACTTTATTTTACCTTTTATCAAAATGTTTTATTTTTCTTCTTATGTACATTTACATGTTTTTATATTCATTTATCTCGTCTTTTATGTCTTTCTGATTTTCTTGACATGAAGAACTTGGTGCATGTAATTTCTTTTGTTGTAAAGCACTTTGAGCTGCAGTTTTTGTATGAAAGGTGCTATACAAATAAAGTTATTATTATTATTATTATTATTATTATTATTCGCTGGTATGTTTACATGCTGTTTAATGTGCTGCAGCTGAGCAGCTAATTAGCTATCTAGCTGCTAACTGTGATTAGCGGTGGACTTTTCCCCAGTAAATGTTTGTTTGGTGGCTCGTTCAACAAGCTAAGCTGCAGGATAAGACGTGTGTTCATGTTTGTAAGTTAGATAAGAAGGAGACTTTAGCAGGAAGCTAATGTGGGTTGTTGTTCAGAGTCTGTGGCTCTTGTGTTGTGTAGCAGGATGCTATCAGGCTCAGTGTGACGTCTGCTCTGCTGATGATAGAACGACACGTTATCACTTTATACAAAGATATGTTTTGCCGTATAGAAAATACATTTCTCCTCATCAGTATTAGATCTTTTCTAAAAGGAGAACACAGGGCGAGTGATTTACAGAGCAGATATGTTGCTGTAGCAGACCAAAAAAAAAGTTGGCTTAATTTAAAAAATGACATGAAGAAAATCTGTTTAATGAATAAATTATACAGAAATAAACAAAAATAGTCATATTATTAAGCATAATATACAGAGTAGTTTAATGAAAGAGTGATGTTTATTTCTCAGATTGTTTTAATTTGAATAGTTTTCAATCGTAGGATCATTAAAAATCTAAAGAGTTCATCTTCCAGGGAGCAGGAATGAAATCTGTCCTACACATGAAATGATGCAGTTTACTTTTGTTAAAAGCTTTAAAAGATTTTGTGTCCGTCAATATTCAGACCAGAGCTGCAACTATTATTATTTTCATTATTGATTAATCTTGTTAATGTTGTAAATGTTAAAAAATAGTAGAAAAAGAGCCCACAACGTTCAATTTGCTTGTTTTGTCTGACTATCTGTCCAAAACATTAAGATATTCAATTTACTTTCATATATGAGAAATGTACAGTAAATTATCACATTTGAGAAGCTGGAACTAAAGAACGTTTGGCTGTTTTGTTTTTTCTTTCGATCGACTAATCATTGCAGCTTTAAATGAAGACTTGTGCTGGTGTCTAACAGAGATAAGTTGTAGTAGAAGATGACATGAAGGATGGTATGACATCCTCTAACATGAAGCAGGTTCCTGTTGTATTTGTTCATATGAGGTTACAAAATTGTTACCTTCTCATTTAAATGCAGCTGTAGCTTTTTACATGAACAGGTGAGAGTGACAGAAACAATCTGTTCTCCTTCAGCTGCTGCGGTTTTTAACAGGACGTGATGGAGGGCAGGTTAAATGTTAAATGTAACATGTTAAAAGTCGGTGACTCACCTCCATCATCACACGTCTATCTGTTCTCTGCTGCTGCTTTCTTGCAGACACACGTCCTGTAAAGAAGGATGTAAAACACATGTAAAACATGTAAAAACGAAGACATTGGCTAAGATAAGCGCTTAAAGGACACGTATTCTGTGTTGGAATGTATGGAAACATTCTCATACAGTGATGTTTTGAGGCTGATGTTGTACTGAGTAATGATTACAGGTACAGGAAGGTGACAGTTACCTTTTGATGATGACGGCTGTCGCTATGATGATGAGCACAGTGTGCAGCAGGAACAGAACCACACGAACAATCAGCAGTTTGTCATGATTCATTCCTGTGAACATATGGGATGTATAAAGCTGCAGAATGAACGCTGTATACAGACACCTGAGCAGAGAAGCTAAATAGGTCCGTTAATGATGTAACAACATATATGAACATTGTTTTAACGCTCAGAGAGGACGTCCAGCTGCACAACTTTTATTTTGGAACTATTTTTGAACCATTACAGGACATCTTGTTCAAATAACGATCACGTGACGTCTCGGTGTTTGCTGGGAGCAGTCGGTACCTGTCGGTCGGTTCCTGTCTGTTTAAAGTGTCTGCAGACGCAGTGTGTCTACAGACGTAGTGTGTCTACAGACGCAGTGTGCCTGCAGACGCAGTGTGCCTGCAGACGCAGTGTGCCTACAGACGCAGTGTGTCTACAGACGCAGTGTGCCTACAGACGCAGTGTGCCTACAGACGCAGTGTGTCTACAGACGCAGTGTGCCTACAGACGCAGTGTGTCTGCAGACGCAGTGTGTCTACAGACGCAGTGTGTCTACAGACACAGTGTGTTGAGTTCCTGCCTCTTCAAAGATAAAACTCTAACAAACCTTCATCTTCCTCCTGCACACGCACGGCGTACGGCAGGGAGACTGTGTCCTTATTGGTTTTCAGAGCACAGGTGTAGTTCCCAGAATGCTTTGCAGTCAGCGGGCCGAGCTGGAGGGCGGGGCCACACTGTGGGAGGGCGTCACCATCTTTGAACCAGGTGACCTCCAGCAGGTGGAAGGTGCAGTTTGTTGTGCAGTGCAGTGTGACTCTTTGATTCAGCCTCAGCTCTCCGGCTTCACTGGAGCTGCGTATTCTCATTGTAGGCGCTCCTAAAATAGAAAAGTATTTTAGTTTCCCTCTGTGGCCACAGATGATTATTCTTACTGACAGCAGCAGTCAGCATGATATTATCAGTACATGCAGCAGCATGTTAGAAGTTTAGAGACAGTGACAGTAATGAGAATCAAACTTCAGTCTGCTTCAGCTTTCAGGAACATTGAACTTCATATAAGAACACATTTAACATCCAACATCAGAACAGGATATGAAAAACTAAAAGCAGGTCAAACAAGTGATTCTATATATTCTTATTTACTGTCAGAAACTGAAACTGAGCATAAATGTGTTGCTTTCTCCTCTCATGTTGTAAATTATTTAGAGCTGCAACAATTACAACGAAAATTAACCAGCAACTATTTTGATTATTCGTCTCAGTCATTTTTTAAACAACACTATTTAATAACATTTCATTGACCAAATGATGAATTGATTCATTAAGAAAATAATCGTCAGTTGCAGCTCTAAAACTAAGTTGTAAAAATGTTTTTAAGCTCATTTGAATGATTTTTTATTATTTACCAGAACAACACAAACATCCTCTGCACCACTGCACAAGCAGAAACTAAAACAAACAAACAAACAAACAAGAAAAACATACAAAACAAACAAGCAGAGAAACTTTAATAACAACAACAACAACAAGTCCCACATGACCCCCCCTCTAAACTTTCTGGAGCTGCTTGTTACTGTTTCTCTGCCACAGATCAGTTTGGTTTTTTAAAACGTTTCCCAGTGTAGACTTCCAAAATTGTAACTTTTTGCATATCAAAGAAGAGCAAATGATCCTCCAGCCTGACAGATACCTTACCTGTCTAAACTACAGTCCTACAGAACACAAAGTGCAGGACATAAAGACATATGACACTAATCATTTCTCCAATCAAGCCACAGCTTTGGAACCTTCTGACAGTCCCAGAAAGCACGAAGCAGGAAACTGTCTTGGTTTTAGGACTACAAACTCTAAAGCTGATTCATCCTAATAAGTAATACTTGTGTTAGCATTAGCATGTGAAGCTCTTACCAATGACTGTGACATTCGCTCCTGACAGCCCAGTGTAATGTCCTTTAGAGTTATTAGCTTCCATTCTGAAGCGGAAGGTTGTGTTGTCAGTCATCTGAATATCTGTGATCTGTAAAGTGCAGTTTCCCGTCAGGTCTCCCAGGTATTGGTAACGAGGGTTGGGTATATCCTCTGGCCTGCTGTCATACACAGACGGGGTGGTGCCTTGACAAAGAAGATGTCTCACACACCAGCGGACTCTGATAACCTGCAGAGGAACTTCTTCTCCATTCTGAATGAAAGACTTCCATGGTGTGAAGGTGCAGGGGATGGTGACGGTCGATCCTTTCACAGCACAAACAGGCTCTGAATAGTTTACACCTACACTAGCAGCACCTGGAGAAAACACAACAGAGTGATGACCGATGAGTTCAGGAAAAGGACCTGAAAATGTAAACTGAACAATTACTGCAATTTGAAAATAGTGATGGAAAATACAAAGTTCTGGATTTGATGATTTTGTTGTGAAAAACAGAAACTGTGGCAGCAGCTGGACAGAAATATAAATATGTGTTGTTTTAGAAAATATATATACAGCTCATTTCTTACCAGCCAGAAGCAACATAAAGCTCCAGGGAAGCTTTTTGTCCCAAACTGCCATCCTTACTTCTTTATAAGTCAATTTAACTTTTTTCTTGTTATGTTTGATCAAACAGCAGCAGCACTAAGAAATCTGACTGAACATCAAACTGACTAAATGTCTTTGTAGGAAACATCACCCTTCCTCCTTTTTCTCTGTTGTTTTAACCAGCTGAAAGTTTCTCAACATTTCCTGTCATGTTGACACATATCTGTGATGTCACACAGAGATGCAGGTCATCCTGATCGCCACAGTCATATAGAATTAATCACTTTGCATCTGTTCTTTCTGCTATTGAGGAATAACTCCTCCCCTGAACAGTGATTGTGTAATCGTAGCTCAGCTTCAGGAGGAAGCTGCAGTAACCGTCTCTGTAGATATCAGACTTTTGCTTCCTGTTCTTTAGTCTTGTGTGTTGACCACAGAGCTCTGCTAAAGTTGAAGGATCCCTCCAGACATGTATTAAGACTTTTTTTTACAAAAAGAGTACTTTGAAATCCCTAAAATGGCATCTATTCCTTCTCCCTCATCAAAACCTCAAAAACAGAACTCTGAATATGTTAATATTGTTAATTTCTAAAGTTTTCCTGCTGGACACAAGATGTCACTATAAATATGTATAAATGTGGAGTGTAAATGCACCCACTGTGCAGCGCCCTCAAAAAATTTTTTGATTTTTGCTGAAATATTGGATCATTTGAACATTTATTGAAATGAAACCATGTGAGAAGTTTAGAGGGAAAAATCACTATTTGGTGGAGCTGTTAACAACTCATAGACATCTGAAATGTGACCCCGACTACACACTGCTTTTTGTAAGACGTCAAAAGCCAAAAAGGTTGGAAACCACTGGTTTCATCTTTAACAATGTGTTGTATTTTAAAAGCTTGTTATATTATCCATTGTGTCAAATCTTCATCTGAAAAGTACTTCCACCACAGCTCAACAGGGAAACACTGTCCGAGGAAACACAAAGAGGGAATTTGATGCTAAAAAGACTGTAAATGTGGCAGATATCCACTTGATATGACTAACTCAGACTGCTGAAGCCTCATATAAGCTTCACATCTACTTTTAAATGACTGTGTGGACACACTGTGGATTTTGGCCTCCATCACTTCCATTAAAGCACATTTGAAGGGGATCTTTTAATATCCAGTATGAACAGGAGGAATGATTACAGCGAGGAAAACCTCTTTCACTGTTCATATGGACACCTGACTGCTGTTTAACACACTGGAAACACTGGGAACTGTCCTTTAAATAAATGAATAAACAGTCACTGTGGGATGATGACATCAGCTTTATTCAGTTATTTCTGGTTGAATTACAGTTTATAGAAACAGATCTGGAGCATATTTGTTCATAAGTTTTTGTATTTTAGTTTTTCTTTGGTTGTAAGTTGTTTTTTTACTTTTTTGCAGGTTTTACAGTTTATATACTTTATGTTTTCACAATGTTTATGTTTTTTCTAATTTTATGATATTTTTATATCTTGTTATATGGAAACATGTCTCAGCTGGTCCTCAGGTGAAACAGCTTCAGTGTGCTGGATTAAAGACAACAGACGTCACACTGAACACTGAACTGTTTCACCTGTGTTTCAGAGATCCTCTCGTCCAATCGGAGGGCTTCACGGCTCACTGCCCGCCTCCTGAGTTGTGGCTGAGGACTCCTGGTTCCAACGAGATGGACAGACGAGGACGGTGAAGAAGAGGAAGAGGAGGAAGGATGAAGGTGTGTTGTACTCTTCACGGTGACTCAGCAGCTCTGCAGGTTTATAAAGAGGCAGCGATGCTCAGTCTGTCACCACGGAGACCATGGCCTGGCTGATCTGCATCACCTGCATCCTGGTCTGCTGCCCCGAGCTGCTGCAGGGCAAAGCTTCAGGTAAACACACCTGACCTGTGACTGTCTGTCTGTCTGTCTGTCTGTCTACTTGTCTGTCTGTCTGTCTGTCTGTCCACCTGTCTGTCTGTCTGTCTGTCTGTCTACCTGTCTGTCTGTCTACCTACTTGTCTGTCTACCTGTCTGTCTGTCTGTCTGTCTACCTACCTGGCTGTCTGTCTACCTGTCTGTCTGTCTGTCTACCTACCTGTGTGTCTGTCTGTCTGTCTGTCTGTCTACCTGTGTGTCTGTCTGTCTGTCTGTCTACCTGTCTGTCTGTCTACCTGTCTGTCTGTCTGTCTACCTATCTGTCTGTCTGTCTGTCTGTCTGTCTGTCTGTCTACCTGTCTGTCTGTCTGTCTGTCCACCTGTCTGTCTGTCTGTCTGTCTGTCTGTCTGTCCACCTGTCTGTCTGTCTGTCTGTCTGTCTACCTACCTGTCTGTCTGTCTGTCTGTCCACCTGTCTGTCTGTCTGTCTGTCTGTCTGTCTGTCTGTCCACCTGTCTGTCTGTCTGTCTGTCTGTCTGTCTGTCCACCTGTCTGTCTGTCTACCTGTCTGTCTGTCTGTCTACCTACCTGTCTGTCTGTCCACCTGTCTGTCTGTCTGTCTGTCTGTCCACCTGTCTGTCTGTCTGTCTGTCTGTCTGTCTGTCCACCTGTCTGTCTGTCTGTCTGTCCACCTGTCTGTCTGTCTGTCTGTCTGTCTGTCTGTCTGTCTGTCTACCTGTCTGTCTGTCTGTCCACCTGTCTGTCTCTAACAGTGTTGTTCATGTCTCTGTCAGTGTCTGTAACAGGATTTAAAGGATCAGTCTGGTGTTCTTGTTAGCTGACTTCTCTACTCTGTAGCTGTAGGAGGTGAAAGTCGTGGTTAATGAACATTAATTTGACCAAACTACAAATTGAATCTCTTGGCTGTTAATGTGTTCTCTGTAATTTTTTATTTTTTGGCAAAAACAAACATATGCAGACCACAAACACCTGGCCTGTAGATTAATGAATACAAAGTAATCACAATTTGAATTGCAATTAGCTCTAAAATCTTTTTTTTAATTGCATCACAAATATATTGTTTCCTGTTTTAGAAACAGCTGGGCTCTGTCGTTGTTAACACACAAGAAAACAAACAGGTGGAAACATTTGCATTTGTTGGGGACTATTTTCAGCAGCGGATGAATCCACATTTGGTGCTCTAGTGAGTGTTTCTGGCAGGACGGTGTGTGTGGGATCAAGTCAAGTGTTCATGGCGATGAAGAACATTTATTTGTTTTTAACAGTTTTTGGACAACAAAGAGAAAGAAGCTAAATCACAGAACTTGTTAATGAATCAGTTCACTGTTGTTATAGAATACCAGACTTCAAATGTCTCTGCAGCTCTCTGTCCTGCATCATGTTGTGTTACAGCTGACAGTGTGACATCACCGACTGTAGCTGTAATATTCTCTCTAATATCTCTGTGACGTCACATGACGCCTCTCATATTAGTCATACAGCGCTTTGCTTTAAAAGACATTTTTAGCTTCTAACTTCACGTCAAAGCTCTTTATTTCTGTCACAGTGCAGCTCTGCTCTGATGGATTCATAGTTTCTAACAGTTTCAGTTCCTCTAATACGACTGCTGACACTGATAAATGTGTCTGCTGGTTCCTGAACCTCAAATTCTTCTTTTCATTCTTTTTGGAAACATTTGTGTGAATGAAACTCGCCCACAAACGGAGCAGAACAGGTCGCCTTATATGGACATTTTAGGGACGTTGATGATGCTGATGATGAAATCTCAGGAACGTTCAGCTGCTGACGAACAGCTGACGTTCATCAGGCTGAAACCACAGATTTACAGAGTTTGTGACATTAAGACAGTTTGTTGGAAACATTTGTACGAACAAACCTCACAGAGAAAAGTCAGAGAGCTTCAGGAGGAGGAAATGTTCTTGCAGGAGGTCCTCATTGTTTACTGATGATGTCGTGCAGAGTACCAGCTGGAGTCAGAGAGCCTGAGCCGATGTGAGTCGCTAAGGGGCGTGGCTGTTGCCAAGCAACAAGGTGACATCCCTCACTGTACAGAAGATGGCAGGTTCAGGTATTTATCTGGCTGTAACACTTATCAGAGTAGAGTTTATGGATTCATTAATAATATATTATTTCAGTATAACATTGTGTGTGTGTGTGTGTGTGTGTGTGTGTGTGTGTGTGTGTGCGCAGACCTGTACAGTGCAGTGGGCGGGGTCAAGAGTGTTGGTGTGTCGATGCTGAAGGTCAGGAGGTCATCGGGACTCGAACCAGCAGCTCTGCTCCAAACTGTGAGGAACACTTTCACACTTTAACATGTTTAATGATCAGAGATGATGATGTAATAGTTTATATGTTAATGTATTTATCACAGTTTCATTGCAAAGCTCAGATACACAGTACTGCTGTCATGTAGCACAGAAAATGTACTTCATACATTTTACTGGCAGGAAAATAAAGAAATAAAGAAATTACAACAAAGAACTAAAGGATTAAAGGACAGTTCACATGTTCCCAGTGTGTTAAACAGCAGTCAGGTGTCCATATGAACAGTGAAAGAGGTTTTCCTCGCTGTAATCATTCCTCCTGTTCATACTGGATATTAAAAGATCCCCTTCAAATGTGCTGTGAGATTTTGGATTTTGTCCCCCATCACTTCCATTGTAAGTGCATTATGAAGGGATCTTCTAATGGTCAGTATGAACAGGAGGAATGATTACAGCAAGAAAAACAGGTTTCACTCTTCATTTGGGCTCCTGACTGTTGCTTTAAGACACACTGGAAACACTGTGAACTGTCCTTTGACCTGTTGTACTGAGCTGGGCTGCAGGTAGATATATTACTAAAATTTATACATCAACGTTTCGGCACTTCTAAAAGTGATAGTGATGAGGTACAATCCAGGTTTTCTCCCTGGATGGAGACTTTAAGATAAATGAAATGACTATTTACATATATTGTAGTTACAGTATCTGGAATTAATCTCCCTCTCTCTACCTGTCTCTCTCTCTCTACCTGTCTGTCTCTCTGCCTGCCTGCCTGTCTCTCTCTCTACCTGTCTCTCTCTCTGCCTGCCTGTCTCTCTCTCTGCCTGCCTCTCTCTCTACCTGTCTCTCTCTCTCTCTGCCTGCCTGCCTGCCTGTCTCTCTCTCTGCCTGCCTGCCTCTCTCTCTACCTGCCTGCCTGTCTCTCTCTCTGCCTGCCTGCCTCTCTCTCTGCCTGCCTGCCTGCCTGTCTCTCTCTCTGCCTGCCTGCCTCTCTCTCTGCCTGCCTGCCTGCCTGCCTCTCTCTCTGCCTGTCTCTCTCTCTGCCTGCCTGCCTGCCTGTCTCTCTCTCTGCCTGCCTGCCTCTCTCTCTGCCTGCCTCTCTCTCTACCTGCCTGCCTGTCTCTCTCTCTGCCTGCCTGCCTCTCTCTCTACCTGCCTGCCTGTCTCTCTCTCTGCCTGCCTGCCTCTCTCTCTGCCTGCCTGCCTGCCTGTCTCTCTCTCTGCCTGCCTGCCTCTCTCTCTGCCTGCCTGCTGCCTGTCTCTCTCTCTCTCTACCTGCCTGTCTGTCTGCAGGTCTGTCTGCCTGCCAGCTGCAGTCCGTCCTGCAGTGTTCTCCTTCAGGCCTGTTTGAGTCAGTTCAGTGTGAGTCCAGCAGGGGTCAGTGTTGGTGTGTGGATCAGGACGGCATGGAGCTCTATGGGACCAGACAGACCGGGCGACCTGAGCGCTGTATGTACTGATACTCATACTGATACTACTGTTACTAACACTGCTACTACTACTGCTGCTACTACTACTACTGCTACTACTACTACTACTACTGCTGCTACTACTACTGCTACTACTACTACTACTACTGCTACTACTGCTACTGCTACTGCTACTGCTAATATACTACTGATGCTACAAAGAATGATGCTTCTAAAAGAGGAAAACATCTCCAGTAAACAGACCCCTCGATTGGTTTTTAGTTCAGTACAAACACAGAACATTTTGTCTCCAGCACAATGTTGTTTGAATGTGTTTGGTCTGACGTGCTGACATCATCAGACCAACTCACCTGTTGACCTTTGACCTGCAGGTGCTGGCAGCTGTGAGGTGAGAGCCAGGCGGCTCCTCCACGGCTCCGGGTCTCCGTCTCCTCCTCAGTGTGCAGCAGATGGAAGTTTCCTCCCTGTTCAGTGTAAATTCATCAATATGACGGACAGAACAGAGTTGGACCTGCTGCACACCTTCAACAGGTAACTCACCTGTCTGTCTGTCTGTCTGTCTGTCTGTCTGTCTGTCTGTCTGTCTGTCTGTCTGTCTGTCTGTACGCCTTCAAAAGGTGTATATTTTATGTGAGTATGTTTGTGTATTTGTGTATATTTATGTGTGTATTTTTGTTTATATCTGTGTATTTTTGTGTTGTTTCAGGTTCCCAGAAGCCTTTGAGACGTTCAGCAGTTTCAGGAAGTTTTTCCCGCTGGTTTCCTCGTACTGCTTCTGTTCAGACAGCAGAGGCCGAGAGCTGGAGAACACAGGTACACACACATTTTCACTACACTGCTTCACTGTTTCAGACCAAACAATTCATCGATTAATCGAGAAAATAACCAGCAACACACTGAAGAGGCAAACTTAACAAATGAAAATGTAAATCTGGCAATTTAGTGGAAAAAATAACCCTGAAACTGATTTGTAAACTTCAAACCGCCGTCTGAAGAACTGAGGACGCCACAAATGTCCTCACAAAGATAGATATAGAGCACACACACACACACACAGTCACATGCTTGTTTATAACCCTGTCAGATATAGTAATTTCATCAGTGATGATGATGATGATGATGAAGGTGTGTACTTCCTGTCCAGGTGTGGAGCTGCTCCTGTCTGAGGTTTATGACTCTGCGTTCTCGGGTCTTCGGTCCGGTCGCTCCTTCTCTCAGACCAACATCTACAGAGTCCTGCAGAGGAGGATGCTGGGAGTCCGCCTCGCCCTCACCGGACATTTCAGATGTAAACCCACTTTTTAAAGTTTAGACTGGTTTAAACTGGTCATGACGATATAAACCTTGCGTTTAAAACTGGACGGCTTTATACTTGTTTAAATGAGATAATCGGTAAAGTTAAACTGGTTCAGACCAGTAAAGACAATAATGAGATGTTAAACGGACCATTTTAGTAACATCTGGATGAGTTAACAGTGGTTTGAACTGGTTTGAACTGGTTTGTCTGCTTCGTTAAGCATGAAGGTCCATTCTTGACCTTTAACAAAACAATCCCAACTGAAGGTCCAATTTCCAGAGATTAAACTTGTTAAACCTGAAAAGTAAAACTTATTCAGACCAGTAAGCAGCGTTGATGAGGTACGTAAGATGTATCTCTGCACTCATGTGTACTGGTTTAAACTGGTTTGAACATGTGAGCCGTGTCTGTCTCTCAGGTCCGTCTCCCTGTGAGGAGGAGCGGCGGGCAGCGATGGAGGCGTCCAGTGTTTTCGTCCCGTCCTGTGAGACCGGAGGATCCTTCAGCTCCAGACAGTGTCAGCAGGGGGGGCAGTGCTGGTGTGTCGACCCCACAGGGAGAGAGCTTCCTGGGACTCGACAGCTTGGAGACTCCCTGGTCTGCAGTGAGTGTCCTGGAGCATATTCTCTTCTCCTTTATCTCCTTTATCTCCTTTATCTCCTCTCATTTCCTCCCATCTCTTCTTCTATCGCCTCTCTTTTCATTTCATCTTTTCTTATCCATTCTCATCTCATTTCATCTCGTGTCTTCTTTTGTTTTCTAATGTCTTTATTTCTCATCTTTTCTGTATCCTTCTGTTCTTATCATCTTCTCACATCATTGAATCTCTTCTCATGTCTTATTCTTTCCTCATCTCTTCTTATCTCCTTTAACATCATCTCATGATTTTACAATTTCATCTCTTGTCATGTTTCTCTCCTCATCTCATTTCTTCTCATCTTCACTCTTCATATCTCTCATCTCTTCTCTTATCCTCTCTTCTGTCATCTCTTTTTTTAAATCTCATTTCTTCTTCTCCTCTCTCAATGTCTCGTCTCTTTTCATCTCGTCTGTTCATCTCTAACTCATCTTATCTGCTTTTCTTCTCATCTCTTGTTTCCATCTCACTTCATCTCTTATCATCTCTTCCCTGTTCTTCTTTTCTTCTCTCATTTCATCTCGTCTTCTCATTTCTTCTAATCTCCGTCATTTAATGTATTTGATTTACCTCTACGCCTCCTCACCCTCCTCCCACTCCTCTCCTCTTCTTTTACCTCCTCATCCTCCTCTTTCTTCTCTCCTCCTCCTCCTCCTCCTCCAGGTTCAGGTCTTGCTGACTGTCCCTCTCAGCGTCGTCTGGCTCTGTCCCGGCTCTTCTCGGGCCCTGTTGATCCTCCTCTCCCGGCCTCGTCGGGCAGATCTCCTGCCTCCTGCCGCTCCCTCCTCCAACCTCTCGGGGAGCTCCTGCCAGCAGATGCGGGTCTGACCTCCTTTCTGTCTCACCTGGTCGAAGTCCTCCACGGTCTCTTCCCCTCAGTAGGTGGAGCTCTGCAGGCGCTGGCTCGCTCCTCCCCCCGTCGCCTCCAGGAGAACCTGTTTGGGGGGAAGTTCCTGAAGAACGCTGCCGCCTTCAACCTCAGCGGGGTGGTGGGAGCACGAGTAGCCCTCGGTCTGAACCGGCTCTCCTCTCAGGATGTCACCTCCAGCCTGCAGGAGAACCGGGACCTGGTCCAGTCTGTCAGCAGAGCCCTGGAGGACCCCGCCTTCCTGTCCGCACTCCAACACACACTGATGGAGACGAGCAGCTCACACACCGCCTCACTGCAACAGGTCAGAAACCACAAGTCCTCCAACACCTGACAAAACCTCTGAGGTCACACACACAGTTTAGAGCTGCAACTAACGATCGTTTTCATTAGCGATTAATCTGTCGATTATTTTCTCAATTAATTCTTTAGTTGTTTGCTTTTTAAAATGGTGAAAAATGTTGATCAGTGTTTCCCAAAGTCCAAGCTGACGTCCTCAAATGTCTCGTTTTGTCCACAACTCAAAGATATTCAGTTTACTGTCACAGAGACTAAAGAAACCAGAAAATATTCACATTTAACAAGCTGGAATCAGAGAATTTGGACATTTTATTCTTAAAAAATACCTCAAAACAATTAATCAATTATCAAAAAAGTTGCCAATTAATTTAATATTTGGCAACTAATTGATTAATCAACTAAGCGTCGCAGCTCTAGCGGAGTGACGTTTACATTCACTGTTACTCACCAAAACACATTGTGTTAATTGTTGTGATCCAACAAATGTGTTGAATCCAAAACATTTGCAAAATATATATTTTAAGTATTTTAAATCCTGCTTTGTTTACATCTGTGTTTACTGTGTTGTAGTCTTCTTCTTCTCCGCCTTTGCTGGCACATTGCTGTGTTTCTCTGCTCATTACAGCCACCTGTAGGTCAGAGGAAGTGTGAAACGATTGGTAGACGCCTCGTGAACGTCGCTGGTTATTACAAAAACTCCCATATGACCTGTAGAGCTGCTTCTCATCACGACTGAAACTAACTTCATTAAATTCTTGTTTTTTTTAGGTTCTGACTCCTCTGCTGCGTTCCTGCTCCGGTGACAACCAGGAAAACGCGGCGTCCATCTTTGTCCCGAGCTGCACGTCCAGCGGTGGCTTCCAGCAGGTTCAGTGTCGGGCAACTGAGTGCTGGTGTGTCGACTCTCAGGGTCAAGAGGTCGAGGGGTCGCGGACTGCCGGTCGCCGGCCTCGATGCCCGACCCGCTGTGAGAGAGAGAGAGCGGCGTCGCTGAAGGTGAGAGAAAACATGGCGGCCGGAGCTGAAATCCACATCCCAGCATGCTCAGAGGACGGAGACTTCCTGCCGCTGCAGTGTGTCGGATCACGCTGCTTCTGTGTGGACGCTAACGGAAAAACAACCACTGCTGGGTCAGCAGGGGGCGCTGTCACCTGTAAGTGATCACTGATGTTCAGCAAATATCAGAGTTAACGACACAAATACATTTTAATTATATTATTTTGTAGCAGCCTTTCACCTCATTAATCTTCTTTTTGTACTTCTGTTTATCTTGTGTTGAGTTTTTAGCTTCCTGCCTGCGTTTGTTCATGATGAAGTTATGTGTACAAATCAACATGTTTTTTTTTCTAAAATGAAAAATAGTTTTTTTAATGTGCATAAAAACATCTAGGAAACTAGCTGACAGCTGCAGGAAACATCTGAAAATCATTTTTAACTTCACTCCTGCTAGCGTCCCCTACAGGCAGCAGAGTTCATTACAGCCACGATATGAACAAACAGTCTGATTTATCTCTTCTGAGAGTCTCACCAGTAGCAGGTTTGTCCTGAGGGTGGCGCTAGAGGAAAGGTCACTGGGTCATTCAACTCTAAAGCGTTCATCCTCTGGAGAGAGTGTTTGAGGCCCAAAGAGGTAAAACTCTCTAATATTTCACAGGAATGCAAAGATTAAAGAAAAGAAAATTAATCCAAATATATGTATTATCTCACGACCCCTTTTGTGACCCTCATAAATTAGTTGAGACTAGCTCCTCCTCAAGCAGCTACAACAGTAACATGCTGACCGTTAAACTTCATCACAGCCCAATTTTCTACAAACAAATACTTTTACTTTAGTACATTTTGCTGCTAATACCTCTGTACTTTTACTTAGGTAGGATTTAAAATGCAGGACTTTTGCATGTAGCGGAGTATTTGTACATTGCTGTATTGGTACTTTTACTTCAGTAAAGGATCAGAGTACTTCTTCCAGCGCTGATGAAGCCACAAAGTCGCTCTTTAAAGAAGAATATACTGTAGCTGTGAAGGTTCATTTGGCCTTTTCTTCCACATTCCAGCTCTGAGATTTGTCCACAAGAACACAAAGTAGTTTTTTGTCTTCATGACACCTTCCAGGTTCTGATCTGGTGTCTGTGCTGGACCTCAGTCACAAAGGGTCCTTTCATTTAGCTGAGTGCACTTTTAGTTTATAGTTCTGTTGTGTTGCAGAGTTGATCGTCTGTCTGTCTGTCTGTTGTGTTTCAGGTCCGATGAAAACAGAAGAGAAGCCTCCGTCCTCTGCAGGTCAGATAAAAACCTCATATTTCAACTTTAATTAACCCCAAATTCACCCTGTGAGCATTTTAAATTTAGAGTCTGGCCTCTTTTAAAAGGCACTAAGCAACACAACAACAACATCAGAGCAGCAGGAAAGACTCAGTGTTAAAAGTAGAAAAATATAAATTGTTCTGATTTCTCAGATCATTTCTGTTCGTTATCACAGCTGAATACTGAACTTTTATACTTTAAACAACTTTTCTTTGATGCCTGATGTCACTTTTTACTTTTGTGTCTTTATTGCAAATGTTTCAGAACATACAAACAGTTCAGTATGTGTATAGAAAGAAAACATAACACGCCTGTTAAATAATAATAATAAGAAAGATATGGTTCATATTACAAATTAATGGTTTTCTCAGTTTTTGTATTGTGGTAATGTGAGAAAATGTAAAATAATATTTAATTTTCTTTCAAAAATATGAGAAATAAGTTTTTTGTTTATTTATAGATTCATATTTGTGAAATTTAACATTTTGAGATTGATGCACACGAGGGATAAAAAATTCAAATGCTGAAAATCTGACGATAAAAATGTATAAAACAGATAAAAATGACCATAAAACAGATGAGATGGGAGCATAAGAAGTAAAAGCACACTAACTACAGTTTGATGCTAACTTCCAGGTAGCTGCTCTCAGGTGTTTGCTGAGGTCACAGCGTTCAGACAGGAAGTGAAGAGCATCATCGCCCTCTCTAACTCCTCCCACCTCCCTCTGGGATATGGATTCCTATTGGCTGAAGGTCTGCGTCTGACCCCCGAGGAGCTGCAGATTAGCCAATCAGAGGAGGAGCTGCAGGTCTCTGACAGGCTGCTGAGCCGCTCCAAAGCTGCGCTGCGATTGGCTGCCTACTCCAGTGAGTCACAGTTCAGATTCTGTCACAACTGCAAATTAAGACGGTTAAGAAGGTTTCTGTTCAACATCCCAGAAAAAATGTCCTGCTGATCATTTTCCAAATCATCCATCAGGTTTTAGATGATTTCCTTCGATACAGGAAGCTGTGAGCTTCAGTTCTTCAGAATCCATCAGTGTTCAGTAAACGGCTTTTTAGTCAAGTTAAGTTTCATCACATGAAAGTAGAGCTGCAACTGAAAATTAATCTGCAACTATTTGGATAATCTAATAAACATTTTAGTCATTTTTTAAGCAAAAATGCCAAAAATTAGCTGGTTGCAGCTTTTCAGATTTGAAGCTTTTTTTGTGTCATACATGACAATAAACTGAATATTTGGATCATGAAATCATGAACTCTAAGAAATTATAACAGACATTTTTCACTATTAAATGAAAATAGTCTTTACAGGCGTGTTGTGTGTAGACAGTAATATAAGAAGAATTATAACACTGTGGGGCCATTTTGGATAACAAGTACTTTTACTTTTGATACTTTAAGTACTTTTATTTGTAAAGGAGTATTTTTATACTTTGGTATTGATACTTTTACTTAAGTTAAATGTCTCCATACTTCTTTCACCAGTGCTGATGTCATAACATCCTTCTTCTTCTTCTTCAGCTGTTCAGATGTTCCTGCCTCCTCAGCGTCGCTCCTACCAGCCGTTCACTCCACAGTGTGACGCCGACGGACTCTGGCTGCACACACAGTGTTACCACAGCACAGGTCACACACACACACACACACACACACACACACACACATGCTCATAAATCAGAAAGAATATTTTCAAATATATGTTTTTTTGGGCATTTTTGCTGTTAACTGACAGCTGATATTGGAGAAGCAGACAGGAAATGGGGAGAGAGACGGGCATGACATCTAAAATGTAATTACAGATAAGAGTGTGATTAAAACCCACAGCGCTGCCAATCAGACACAAGATTATACTATAAAACACTATAAGTGTATTTTGTGTGTGTGTTCAGGTCAGTGTTGGTGTGTTGATGAAGATGGAGAGTACATCCCTGACTCTCTGACCAGCCGCTCGCTCCACCTGCCCAGATGTACGATAACACACACACACACACACACACACACACACACACACACACACACACACACACACACACAGGTGTAACAGGTGTGTGTGTCATCCTGTAGGTCTGACTCGCTGTCAGAGAGCTCAGGCTCGCACTCTGCTCTCTGGTTGGATGAAAGGCTCTGATGTCACCGCCGCCACCATTTCATCCTACCGCCCAAAGTGTGAGAAGGTAATACACACACACACACACACATACACACACACACATACACACACACACACATACACGCACACGCACGCACACACACACATACCCACATACACACACACACACATACAGGCACACGCACGCACACACACACACACGCACACACACATACCCACATACACACACACACATATTCACACGCACACACACGTTTGGCTTTCATCAATGTTTGGTTTTATGTTAGACTTAAGTTGTGTGTGTGTGTGTGTGTGTGTGTATGTGTGTGTGTACGTGGGTATGTGTGTGTGCGTGTGTGTGTGTGTGTGTGTGTGTGTGTGTGTGTGTGTGTTTCAGGATGGTCGTTTCTCTCTGCTGCAGACAGGAGGCGCTGCAGGCTGGTGTGTGAATCCTCTGACCGGAGAAATGATACAGATGGCAACACCGAGCCCTACCGGACAGCTGACATGTACACACACACACACACGTGCACACACACACACACACACACACACACACGTCAGTCATGTGTTTACCTACATCCAGTGACAGAAGATCCTTTACTTAAGTAAAAATTGTAATATCACAGTAAAACTGACTAAAAGTCATCGATTCAAAATCTCACTAAAGTAAAAGTCAAATGTTGTCTTGAATGAGAAAGTGTGTCCAAACACTGACTGCTGCTCTACAGTCTGTATGTTTTATAACACCTGTAAAAAATGTTTTGCTTTTATTGTTTTACAAAATTGGATCAAAGAGGATTTAATGTGACTGATCAACAGAAAAACACTTAATGTCAAAATGAAAACAGATCTCTGTAAAGTGATTAAAATGAATTACAAATATAAAATACGTCATTTGTTTTACATGTCAAATCTTCATCTGAAGAGTAACTAAAGCTGTCAAATAAATGTAGTGGAGTAGAAAGTACAATATTTCCCTCTGAAATGTAGTGGAGTGGAAGTATAAAGTAGCATCACATGGAAATACTCAAGTAAAGTACAAATACCTCAAAACTGTACTATACTTGAGTAAATGTACTAAGTTACATTCCACCACTGTTAACAAATTAATGTTACACCATTATAATATCATTTTAATAATATTAATACTCCATTAGAAGTATGAATCTTTCATATAAGCATTCATGAACTTAGTTAAGTAAAAGTACACAAGTAGTCTGATCTTCATAATTATAGTAGTTAAATAAATGTAGTGCAGTAGAAATATAAAGTAGCATCAAATACTAAAATAAAGTAACTGCACTGAAGTACAGTACTGTAGTAAAAGTACTGCAGTAACTGGTAAACTGTGCGTGGTGCATTCAGGTCCCAGCTGGTGTGAGCTGCGGGGTCTCCAGTGTCGCCCCGACGGCTCCTTCATTCCTCTCCAGTGTGATGTCACTTCCTGTTGGTGTGTCTCTGAGAACGGACAGGAAGTGGGCGGGACCAGGATGCTCCGACAGACGGGACGTGCGCCGTCATGTGACCGTAAGTTTGTTTGTTTGTTGTTTGTTGTAGTTTCACTAAATTTGAATCTTCACTTTGCTCACTTCCTGTCTCCAGGTCCTCTCTGTCCCAACCCCGCCATTACCCATGGTGCACTGGTCTGCCGCCCCGCAGCCAATGGCCGACAGAGCTGTGATCTTGTCTGTCACCGTGGTTACCAGAACTCACTTCCTGTCAGCAGCTTCCTGTGTGAGACTGACAGTCGGCGGTGGGAAGGAGACAACACACCGCTGCCTGGAGCCTGCCAGAGTAAGACCTCTGACCTCTGACCTCTGACCTTTAAAGGTTTCATCCCACCAACTTTAAATCCCAATAACTTGTTTTTAGATTCATTTCCTTTCTTTCAGGCAGAATCAGGTTTCAGTTTATTTCTATGTAAATTAACCTGCAGAGAAAAAACATCCCAGTCAGTGTTAATTTTTCATTAATCATCGTTTAGTTTGGAGCTGAGATTGAAATGTCGAGTGTATTTAATTTTTAGTTAAAGGATAAAACATGAAGAAAGATAAAAAAGACATTATTGTCCTCTTTAGGCTGTAAATTTTAAAGCTGCATTCATCAGTTTTTCGCCACTAGAGGGCAGAAAATGTTTGTTTGGTTTTAATTTGTCATAAAAACAACCTACACATGACACACTTTGCACATATTCACCAGGACAACTAACAAACAAAAACACAGGTTTAAACCATGAACCTGCTTTATGATCATTTAAATGATATAGTGTGTGTGTGTGTTCAGTGTCTCGGCCTCTGCAGTCGGTGTCGTCCTCTCAGCTCTGGATGTTGTCGTCGTCCTGCTCTCAGATCAGCAGTTTACAGTCTCTGTTGTTGGATGCGATGACCAGCAGGGGGCTCTGCTCTGCACAGGTGAACACTGCACACTGCAGCACACCTGATGCTGCTACCTGATACTGACTCTATACTCTCTGTTTAGTATATACACCATATTTATATACAGTGTGGAAGCACATTTATGCCAAGAAAAGAAAAAAACATGTAAATATGTGGCAAGAAAAATACTCATCATGAGTCAGAATTATAAGATACCAAATGACGTGATATTAGCATGTTTTATTTTAATCAAGCCTAACTTGTGTTTATATTTGTTTCTTGGTGGAAATGGATTTCCATAATGTATCACATGGAAAATATCACAGTGTTTATGTTATTATCATTATTACTATTTATTTTATTATAATGGTTGATTACAAGTGATTCATACACCTGTAGAGTGTTTGACACATGATTTAATATAAATAAACATTTACAAATAAAAATCACATAACTCGGCTGTGGCTGCACAGCATCTTTGTTATTGTAATAATAAAAAATATTTATATATTTCTAATCTGATTATCATTTGAATCATTTGAATCTGGATCAAAATACACAACAGAGTAAACAATCAAAGACACGTCTACCAGATTGTTTTCATTCTAGTAGTTTGTGAGAAATTTGTAAAACTGTTCAAATGTGTTTTTATGTCTTTTTCCAAATATTTTATTGTAAACTTTTATTAATGTATGTAATGTACTCAATTCTGTTTGTTTTTATTTGATTGTATTTGTCATGTCCTTGTAAAGCAATCTGGTCAACATTTGTTGTTTTTAAATGTTCAATTTGCTTAATTTAGTCAAATTAAGCCAATTGAATAATTGGCTTAATTTGACTACATTTCCCCCAAAGTGGACTGAAATTCAGTTTTTAAGATATCTTGCTCACCAACAAAAGGAACAGATGAGACCAAGAACATAAACTACTTGGCAGACATGACATTTTTACACCAAAAATTAATTCAAAATTTAAAATTGTTCCTTGAATTTTAGCTGTAATTTGTGACAAAACTGGATTAAAAGTCTGATGAAGTTTAAAGTGAACGAGGGTCAGTGAAATGTATTGAAATGTGTGTTTAGCTTCCCACGTCCGGCCGCTCCGTGTCAGTGTGTGACGACTCGTCAGTGCGTCTGCAGTGTGATGACAACAACATGCTGACATTAACGGTCAGGTGGACCGCCGTCCTGTCTGACCTCCCGACCTCTGACCTCCCTGACCTCCACGACATCGGTGAGCAGATACAAACTGACACTGAGGGGAAAAAATGTCCCACCAGACTCCATTAAAAAAAAACAAATTTAATGTGTCACTGATTATCACCAAAAGTACAAACTGTTAGAACAGAACTTACTTTATGAATCTGTGAGTTTTTCAGGTAAATTCAGCACAGGTAGAATACAGCTGACTGAGCTGTGGCTCCCAAATTGGGACTGAGAATTCCTTAAGGAGCAAAAAGCATGTGTATTAAGTATTTTTCAATATTTCAGTTTTTCTTATTTAATGTTACCTCTCTATCCCTTAAAAATATTCAAATAAAACAGTGAAGGAAGAATCACACTGTGGTTCATGTGGTCATAACCCATCGACGTACACAACAGGTAGACTTAGGTTTGTTTAAAAGGGTCAACAAAAGTTTGGAAACCACTGCCTCATATTATCATCATTACTAATAATAATAAACATTATTTCTAAAGCACAATTCATACATCAAATACAACACAATTGCCTAACATAAAAGCAAAGAATCATAACACTTACAATAAAACCAGGATAAACAGGATGAAATAGGATGATACTGTCATTCTTAAATAAAGGTGAATCTGGATCTGGATTCTCATGTTGGTGTTTTTTTTAATATCAGGTCTGTTCCTGAATGAGTCCCGTCTTCTGGAGGGAGTTCAGGGGCTTCTGGGTAAGCTGACATCAGAGCACAAACTGGTCTCTGTGACGACTCCGAGCTTCGGCTGTTCCCGTGGTAACCACCTGGACAGTGACGGCGAAGGCTGCGGTGAGTCGTTGTTCTGTGTCACCTGACTCTCAGATCTGTGTCAGTCTGTGAATGAAGCGGTCAGACGGTGATTTTGTGTCTCCGTCTCTGTTTTTGCAGTCGTTTGTCCTGCTGGAAGCTTCTCCAGGGAGGGGGCGTGTCTTCTGTGTCCTCAGGGAACCTATCAGGACGAAGAGGGGCGGGACTTCTGCAACAGGTGTCCCAGAGGCTCCTCAGCTGTTGGAGCATCGTCTGTCAATCAATGTGAGACCTTTTTAAATTTCTAACTCTGAGAACACACAGCGAGCTTCAGTACAACGCATCACAGTTAGTCATGTGACTTATTGATCACCATGGATACTAATTATACAAAACAACATCACCAGCAATTTACTCTCAGTGGAAGAGAAATATAATTTACATTAACACATTAAAACAGTTTCACTGTTCATTTGGGCTCCTGACGTTAAGAGATTTAAGTCTGACATGTTTTTTATGGTTTAAAAATTAGGTTGAAACTATAAAGATGCTGCTGTGGATGGAACGGATTCAGCCCATCACTTAAATTCATCATCATAAACATGACTGGTCACTCAGTTTTTATCAATTTCATGTCAGTTTTTATTTGTTTAGCCCAATATTACAGATTTTATCCAAATTATTTTATTCTACACTTTTATTAATTCACTTATTGATCCATATACTTTTGGTTAACATTTGGTTTTTTTAAATGTGTTCTATAATTAATTTGACGTAACTAAATTTCCCCCAAAGTTGACTGAAATTCTGTTTTGAAGATGTGCTGCAGACCAACAAAAGGAACAGATGAGACCTCCAACATAAACTCAGCAAACAGTTTTATTTCCAAAATTCAAATATTGTATTTAGTAAAAACTAATTTTAAAAGATGATGGTAGTGTTGTTTTGGATATTTTGTATTTCTGATGATCTTAGTTATTATATATAGAAACATCATTTTAGTTCGGACACATAGTTTTATATTTAGCTGTTTACAGAAGAAACATTTTTAATTGTTTTTTTATTTATTTAAAATGTTGTTGTACCTGTCTGTGAGTGACAGGTGTGACAGAGTGTCAGAGGCGGGGCTTACGGTGTTCAGACCGAGGCGACTTCCTGTCAGCACAGCCTGACTTCCTGTCCGGCAGGTGGAAGTGTGTCAACAGTGAGGGGGCGGAGCTTGAGTGGACCAACAGCGACACACCTCTGACTGATGACGAGTGCTCAGGTTAAGACTCAGCAGCCAATCAGAGAGCAGCTCAGAGACCCGCTGTCTTTGTTTTTTGTAACGTGTGTGTGTGTGTGTGTGTGTGTGTGTGTGTGTGTGTGTGTGTGTGTGTGTGTGTGTGTGTGTGTGTGTGTGTGTGTGTGTGTGTGTGTGTGTGTGTGTGTGTGTGTGTTTTAGTTCTCAGCAGGTTTCAGGCTGTTCCTGGATCAGAGCTGCTGGTCGGAGCTGAAGACACTGAAGTCCTGCAGACGATGACCTCTGACCTCAGAGCCTGTGTCCAAGGTGACACACATACACAAACACACACACACATAGTATATTTGTGGTGTGTATTTGTGTGTTTACTGTGTGTTTGTTCCCTCAGCGTGTGCAGTGCAGCCGTCCTGCCACCATGTGGCGCTGTTCAACAGACAGACTCAGTGTGAACTATACAGCACACACACAATGAACACACACTGCAACACCTCCCAGCAGGTACACACACACACACACACACACACACACACACACACACACACACACACACACTCTTTTGTTTATATATTTTTTTAATGTACAAACAAATAAATAATGGAGTCATTATTTTCTTGTGTGTGTGACTCCAGACCAGTGGCTTTCTGGGTAATCCTCAGGCCGAGCTGTTTGATTGGCTGAGCTGCTCTCTGAGAGTGAGAGGCGGAGCTTCAGATCTGCTGGTTATCAGGAAGAAAGGTGCTGTAACCATAGCAACCAGGTGACTGACACTGACAAAATGACAAACAGGTGTGTTTACCTGAATGTGTGTGTGTGTGTTTCAGGGGCGGAGTCTCCCTCGCTGGAGCAGCAGCAGCAGAGCTTTGTGAGGATGAGGATGATGAAGGCGATCTCAGGTGTGTTCAGGACTCAGGTGTTCTCCTCCAGACGCACGTCTCTCTCTGACGCTCATCGTTTCTGTCAGGACGGCTGCAGCCGCGACACCTGCTGCCACGGATTCATCCTCAACCAGAACAGCCTGAACGGAGGTACGTTACCATGGAGACAGGAGCACATGTGACCTGAGGGAAGGAAGGAATGAGTAAATAATGAGTTCATAAAGGAATTTAATGAATAACAAATGAAAGAATGAATAAATATATAGATTTGTGAATGAATGAATTGAGTGAATGAAATAATGCAGTGAGCGGATGAATAAAATGATTAAATGAATAATTGTATGAATAAGTTAGTAAGTTAATGAATGATTAAGTGACTACATGAAGGAAATTAAATGTCTTATTTATTATTATTTTTTCTGAATTTAATTAATAATTGAATGAATCACTGGATGGACGTGTGAACAAACTGAGTGAATCAGTGAATGAATGAATGGATGACTTAAGTAATGAATAATGATATGAATAAGTGGATTCATTAAAGCGTAATTAATAAATTAGTAACTGAAGTGAGTGATAGGAACAAATGAATTAAGTGAATGGATGAATAATTGAAGTGAATGAGGGAATGAAATTTGTGAATAAATTAATAAATCATTGGCCGAATTGAATGAACAAACGAATTAAGTGAGCGAATGAATAACTGAATTGAATGAAGAAATTATGTG
Source organism: Scomberomorus guttatus (assembly GCA_038419695.1). NCBI lineage: Eukaryota > Metazoa > Chordata > Actinopteri > Scombriformes > Scombridae > Scomberomorus > Scomberomorus guttatus. Next base: position 34,129,617 of record CM076448.1, read on the forward strand.
AATGAATAAATAAGTGTGGTGAATAAATGAATGAAGTAAATGTGTGAATTAATAAATTAGTAACTGAAGTGAGTGAATGAACAAATGAATTAAGTGAATAGATGAATAACTTTGTTTTTTTATTAATAAATCACTGGCTGAATGAATGAGTGAAACAGCTGGTCGGAGGCGGAGCTCTGTGTCTCACCCTCTCCTCCTCCCCCTCCCCCTCAGGTTCTCTGCTCTGTGGTTGGCTGAGAGCACCGTCAGTCCTGATGTGTGGGGACCAGGACTGGGATGTGATTGGACAGGGAACAGCCAATCGTATCTGTGGGGCGGGGCTTACCTACAACGAACAGCAGAGGAGCTTCGTGTTCGACTTTGGAGGACAAAATTTCACCATCAGTAAGAAAATAAAATGTCAGCTGACTGGAAGAAATGAACACGATCAGGAATCTTTTCAGCTTGTGTTTATGTGTGTGCAGCTGATTCTGCTCTGCCGGCCGACAGTAAGGACAAGAAGGACTACCAGGCCTCCATCGTCAGCTTCCAGGCCGTCTACCTCAACACTGGTACCTGACCTCTGACCCTGACATGAACCCTGACCTCTAATTTTAATCCTAACTGTTATAAGTGTCACAGTGAAATTAATCTGACTCTAGAGTCCCATCAACATGCTCCTTACATCCCTGCAACCCCGACAATGTGCTTGTGCTGGATTGAAAACTTCTGGATATTAAAAAAGAAGAAAAAATTACAAAATTTACAATTACAATTTTAGTTTTTCTCTCACGTGCATTTGTGAGCAGCCTAACGACTCTGCTATGAGCCATAAATGGGTTCAAAGGGTTAAATATGATTATATGATCCACAGTAAGGGTGGTCCCTCAGTGCTGCCTGTTAATGTTTTTCACTGTTGTTGTTGTTGTTGTTGTTGTTTGTGTGTCAGACGCTGAGTCAGCAGCTGGTGGTTCTGGTTCTTCTTCCTGTGCAGCAGCAGAGCTCAGTGCTCCTCTGGACGGTTCGTATCATCGCTCAGCTGTTGCTGAATGTTTTTTCTTTCTGGTGTAATGAAAAGTCGCCTCTGCTTCGATGTAAAGGTCTAATGGTCCAGTATGTAGCACACAGTGTATACACAGTGTGTATACAGTGTGTATACACAGTGTATACACACTGTGTATACACTGTGTATACACTGTGTATACAGTGTGTATACACTGTGTATACACACTGTATATACTGAACAGTAACACTAGCAGCATGTAGTACATACATACATACATATGTAGTAAATATCTGATGTATGCAGACTGTGCTGACAGTTAATTCATGAATAAATATAAATAAGAGAAGGTATAATATATTATATTGTGACACTCAGCTGTGTGTGTGTGTGTGTGTGTGTGTGTGCAGTGTCAGTACAGCTGAAGTTTGAGTCTCTGTCGGAGGACGACGTCCTCGTGGATCCTCAGAGGAAGCTCCCTGCTCTCTCCTTCTGGCTCAACAAGCAGAACTACAACTCCCAGCAGGCACTGCTCTGGTGTCTCACACGTACGTCACACACTGAGGCTGTGTCTGAAATCACTCCCTTATTCACTCATTCACTACTCCCTACATAATACAGGCTGAATAGTTTACTCAGTAGTGAGCAGCTAACCAAGATTTCAGACACTAACTCATCGTTGCCATCAGCTGTAGAGTCTGGTGACGGTAGTTTTCACATCTTTAAAATGTGGAGCATTGCATTGTGGGATTGTTAGTAGTAGTGTACAGGCCATTGACTACTTTTTTCACTCCATTATGGAATTTTTGAGGGCGCTATATAGTGGATATATTTACACACAGCATTCACTCAAATAAAATGGCGGAGGGTGAGTGAAGGGCACTATATAGTAAATAAGGGGGGATTTATTTTGGAGTTAAAGTTTGATCAGCTGACAGGTGATAAATGTTCTTGTTGTGTTTGTGTTTCAGGCTGTGACGCGGAGCAGCAGTGCTCTGTCGCTGACCTCAGAGATGCTAACTCGGCAGGTTTCTTCAGCTGCTCGTTGTATCCGGACAGCAGAGTGTGCGGAGCGTACGACAAACCGCTGAGACGCCCCTGCCGCCCCCTGCTGGACAGGACGCCCAACAACACCTACAGCAAGAAGGGTAAAAACACTGCAGCTGATGGAGGAACAGGAGGACGTCCTCACAGATGTTTGTAGAGATTTGTAGGTTTATTAAAGGTGATTCCCTGTGTGTGTGTGTGTGTGTGTGTGTGTGTGTGTGTGTGTGTGTGTGTGATCAGTGGATCTGTCTGGCCCAGTGAAGAGTTTCTATGAGAGAGTTTCCTTCCAGAAGATGGTTTCTTATTCTGTCCGCAGCCGAGTCAGTCTGACAGAAAACACACCGCTGTCTGAAGGGTAACACACACACACACACACACACACACACACACACACACACACACACAAACTTTGTTTACGTATGTTTCATTATTTTTACATATTACAGAAAAAATTTTAAATGTCAGTTTTTGTTTTTTATTATGATTTTCCTCATTTTAACACAAACAAAAAACATTTTTAAAAATTAAAAATAAACTTTGAACTTTGTACAGAACAAGGCTAGCTGTTTCCCTCTGCTTCCAGTCTTTATGCTAAGCTAAGCTAACCACGTCCTGACTCCAGCTGAACACACAGACATGAGATTTGTGTCCATCTGAACATCTCACAGAAATAGAGAAATTATAAAATGTTGAACTATTCCTTTAAATCACCTGCATTTGAAAACTAAGTTAGCAAATTAGCAGTTAATATTAGTCCAGCTTACCCTGATTAAACATGAACAACTTTAGGCTCAGCTTGTGTAGAGCTGAGTCTAATATGTCCTTAAATGGCCACCGTACAGAGGATAAACCCTTTTGATTTATGTAACAACATGACCTTTCCTCTGGCACCACCCTCAGGACTTTTCAGTGTTTTTTGTGGCAAAGGACTTTGGTATGTACATATATATTCACACAGGTTGCTAGATTTGACTTTTTGTTTAAGTCAAATTCAGTCTTTACTGGATTAACTGTAATTCCTGTACAATAAAAACTAATTACGTTTATGTTTGAATACCCAAAAAAAGTATAATCCTTCAACTGATGTGAAAAGTTTTTATTCAGATTTCCGCCAATTTAACGCAAACAAAAACATTACAGATTTTAAATATTTCGTGTGTGTTCAGGTTCATGGAGTGTGAGCGGCGCTGTGATGAGGATCCTTGTTGCCGTGGTATCGGCTTCGTCCGGGACACCAAATCCGCAGGTATCCATGGTTACCAGCAGATTTCTATATTTGGGCTGACGTTATGGGCTACTTTAACTCTGGGATGGTTATTTTGTAAATTCATTAATGATGAATTTTATGAACTAATACTCATGAAACAAACTCAATGTGAAAATCAACATTAGAGGTTGTGCAGGAAAGATTGATCAGCTCAAAACAGAATATACTTAAAGGACAGTTCACAGTTTTTTTAAGTGTGTCTTAAAACAACAGTCAGGAGCCACAAACCTGTTTTTCTTGCTGTAATCGTTCCTCCTGTTCATTAGAAGATCCCTTCATAATGCACAAGTTATATAAACAAATTTTAATATTCACAATTTTAACGAGTATTACATCATACTCAGCTGATCTGTCGTTTGTGCGTGTGTGTGTGTGTGTGTGTGTGTGTGTGTGTGTGTGTGCGTGCGTAGGCGTGGTGTGTCTGGCTCTGATCAGTCTCGGGGTTCAGACCTGCGGTGAGGACGACAGGACGACCTGGAGGACGCAGGACTGCAGAGCGTCTGAAGTGAAAACCACACCGGACCCCTTCGGCTGGTACCAGAAACCTGGTACTGAACACACACATAAATACACACAAATACACAACAGATACTCACAGATATAAACACTGACACATGTTTGTGTTTTCAGTGAATCAGTGGAGTTCGTCTCCTGCTCTCTGTCCTCCATTCAACCTGCCGCCACTCAGAAACAATGGTGAGACTGAAAAACTGCAGTACTACTACTAATGTAACTACTACTCCTACTAATACTGCTGCTACTACTACAACTACTGCTGCTTTAACCACCACAAGTAGTACTACTATTAACATTACTAATGTTACTACTTCTATTAAAACAGCTGCTACTACTGTTAAAGCACTGCTAGAGTTTCTACTACCACCACTACTGCAGTACTCATACTCCTCAGAGTACTACCTGAGTATTTGTGTCTCAGTGTCAGGGTGGCAGCTCCTTGCTGACTCGGCGTTCCTTGTCGACCCGTCTGTCTCTATGTATGATGTCATTCACGTGAGCCGTGACATCGCTGCGGACCGGGACAAGACGAGGGACTGGTGTCTCCACGGTAACCACAGCTGTTAAAAGATTTAGGGTTTATTATCAGTGTTGGTTCAGACAGGAAGTGGCGGACCCTGACACTTCCTGTTGACTTCCTGTTTCAGCCTGTCAGGAGGCAGAGTCCTGTGTGGCGGTGTCAGTCAGTGAGGCGGAGTCTGCCACTCGCTGCATCCTCTACCCCGACACCACCGTCTGTGGGCTAAGCTCCGCCCGCAGCCTCTCCTGTAGGCTGGTCATCAGAGAGCCCGCCCCCCAGGTGTACCTGCGGACAGGTGAGCCAACCCGCCAATCACAGCACAGCTACTCTAACGGTTAGATTCCCACCGTGCTCACCTGTCTCTTTGTCTTCAGAGCTGTTGCCGTCGGTTACATCTGTCGCCATCCCGGGTCACGGGACCCTGCAAGGCGTTGTCATGGAAACAGCCCTGGGCTTAGACAAGAAGGCGGTGGTTCAGTTCCTGGGAGTCCCGTATGCCCGTCCACCAATAGGATCGCTCCGTTTTACAGCAGCTCAGCCAGCTGATTGGATGGGAACCTGGGACGCCACGAAACCACGGTAACCACCTGTCTGTCTGACCAATCACCTGTCTGATTTGTTACAGGAAGAATGTTTAAAAAATAAATATAAATGACACTGAGCCTTTACTGGATATCAGCAAACAACTATTTGCTATGTAAAGATAAAGTGGAGTCATGGCGTCCTGAGCAGTGGATGACATCACACTCCCACTGTGTGTGTTGTTATCTGAGCTTCTCTGCATGTTAGTGCATGTTAGTGCATGTTAGTGCATGTTAGTGCATGTTAGTGCATGTTAGTCCCGTGTCTGCACACGTTTGTTTTGGTCTGTGATGTTGGTGCTATAGTGCGACATCTAGTGGCTGAATGTTGTGTATTGCAACTTTAAATGATGAATTATGATAAAACACATAAAGCAGATGTGACAGGAGAGGCTCATACAACAGATCTCTGAAAAACAAGGGAACAAAATACTAAACTAACAAATATATGATTTAACAAAACACTAAGAAAATAAATTACAGGAACAGAAGAATTAACCAATCAGCAGACAATAATAAAAAAAAGAATACTGATGACACAGTAAAAGAAATGTAAAATAAAGAATTAAACTTATCAATTATTAAAGGATCATTCTGGTGATTTTCTATATTTTTCTTCTTGTCAACAAATCTCATGTTTGGATCCAAACCAACAATGAACTGATCTACTAACAGTATTGTGTGTGTATCAAAGCCTGATATATCTTATTCCTCCGTTGTGTCCAGAAACTATTAAAAACAGGTCAGTGAGTCACACCGCTGCACTGGGTCACATGTTCCTTCATCATGAAGACTTTGGTCATGTTTGGTTAGTTTGATTAGAAACGGCTCCAAAGACTAATAACACAGTTCTGTTTACAGCTTCACCAGCTTGTTGTGCGACATTATACATTTGTTAAAGAACTTCAGTCAAAGTCAAAGAAAAGTCGACTCTGTTATTTAAAAAATCACCAGAATGATCCTTTAAATGTGATGACTATTTATTTCAAAGTGTTTTAAATTAAAGCGACTTGTTGACATGTCGTTCAGTCCCAGCTGCATCCAGCCAGGTGATGTAGAGTCTGCAGCGTCCAGCGAGGACTGTCTCTACCTCAACATCTTCAGTCCCGCTCGTCTGGTGAGTACTTTTATTCATTCATTTATTTTTTATTATTGATTGACAACAAGCAGATAAAAACTGACCAAATCCTCCATGTAACTCACTTTAAATCACACTGACAGTTATTGATCAGTGATTGAGGTCAAACTGCACTTCTTGGATGCACAAACACAAAAACATCTGAGACAGAAACATATTATATAAACATAATTTGCAAAATTCACATCAAATTAAAATATTATATTAAAATTTGAATTTAAGAATTTAATTTAAAAATTAAATTTGAGTAGATCCAGAGAAAGGAAAATTTTAAGCTTACCGCGACTTTTTATAGAAGCATTACATCATCAGTGACCTCAGCTGATCTGTGTGTGTGTGTGTGTGTGTGTGTGTGTCAGAGGGGGCGTGTCCCAGTTCTGGTTTTCTTCTTCAACCCTTCAGCCAATCAGAGCCCAGGACTGTTGGATGGCTCCACCCTGGCTGCCATGGGTAACATCATCGTGGTAACAGCCAGCTACCGAACCGCAGCACTGGGATTCCTGAGCACAGGTAAACACACACACACACACACACACACACACCTGCTCATGTAAACACACACACACACCTGCTCATGTAAACACACACACACACCTGCTCATGTAAACACACACACACACACACACACCTGCTCATGTAAACACACACACACACCTGCTCATGTAAACACACACACACACACACACACCTGCTCATGTAAACACACACACACACACACCTGCTCATGAAAACACACACACACCTGCTCATGTAAACACACACACACACACACACCTGCTCATGTAAACACACACACACACACACACACACACACACACACACACCTGCTCATGTAAACACACACACACACACACACACCTGCTCATGTAAATACACACACACACACACACACCTGCTCATGTAAATACACACACACACACACACACCTGCTCATGTAAACGTAAACACACACACACACACACACACACACACCTGCTCATGTAAACACACACACACACACTCACACCTGCTCATGTAAATACACACACACCTGCTCATGTAAATACACACACACACACACACACCTGCTCATGTAAATACACACACACCTGCTCATGTAAATACACACACACACACACACACCTGCTCATGTAAATACACACACACCTGCTCATGTAAATACACACACACACACACACCTGCTCATGTAAATACACACACACACACACACACCTGCTCATGTAAACACACACACACACACACACACCTGCTCATGTAAACACAAACACACACACACACACACACACACACACACACCTGCTCATGTAAACACACACACACACACACACACACACACACACCTGCTCATGTAAACACACACACACACACACACACACACACACACACCTGCTCATGTAAACACACACACACACACACACACACACACCTGCTCATGTAAACACACACACACACACACACACACACCTGCACATGTAAACACACACACACACACACCTGCTCATGTAAACACACACACACACACACACACACACCTGCTCATGAAAACACACACACACACACACCTGCTCATGTAAACACACACACACACACACACACACACACCTGCTCATGTAAACACACACACACACACACACACACACACACACACACCTGCTCATGTAAACACACACACACACACACCTGCTCATGTAAATACACACACACACACACACACCTGCTCATGTAAATACACACACACACACACACACCTGCTCATGTAAACGTAAACACACACACACACACACACACACACACCTGCTCATGTAAACACACACACACACACACACACACTCACACCTGCTCATGTAAATACACACACACCTGCTCATGTAAATACACACACACACACACACACCTGCTCATGTAAATACACACACACCTGCTCATGTAAATACACACACACACACACACACCTGCTCATGTAAATACACACACACCTGCTCATGTAAATACACACACACACACACACCTGCTCATGTAAATACACACACACACACACACACCTGCTCATGTAAACACACACACACACACACACACCTGCTCATGTAAACACACACACACACACACACACACCTGCTCATGTAAACACACACACACACACACACACACACACACACACACCTGCTCATGTAAACACACACACACACACACACACACACACACCTGCTCATGTAAACACACACACACCTGCTCATGTAAACACACACACACACACACACACACACCTGCACATGTAAACACACACACACCTGCACATGTAAACACACACACACCTGCACATGTAAACACACACACACCTGCACATGTAAACACACGCACACCTGCTCATGTAAACACACACACACCTGCACATGTAAACACACACACACCTGCACATGTAAACACACGCACACCTGCTCATGTAAACACACACACACCTGCTCATGTAAACACACACACACATACGCACACACACCTGCTCATGTAAACACACACACACACACACACACACACACACACCTGCTCATGTAAACACACACACACATACGCACACACACCTGCTCATGTAAACACACACACACACACACACACACACACACACACCTGCTCATGTAAACACACACACACCTGCTCATGTAAACACACACACACACACACACACACACCTGCACATGTAAACACACACACACCTGCACATGTAAACACACACACACCTGCACAGGTAAACACACACACACCTGCTCATGTAAACACACACACACCTGCTCATGTAAACACACACACACACACACACACACACACACCTGCTCATGTAAACACACACACACATACGCACACACACCTGCTCAAACACACACACACACACACACACACACACCTGCTCATGTAAACACACACACACACACACACACCTGCACATGTAAACACACACACACCTCCTCATGTAAACACACACACACACACACACACACCTGCACATGTAAACACACACACACCTGCACAGGTAAACACACACACACATACACACACAGGACCTCCTGAAAACTACATAAACACCGTCTCTCTCCAGGTTCGTCTGGTCTCCGTGGTAACTACGGCCTGTCGGACCAAGAGGCGGTGCTTCGTTGGGTTAACGCCCACATCTCTCTGGTGGGCGGAGACAGCAGCAGAGTGACCGTCGGGGCGGAGCGTCGCGGTGCTGACATCACCAGCCTTCACCTCCTCTCCTCCTCGTCTCCTCTGTTCCAGCGTTTGATGCTGATGGTGAGAATCCTCTTATCAGGATCAGACAGTCTGATCATTTAACACCTACAGAAAACAATCTGGTGAGAAACTTACCTCATAAGCTAAAGGAAAAGTTCCTCTGCCAGGCTTTTAATGAAGTTCCAGGGAGATTGTTGTTTTACACCCAAAGAATCCCTGTGGGAGGGCCGGGGGGGCCGGGGGGGGCCGGGGGGGCCGGGTTTACTTTCCAAAAGTACCCAGAATTCAAAGATATTCAGTTTACTGTCATAGAGACTAAAGAAACCAGAAAATATTCACATTTAACAAGCTTGAATCAGAGAATTTGGACTTTTTTCTCAAAAAATTACCTAAAATGATCAATCAATTATTAAAATAGCTGGCGATTAATTGAATAGTTGACAACTAATTGATTAATTGACTAATCGATGCAGCTCTAGTTTTTGCACACAGAATACTTGGCTTGTTAATATTTTAGATGAGTGATGTTTGCTTAATGAACATCATCAGCAGTCGGCTCATCTTATACTTCACCTTGTTTTTCTGTATGACTAATCAATCAATTGATTGATTGATTACCTGAATCTTGATCAGTTAAACATCAGAATGCTGTTGTGAATAATAATGATTGATCTATTATCAAAATAGCTGGCGATTAATTTAATAGTTGGCAACTAATCGATTATTCAACTAATTGTTGCAGCTCTACTCAAAACCATTTAAGGCTTCAAATATGCAAAATAACTTTAGTCAGATTTTTCTACAGCAGGAGCAGATGTCATGCATGTAACTCTGCTCTGTGATTGGTGGTTTACAGTTTATTTATTTCATATTTTGTGTTAATAATTCCTCCACTGACTCACAGCTGCTGTGTCGTTCTTGTTCTTCCTGCAGGGCGGTTCTGTGTTTTCTCCATCACTGGTTCAGACTCCCTCCACCTCCAGACGCCAGGCGGTCAATCTGGCCAAAGAGCTGGGCTGTGTGACCTCTGACCCCACTGACGACAACAAGATGGCGGCCTGCCTCAGGGCGACACCTGTGCACACGCTTAATGCAGCTCAGACCAAGGTACAGTCCACAAACTGAGGCAGGTTATCATGATGAAAGTCCAGGTTTCTACATGTCTCACGTGTGTGTGTGTGTGTGTGTGTGTGTGTGTGTTGCAGCTGATGGCGGTCAGCGGTCCATTTCAGTCCTGGTCTCCAGTCCGTCAGTCCGTCTCTCAGTCGTCCTTCCACCGAGTCGACCTGCTGCTGGGAACATCAGAGCACGACGGTCTGATCAGCCGAGCGCGCAGGATAAAGGTCAGAGGTCACTGTGATGTTTATATGAGACAGAAACAGCTGCATTTAAAAAACTAACTGTGAAAGCTGTTTAGAGGAAAAAAAAGTTTTTAAACTTGTGGAAAGAAACTAAAGAATACTCCAACATTCGTTTTGTTGTTTTATAGAAAGTGTGAAAATAGAGCTAAAACAGGGATTACTGAGGAGAGGTCAGGAGCCGTGAGCGTAAAATAAAATGCAAATAAACATCTGTAAACACAATTAAATCTTTGAAAGATTAGTATTTAATGTGTGTTAGGGGTGGAGGTGATGACTTTCCAGGAATATATCGCTTTTTCCCAGAATTCCCAGGATGTTTATTTTAATTTCATGCTGTATTCTTCATATTTGTTAGATTATGTGGTAATATTTTTGGAAACAACACCTCCTCTTAAAGGTTAAAACTCTGTGAAACACTGTTTTGTTGGAATTGTGTTACCGTCTTTAAAGAGATAACTCTGTTTTATGACAGAATAAAACCAAACAACCTGCACAGATCACACATTTCCACTTATTCACCTTAAAAACACACAGATTCAGTCCATCATGAAGTGTGGACATGCACAAAAACAACTATAAACAGCACATACAACAAACAAGTGTTCTGCATAACACTTTTATAAAATGACCGATGATAAAATTGAAGCATGACAGGATGAACGTGTAAAAATAAAAGTTAAAATAACTTATTTCCATGGTTCTGGAAAACGTGTCTCACTGATCTTCTTTAAGTTCTTTAAGTCAATTACTTAGTCATTACTGAGTGCAAAGAACATGTCAGAGTGTTTGAGGTTAACTGTTCCATCCCAGGTACCTGCAGGTATTGTTCCCGGGAAATACCAGGATATTGATTCTTGTTATTGATCCTGTTTTCCCTCCCCTCTCTCTCTCTCTCTCTCTCTGTGTTCAGGACTTTGAGGCTCTGCAGGGTCGTGCTGACGGTAAAACGGCGTTCTACGAGGCTCTGAGTCGCTCGCTGGGCGGAGCGAAGGGCAGCGAGCTGCTGAAGGAGGCGGCGGCCTGGTTCTACTCTCTGGATCACATCCCCTCCCCTGCCGGATACAACCTGTTCTCCAGAGCGCTCAACAACGCCACCAGGTCAGATACTGTGGTCACATCTGTAAGAACACCTGTTCATTCAGTTCAGTGAGCTTTAAATCCTGTTTGCATTGACATCACAAGGACTTTTTGATACCAGTGCAGATACCAGATACCATCATTTTCCACAAAATGATGTTTTGAATAAAAGAAAACTACAGAGCCGGGGAGGGTTCATGGTGAAAAAAGTAACTAATTTGTGCTCTTGATTTAGTTATTTTATGCTCTCAATTTAATAATCCAGTTCATAAAAACTCAGCTTCAGTGTGTCAAGCAAACCTGAAGTAAATCAAACAGGTTTTACCTGCTCTTCATTCAGCACATGAAAAACTAACTGATGTTACAGGGAAATGTCGTCAACTTCCAGCTGACTGAATGTGTTTGGTGCCCTTTACAAAAGGACAACAGGCAAATGAGTCTTTTTTGGTGGTCAAAAGTTAAATGTCTGAACACAAGCTGCTGTACAACTTTTCCTAAATGAAACGGGCAAGTTGACGGTTTAAATGAGAAACAATCTGATCAAAGAATAAATTAACAAGATCCTGAGTCTACTTGGTCCTACAGGAACATTTCAGTCTGTAATTACTGCACATTAATTAGAATAACTGACAGCAGTGAGACAGTAATTAATGAATAAACCCTGTTTGTCTGTTTGTTTGTGCTGCAGAGATCTGTTCATTATCTGTCCCAGTCTGCATATGGCTAGCCACTGGGCTAACAGCAAGGCTAACATCTTCCTGTACCACCAACCTACCACCAGCGCTCACGACAGGTACCGACTGTTTACTGAGTGTTTTACATGTAAACAGGAGGGTGATGATCAGGAGCCTCCAGTGCAGTTAATGAAACGTGCAACAGTTATAGCCGCACACCTCATCTCATTAGTTACTGAGCTAAAACATCTTAATTAGCATCAGGTAACAAACATTATATTTGTACATGATAACTCGGCTAAAAAACATATGTAGCTCATGAGCTAATGTTAGCATATCTTCCCCCTGGTGTTGAAAAGTGTGCAGATATCATGATTAGCAATATTTTTCTGAATTCTTGTAATATTTTGTCGTCTGTAGCTTCAGTTTGACTCGGAGCAGAGCTGTAGAGGTCATGAGTCATGAACAGGTAACAGATCATCACCTGTCCAGTTGTTTGGTTGTTTCCTGTGTGCAGGGCGGATGTGTTTGTCCCATTGGATGTTCAGTTTGTGTTTGGAACTCCTCACCATCCAATGAGCTCTCAGCGTTTCACCTCCTCTGAGCGACGCCTCTCTCTGGCCATGATGACCTACGTCTCCAGCTTCATCAGGACCGGGTGAGACGCTCGTTTCATCAACACACACACACACACACAAAACACTCAGCTGAATCCATAGACAGAAGTAAACAAGCCTCCATCACTGTGGTGTCGCCTCACTAACCTGCATATAACACTGTGATGGGTCCATGAGACCCTGTGGAAGCAGTTAGTTATTGAACATATAGTCGTCATATTCCATTAAAATAAAGGTTATAATCTACTAAACTTTGAACGGACGGCTTGATGTCCTTTCTGTGGTGGTGGAAAGTACATTTACTCAAGTACTGTACTTAAATACAGTCTTGAGGTACTTGTACTTTACTTGAGTATTTCCATGTGATGCTACTTTATACTTCCACTCCACTACATTTCAGAGGGAAATATTGTACTTTCTACTCCACTACATTTATTTGACAGCTTCAGTTACTTTTCAGATGAAGATTTGACACAATGGATAATATAACAAGCTTTTAAAATACAACACATTGTTAAAGATGAAACCAGTGGTTTCCAACCTTTTTGGCTTTTGACGTCTTACAAAAAGCAGTGTGTAGTCGGGGTCACATTTCAGATGTCTATGAGTTGTTAACAGCTCCACCAAATAGTGATTTTTCCCTCTAAACTTCTCACATGGTTTCATTTCAATAAATGTTCAAATGATCCAATATTTCAGCAAAAATCAAAGATTAGAGAAAAAGTCCAAAAAGTGAAAACAGATTTGTGTATCAGAACTTTGTTTTTTCTTCTTTCCTTTCCCATTAATCATCTCACGACCCCTCAGATTTATCTGCTGACCCTTTGGAGGGGCCCCACCCCTAGGTTGGGAACCACTGGACTAAACTAGCTAACTGTATATAAAGTAGTTGAAACTAGCTCCACCTCCAGCAGCTACTGTTATCAGCTGCTCCGTCAAATCTATGACTTCAGAAATCTGAATTAAATCCTCATGTTTCATTGAGAGCGGCGTGCTGATGAAGGGTCGACCAGGAGAGAGCCGCAACAATTAATCAATTAGTTGATCAACAGAAAATTAATCTGCAACTATTTTGATAACTGAATAATTGTTTAGAAGATATGCCAAAAATGTAGCTTCTCAAATGTGATGATTTGATGCTTTTCTTTGTCACATGACAGTAAACTGAATATCTTTGTGTTTTGGACGATTGTTCAGACAAAATAAGACATTTAAAGATGTAACCATTGAGTCTGGGAAAGTATTTTACGGGTATTTTTACATATTTACAGGTATTTTTGACATTTTATAGACAAAACAATTAATCGATTAATCAAGAAAATAATCGGTAGATTAATCGACTCTACGCAGCATTTTCACATCCAGACTGTGGAGGTCGGACAGAAGTTCATATAGTTTTTCATGTTTCCACACAAACATCTGGCAGAGGAAATGTCTTCACACTTAATAGAACCCAGAGTTCATTTTGTTGTTTTTTCTCAGGAACCCGAACCCGTCCCGGGTGTGGGCGGAGTCAGTTCTGCCCCGCTGGCAGCCGGTCCTGTCCTCTGTGGCCCCGCCCACCTACCTGCAGATAAGCCCCGCCCTGGACCAGCAGCAGGGTCTCAGTCAGAACGCCTGCTCGTTCTGGAGCCAACTGGGAACCAGACTGACCTCACAGAGCGGTGAGAGGAACTCAGTAGAGTCTGATTCTACTGGACATGACTCTACTTACTATTCTATTCTACTTTACTCTATTTAACTCTGTTGAATCTAATCTTCCTTTGTTGGCTCTCGGTTTCTGCTCCACTATTTTCTACTGTAACATGTTTAACTCTGTTATTCTCTACTGTCTTCTACTCCTCTTTGGCCGCCTTCACTCACTCCTGCTTTTCAAATAGTCAAATAAAGTAAGACAGGACAGAAGCAAAGGAAGGTAGAGCTGGAAATAATACTTTACTGTCACACTGGAGGAGTAGAAAACAGTAGAGAATAATAGAGTAACACGCCCCCCCCCCCCCCAATTTATTTTATTCAAATAAATGAATAAAAACAGATTTTACTTCTCGCTCGCTCTCCTGACTCTGCTCTAATCTGTCTCTCTACAGGTGAGTTGGGGGCGGAGCCTGTCCAGCCTGCATTGACCCCCGAGCTCCCAGTGGCTGCACCATCCAGCCAATCACAGACTGAGAAAGATGCCTACAGCTAAACCGATGACATCACACTGCTTCCTGTCAGCCTCCAGATTCAGATCGATCCAAATAATGAAGAATAAAATAAATTCTGTTCCTAATCATTAATAAAACGCATTTCAAACTCTCTCAGCTGTCTGTTATTCTGAACACTAGCTGCAGTTCCTCTGACGTCCACTAGAGGCCACTGTGAGCAAACTGACTGTGTTGAAGTGAATGTAAAACCTAAAACTTACAAACACAAACAGTTTTTAGACAAGTTCAGCTCTCAGCTGATAAACTCTAAATCTTACTGAAGGAGCCACAGAAACAATCATGATAACTGTAGCAGAGCGACACTTTCAGCTTTGGTTAGAAAGACAAACGGATGAACTTCATCCTGTGAGTCACTTGATGACAAAATGAAACTCGTCTGTTGTCGGTTTGTGTGTCTGTATTCGACCAAAGATCCTCTGTGAAGGAAGAAGCTCCACTCTGTGACACCACTGTACAGAGTGTTTCTGTAGTTCCAACAACTCCAACAGAGTGAGACGTCTTCTTTCTAGAGGATCAGGAGTCACATTCTCCACCTTAACCATCATTCACATCAGATCAATCAATTACACTGATTAACCAATAGTTTTACACCAGGACCTTCAGGATTTGATCAAGAAGCTTCTGAAAAGTGTGACAATCAGAAAACTACAGCTGCTATTTCACTGTGTCTGATAGATAATTAATCAACATTTAGATACATATAAGTGACTCTATAACATTAAAGGACTGATCAGGACATCACTGGAAAATAATCATTAGCTGCAGCTGTAGTTTTCACTTCTTTCTGATGTTTTAGACAATTTATCAGACAACAATTTATCAAAAAATAATAATCAACAGATTAATCGATTATCAGATTATCAGTTACATCCCTAATAAAAAATAAACACATAATGTGCAAATAATGTTCAGCAGACCTGCACACACTGACACACAACAGTGAACATCAAACATCGTGGAACAGCTGGATAAGGAAATAAACGACTGGGATTTCCCGTGTTTCAATTAGCTGATTAAATGAAAATCAAAATAACTGTTTGAACCAGGAAACTCTCCCTCAACCACAGAGTGGAGCTCTGTTCCTGCTGGAAGTCCCGGGGCATGATGGGAGTGTGCCAGGCCTGCCCCGCCCCCCTCCTCCTCCACCTGTGTGCAGGTGAGGCCGGCGTATAAAGGACTCTTTCTCCGGGTGGAATCAGACTCCAGCAGCCGCTCACACTGAGAGCTTTGTCACAAACTGTTGGATTTCCTGCAGAACGATGGAGAGCTGGACGCTGCTCACTGTGTGGATCGCTCTCACCTGCACCGCCACAGGTAACTCACCTGTCTCATGCTTTTCTCAGTCTGTTTCACTGAGGCTCAGAGTAGAATAAAACTAAACTCCTCAATAACTAAACTAAAGAGGTCAGAGGTCAGATCAGAGAGATACTATTCTTCAGTTTGTAGACTGAAAAAAGAAAAGCCAGACGGGGCAGAGGGCCCGGGGGGGGGGGGGGAGTCTTGTTTCTCATCTTAGAAACAAGACTTGTTTCTGTTATTTTCTTATCTGCTCGACTGTTTGGATGTTTAATACTGTAACCTTAGTTTCTGTACTAATTATATATCAGTTTTTATCTTAATCTCAAGTTTTTCTTGCTTATTTGTGTTGTAAAAAGAAAAATTAATTAGGCTGTTTGATGGACTGTGGTACTTTATGTATTTTAGTTGGAATAATTACACACCATTATTTCTGACCTGTTGCAAATAAAGCTGCAATGATTAATCGATCAACATCTATTTTGATAATTGATTAATCATTCTAGTCATTTTTAAAACAAAAATGTCATATATGTAATGGTTCCGGCTTCTTCAATGTGAGGATTTGATCTTGTATGAACTGAATATTGTCGGGTTTTCGGACTGACACTTTAAAGACAAATCAATTAATATAGAATCAATTGGTTGTTAGTTTCAGCCTAGTTGCAAAGTTAAGATTAATTATTATTTTTATTACTATTAACTGTAAGGTATGAACAGCAGTCGACTGTAATAGAGAAGTTGATGTTAGTTAATGTTGGCTGCTGAGACTTTGAATAACACAAAACTTCTAACATGGTTTAATGAACTCAGGAGGAAAAGATCTGTGTGGATGCATTTTTGCCAGTTTGCCAGTTACAGGTGGTTTTGTGTTTCTGGCTGGGACCAGTAACCTCCTGCAGTCTCTGCTGGTTGCCTGGAAACCGCCAGAAGATGGTTCAGCATTAAAACAGCAAATTGTTGATTTTACACTGACTGTCAGCAAGAAAGTGAATCAACATATTTCCCAAAATGTTGCAGTTTTCATTTAAAAATCTAATAAGAAAAATACGAAAAACAACAACAAAAGCATATTAGAGCTGCAAATAACAAATATTTTCATTATTGATTCATCAACAGTCCAAAACACAAAGATATCAGTTTACTATCATGTTTGACAAAGAAAAGCATCAAATCATCACATTTGAGAAGCTGAAACCAGAGAATATTTTACCTTTTTGCTTGAAAAATGACTAAATGATTATTTGATTATTTTGATTTTTATAAAAATAGTTGCTGATTAATTTTCTGTTGATTGACTCATCAATTAATTGACTAATCGTTTCAGCATATATAACTGACAGCTGGAGTTACTTTTAAGGCTTAAACTAAACTACCATTTTTATTATAATCTGTTGTTTTTTTCCATTAATTGTTTTGTCTGAAATGTCCCAAAAAAAAGGTAAAAAATGTCCACAGTGACGTCCTCAGAGGTCTTGTTCTGTGTGACCAACAGTCCAAACACAAAGATATTCAGTTCACAATGAAAATAAAAGAGATAGAAGCAGAAAATCCTCAAATTGGAGAAGCTGCAACCACAGAATTATCAAAGTTTTTGATTAAACAACTGAAATGATTAATCAATTATCACAATTGTTGCCGATTTATTTTCTGTTGACACATGAAAAACTTTTGTTCTCTTTCCTCTAGTGTCGTCCACCACAACTCACGTTACCATGACAACCCACTCAACATCAGTCAGCAGCAGCAGCAGAGATGTTTCAACACACCCCGTATCCATGGCAACCGATCACACCGACACCTCGACCACCAGCAGAGACCTCACTCCCACCAGTAACCACACAACAGCACATGGATCCACCACCAAACTGTCCAGTATCACCACACCTGAGACCAGTAACCACACAACAGCACATGGATCCACCACCAAACTGTCCAGTATCACCACACCTGAGACCAGTAGCCACACAACAGCACATGGATCCACCACCAAACTGTCCAGTATCACCACACCTGGGACCAGTAACCACACAACAACACTGAGACCCAACGTCACCATGGAAACCAGTCACACTATCAGCTCCACCTCTGACCACACGTCAGCATCACCTGAACACAACAGCAGCGCCACAGCAGTGACACACAAATCCACAACTCCACACAGAAATACAACTGTTACCATGACGACCACCAGAAACAGCGATGAACACTCCACTGCACACAGTTCTCCTGTAACCACGACGACAAGTGCCACGAATACCACACACACTCACGGCAACTCTACATCCAACAGGACAACGTCCACTGATACCATGACAACAAGAGGTGGAAATATAACAGCCAGCAGTTCACATGTTTCTGTTTCCCCGAACAAACCAATCACAGGAGAGGGCATGACCCCAAGCACGACCCCGCCCCCCGCCAGCTCAGGTGGAGGTGTACCTGGATGGGGGATAGCTCTGCTGGTCCTGGCAGCTCTGGTTCTGCTGCTACTGATCCTGCTGCTGATAGCACTGGTGAGTACACACCGGTGGTTTTGAAGCCTCAAGTTTGCAATTTGACTGTCACCATCTTGTAATTTTGGAGTGACCATATTTGGACGAGAGGGTGGAGCTGACCCCAACGCTATCTGCTAGCTTGGTTAGCACAGTGCATTTACAGTCTATGGTTAACTGTGATAATGCTAATGCTAATCTTCGCTACCGAAAAATAGGCTTAAAACCATTAAAACAAAATGTATTTACCAGAAAAACTGAACATCCGACTCCTTAGAGGGTCTTTTAGTACAACCAAACACTGAATAAGACTTTTTAGGCAACCAAAATGTTACAATTAACTATCCTGAACTGAAAACACACTAAAATAGCGACAGCTATGACTACACCTATACCCTGTGAATCTGGGGTTACGCCATGGTTACGTTACCTAACCAACGTTGTCACCATGGTAGCGGCTTGCCTGTGACGGCACCCACCTGTCATTCAAAGCGGCCACACCTTTAATTATGCATAACTTTAAGCCTTAATATTTAAATGGGTGAGTTATATAAAAATTCAACCCACGTACAGCTGTCATGAAAGGGGAAATTAATTATAGTAAACATGTTTATTTCTGCTGTAAAGTTGGGCATTTTAACATGGGGGTCTATGGGGATTTTCTGTGGGGGTCTTTTGGAGTCAGCCTCAAGTGGCCATTCAAGGAACTGCAGTTTTTGGCACTTCCATGTCGGCTTCATCTTACAGCCCCAGATTTTGCCATATGGCCCCTATCTCTAAAGGTAGAGGCCAGTGTAGAGCTGTCAACAACAGACCATTGAATACTTGATTTAAATTAGAAGAAGATAGCACACTGTATAACACTTCTACAGTGTTTTCTTAATGAAAAGGTCCTGGCAGATTTCCAAAAAAGACTTTTGGAGACTCCATGAGGACCTTCTCATTACAGCAAAACCACAAGAACAGGAGAAAGAGCCAGCTAGCCGATGCCGGGGTCCTAGCAGGTTAAATGGGGGCTCAGCTCAGTCAGAGTCCAGATAAATCTTTTGAAGATTTTATCAATGAAACAGGAACCAAACCCCAAAACTGTCCAACTGCTTTACAGTTGCAAAGTGTGAGGAGATATTTCGGGCACTGCTGGTTCCAGAAGTTAAAGTGTCATTTATTTTTCTCATAGACAACATTAGTGACTCTCAGTTCTCTCGTCTACAGTTTGGATCAACATGAAACTCTCCTGTTGAATCATCACAATAAAAGACAAACAAATGTGTTAAAAAAACTGGTTCTTCTTTCATTACAATGAACACACACTTCACACAGCCAATGGGAATGCAGAGACTCAATATTTTGATTGAGGTTCAAATAATATTGAAGATGATCAATTGTCCACATTCCATCATACTCATTTTGGGTTTTAAATATTCAAAGAGCACTCTGTCAAACAGCTAACAGTCAGTATTTTTCCTCTCCAGCTGGTGTGGTGCTGCTGTAGGGGGCGCTACAGCGGCTTCAGTCCCTACAACAACCTGACCCATGGAGATGACATCCCGCTGTACACCACGCACAGCCACTTTGAGGGGTCCAATGGGAGACAATACGTAAGTCGAAAGTCACTGCAGACGAACTTCTATAAGGACACAACAACCAGAAATGTCCTCACAAGGACAGTGCTCTGTTAGGAGCTGGTCCTTGTTAGGACACATCTAAAATGATTAGTCAATCAATAGAAAATTAATCGGAAACTATTTTGATTATCGAATAATTGTTTTAGTAATTTTTCAAGCACAAATGCCAAATATTTGCTGGGTCAAGGCTCTTAAATGTTGCTTTTCTTGGTCATAAATTACTGTAAATTCAACATTTGGGGGTTTGGGACTTTTGGTTGGACACAATAAGATATCTGATGATGTCATCTTGTGCTGTAGGATATTATGATGAGTGTTTTCAACATTTTCTAATGTTTTATTGACCAAATGATTAATCAACTAACCTAATCATAATCAGCAGATTCATCGATAATGAAAATAATAGTTAGTTGCAGCTCTAGACACATCACAACCCAGATGTCCCCACAAGGACTGTAATCTGTCAGTAGCTGGTCCCCACAAGGATGTCTAAACCAGGCAGGGCAGAGTGTGTTGGTGTCTTTGTGCGCTGTAAGGTGACACCTGGGAAAGTGTCTCGTCCCTGCAGCAGAGTTCATTCATTTACAATAATACATTCACTTTCTACTCATCTGTTAGATTCTGAATGAACGCAGCAGAATAGAGTCCAGCTCCAGCACAACAATAAAAACTGATAATCATGTTCAGTCTGCAGGGAGCAAAGTTAGGGATGGTGTTGATTTCAATGATAATCTGATACAACATCAAGACAGCTTTAATAAGACAGAGGTTCACAGAGGTTAGTAGTAATTGCAGGGCTGCTGCAGGGCTGCTGCAGGGCTGCTGCAGGGCTGCTGCAGGGCTGCTGCATTGCTGCGTTAGATGTCACGTGTCCCCGCAGTGAACATCCTGAACATGGTCTGACGTATGTTAAACCTGAATGGGTGTGTATTGGGTTCAGAAGGTTACAGTAATAGTTTTTTCAGAAGTTTATTGTTAATGAGTCACTGTCAACATTTACACAGGGAATACAGAGAAATAATGGTAACACCTACAGTACCTGCAATCTGATTAATGTCACCATGACAACACGGAAAGGGTCAAACAAAAGCTGTCAGTCGAGTGTAAGTGTTGACTTTAGTGGCAAAAATAGCAATTTTATCTTTAGTGATTTGCTCATACTGTGCAAACTAATCACAACTATTTAGAACGTAGTAAATCATTACTGTCAGTCGCTACTTAAAGGTGTTTGTAATAGTTTTTGTGCATGACTTCTTTTTAACTCTTAATAAAATCTTAGTAACGTTTCTATTTTCTCTTAGTTATTCTTTAGTTCAGTAACATCTTATATTTGTTAATATCTTTGTGAAATTAGCAGCTCTTAAGTTGTCAAAGTAAAACTGTAACTACGCATGTCACATTATCTCCTGTTAACATTTTAGTAACATAAATAACACTTAATAGCATAACATATCATGTTTGTAATATTGGTTACCGGAAATTCACTTAATTCCACCTTTGTACCATTTAGCAATAAATTACAACTGTAGCATTTTAGTAATATTAGTAGAATCAAACGGTTGGAAATATATGAGAGCAAATATACACTGTGCTCTCAATGCTCATCTCATAATTTGTCTTTTTCAGGAAGAAATGGATAAGCCGATGAAGACTCAGGGGACGTACATGGTCAGTCAATAGTGACGCTTCGCAGCTCATTAACCAACCAGCAGAGAGAAGATTAATGTGACAAAATCACATCAACAAACATTTTTACACAGAACACGTTTTTCTGTATAGTTTGTTTTATTGTTTTAAGTTGTAATCCTGATTTTAACGAACATTTGACATGACAACTGTTCTCATTAGCTTTTATTTATTGTCTGTAAAGCACTGTGGAGCTTAAAGTAAATAATAATGACAAATAAAGGTTTTCTGAAAAGAAAATGCTGCAAATTATATAATTTTAACAATTAAAAGGTATTATTTAAAATGATAAAACTACTATCATTACTACTATTGATGTTTTCTATTACACATTTTCTATATATATATTTTAGACCAATGAAGTTGTACAGTTTATTAAATTACAAAAAATCTTAACACATTATGTTTGATATAAAAGCTTAAGTAATGTTGTTACTATAAAATATTTTGTTATATGTAATATGTTAAATTGTTTTGAGATTTTTTTGCCACTATTATAAATCATATTTCCATTAATTAGCTCTGCTTATTATGTTTTGGACATTTTAAAAACTTGTTCAATACAAAAAAAATCTTAACAAAAATATTTAATTTCGAAAGTGTTTAGAGATCATGACCGCTTCTATAACTGACACCATTATTAAAAATCATATTTCCATTTTTTGGCTCTGCTCAAATTTTGTGTCTTAAAAACACATTTGGTACAAAAATGCTTAATATAATATTATATTCACTCTTATTATATCACCAGTGTTATTATATTTTTCTGTTGTAATTTGTTGTCCTATTATTGTCACTATTATTGTTTGTATATATTTTAGAATTGTTAGTTATACTAATTCTTCAATAAAAACATTATGTATGACCTTAAAAGCTTGATACAATACTGTAACCCTATTATTACTATATTTATTATGTATTATTATTATTATGTTTTCTTTTGCATTTGATATATTATTGTCTGTTTTGTGTACATTTTAGAATCATAATTATATTAATGTTATATAAATCTTAACACTGACTTGAAATTGTGTTTGATATAAAAGTTACTGTTATGACTACGTGTGTTTGTTGTATGTTCTTTTTAAAGATGTTTACAGGTCACTACTACAGCTGCCACCAGTGTTAATAATCATACATTCACCGGTGGAGCTCAGTGTTGGGTTTGGCAGCAGCGTCAGTGTCCCAGTTTGTTCTACATTGTGTTTGCAGCAGGAAAATTCCAGCCTGAAAGTGGATCTTTTAAAACCAAAGTCCAAGTTTATTTTTCATCACAAAGAGCTTCACAAAGACAGAAAGAGAAGAGGAGGCGTGGAGCGAGGTGGAGCAGCCGAGGAATTTACAAACTTATGACGTGTTTGATAGGAGAGTAATGGAGCTAATATAACAATAAAGAGACTGGGCTGGGCTCAGTCAGCACCAGCCACACACAAACATGTCCACTCACTTTAGCCTTTTATTTTGATTTTCACAACTTTTTGTTGCATGATGTTATTTGGTGTGAATAAATGTCGTCACATATCAGTGTTTCCCTTCAGACTGCTCATTTTCTTCAAGACATTTTATCCTTTAATTTTGTTCATTTTCCTCCAACCCATTTTCTCTCCAGTGTTTCCTGTTTAATCTCATCATTATACATTATAAGTTACTGTCTTTGTCTTCCTGCCAGACCACCTGGAGCTGCACCTATTATTAGGGGTTTCCAAAAAAGACTGACTGACAAAAACTCACAACTTCTCACTACAAATAGTCAATACAGTTTTTTCTTAGGAAATTAAGATTTAATGTTCAGATGAGGGACTTTGGCACTAAAAAGACTGTAACGTTGAAAGATATCTACTTGATTTGACTCATTTGGACGCTGAAGCTTCATATTAGCTTCAGATAAACTTTGAATCCATGTTTGCACAGAAGGAGGACTGTGGATTTTGTCCCCCATCACTTCCATTGTAAGTGCATTATGAAGGGATCTTCTAATGGTCAGTATGAACAGGAGGAATGATTACAGCAAGAAAAACAGGTTTCACTCTTCATTTGGGCTCCTGACTGTTGGTTTAACACACACTTGAAAAATTGTGAACTGTCCTTTAAAGAAAGGTATGTTTGGGGGTGGGTTTACTCTGATTGACAGTTGTCTCAACCTATCACATTAATACTGCTGGATGGAGATGGGAAAGATTCCATCACGATGATTACAGAGTCGGTTGAGTGAAGGTTAAACATACTGTGCATTGACAATTTAACACCACATCCAGTAAATATGGGTTTAATTACATTGAACAACAGACTGGCTGATGTGACGTGTCCTTATTTCATAGATTTACACACACTTAGATTTCCACGTCAGATATACCTTCCTTGTAATTACAACTTGGATGTTGCCATGAACACTATTTACAAGTCAGTAGGGCTGCAACTAATGGTTATTTTCATTATTGATTAATCTGTCCATTATTTTCTTGATTAATCGATTAGACATTTTAGGTTGCACTTTAGGCCTTTGGGAAACACTGATCGACATTTTTCATCATTTACTGACATTTTATAGACCAAAGATATTCAGTTTACTGTCATAGAGACTAAAGAAACCAGAAAATATTCACATTTAACAAGCTGGAATCAGAGAATTTTAGTATTTCTTCTTTAAAAATGACTCAAAACAATTAATAGATTATCAAAATATTTGGTGATTAATTTAACAGTTGACAACTAATCGATTAATCGACTAATCGTTGCAGCTCTATCAGAGCCTCGTAATTAAGATAATTATGATAGGCCTATGCATTTAGCCCCACCTCAGCTCCACCCACACTGCAAAAGTTAGATTTCACAACAGACGGACACTCAGGTGACTGGGACCGACTGGTCTGTACTAAAGAGGTCCCAGTTTTAATATAATTAATTATAATTAATAATAAGATCATCACATGGAGCACTATGGTTCAGTTTTATCACTAAATGTATTCAGACTGATGACTGAGAGGAAGAGACTGACAGGTGATCAGTTAAAGCTGCTCTGTGACTCACATGTGTGTTTGTTATCAGAGGGAAGGCGGCAGGACTCTAATATGAAGCTTCATATCCAAATGAGTCAAATCAAGTAGAGCTAAAACAGATATAAAGAAAGGCTTGAAATGAATCCTGTCAAGTTTAAAATTGCAACTAATACAGAATTATGACATGAACCAGGATTTAGAGTCCTAATGACATTATGAATTTCAAATATCATAGATAATTGATGAGCTCCTTCTTATGATTACAGAAGTCATAAGAAGGATTACAGAAATAAATAAATAAAACTACTGTATGTTGTTTAAGTGTGTGTTTAACTCATCTGCTGATTTTCAACGTTCACACTAATTGTTTTTGTTGTTTGTTACTTTTAAGTAAGGTGAATTTTCTGAGTGCTAATCTGTAAACATGCCTGCCACATGCACTCTTTATAAAATCTCTTATCAGATTAACCCTCAAGTTGATGATGTGCCCTCCTGTCCTGCAAACAGTCAAACAGCAACAAAATAAATAAAACTATCAGTCTCTGTGGCGTCACTGGGCTCGGCTGTTCTTAATGTTTCATTAATGTGACTCAGTTCCCGTCAGCGGTGATTCACCTGAACACCAGTTAAGTCTCTGGAACTCCCTGCAGCACAGAAACACGCTGCTCGTCTACCTGAAAGCGGTGCCAAGTACCTGACCGCTGAGATCCTGGAGCAGGTGGAAAACACTGCCTGTGACAACAAGAAGACCCGGATCATCCCCCGCCACCTGCAGCTGGCTGTCCGCAATGATGAGGGGCTCAACAAGCTGCTGGGCGGAGTGATCGTCGCTCAGGGCGGCGTGCTGCCCAACATCCAGGTTGTGCTGCTGCCAACAAGTAAACCTGGAGCCTGCATGGTTGACACGGGAAACCACAACCAAAGGCTCTTTGAGGAGCCACACTCTCCTCTGAAAGAGCTGTGATCCTGCTTTTATATGTGTTTACATTCAATTTTACTATTTTATTATTACTTATTTTATTACCCTCACATCAGTGTTTTTATTTATTCATTTTTTATTGTTCTTGCTGTAATATTCTTTTATTTTCTTTGAACTGGCATGGGTATGAAATGTGCTATATAAATCAGTTAGGAGATGAATGCTTCTTGCTGAGCACAGTTTACGTAGATAATAAACACATTGATTGATTAAAGTAAAATTGATAAGGCTGTTAGGAGCCAGCTGCTGTCACTACAAGCAACCATGACGCATTCAGCTGAAAGTCACCAGAGGGGTGTACCACGAAGCAAGTTCCACATATCCAGGCTTTCTTTGTGTGAGCTGGCTTGACAAACCCTAAACTCACACTCAGAGATAAGTGGTATCAGACGCTGGTTATCAGCTGTCTTTGTTAACTCAGGCTTTCTGCTTCAGGCTCTGTGCATGTTCCCATAAAAGGGGGCGTTTGACACGTCATTGGACTCTTCTTCTGCATAAAATGGACCGATGGCGTGTAGGGATATCAAAGGAACTCAAGTTATTTACATGACATCATCAGATGCTGCTTAGCAATCAGCCGGCACACCTGCTATTTATTAGCTGTTTCTACCTGCTGAGGATGGTTCCAAATATGCGTCTGTCCTTTTTGAGAGTAACTCTTACTTTACATAACAGTGCAACGTCATATATACACTATTATACTGGAGAATATGGTGAAGGCCAGTCTTTAATAACTGTGATATAGACCAAATACAGCTAACGTTAGATATGGGAGGACCTCAGAGACACCATCACTCATTACTGCAGCATCTCCCAAAACCTTATATCACAGCTACATAACACCTGAATAACAATTATAATGTTTTAGCTGAGCACACAAGGTCACCAAGCTATGTAACTAGATACCAGGGTCCTGCGTTAGATAACAGAACTTAATAATTATCGCCATGTCGTGTCAAACAGTAACCGCGTTTACAAAATAAATTGCTAACAATGTTAGCTAAGTAACATTAGCATTATCCCTCATCAGCTGGTGGTTTTCCAGGTTAATTACCTGCCTAACAACAATAAACACACAACAGACGTTACATCTCAATTCAAGCCAGCATGCTGACTGATTTAGAAGTTAAAAATATTAGAAACAAGGACTTACCAGAACAGTTCATGTCTTCGTGGAGCTACATCTCTCCGGTCGGCACTGAGCCGCTGCTGAAGGTGCAGCTGATGAGGCAGCTGTGTTACCGGAGAAAGCCCAGCAGCTATCAGCCTCACATAGTCCTGCCTTCAACATCCCATCCTGAACTTCATCATATCGCCAATAACATACCGCTCCTGTCTAAAATGAGCCTGCACACCTGTTCTTCCGGTACAGAGGCAGCAGTGACAACTCTTCAAAACTCAGCCAGGCACGAAAACTAGCTGCAGCTTTTCCTGAGAGGACAGTGGACTTCAGGTCCTGACAGGCTGGAACAGCCTGCACAAACAATTATTTACGATAATGAAAAATGATAAAATGCAAAACAAAACTAGCAACAAAAAAATAAAATAGAAACAAAAGATATTCAGTAACATTAATGACTCATTAGTACTTAGTAGCGCTCAGTGTACAGCAGCTGGGACTGGGAGAGGGACCCTCTGTGACGTAATATGACGCGTTGTTGAAAAAAAAGCTCGTTTTAAGGGCGCTGCTCAAAATGCTAACTTTTCAGTCTTAATTTCTGCCTTTATGTCTCATTAAACTAATAAAGTCATACATTAACCTTTCACAGGATAATTTTCATGATACATAAACTGTAAATCCAGTAAAAAAATTCAACCTAAAAGTTGCTCTTTAATGCGTCTCACATTCAGAGCTCTGACACTTTAAACTGGATGCAGCAGATTTAAACATTATACTCAAGAATTGCATTTAGATCTGACTCTGTCCCATAATGAAGGAAACATGGAAATCACTTTAGTTTTTGGCCAAATCAAAGTGAAATTAATTTTATAGATTGAATATTATTTGTGATAAATACCAATAGACTAATCAATTTTCTTTTTTGTTCAAAGTATTTTTTCATTAGTTTTTAGTTTTTTATTAGTTTTTTTTACAAAACAGTTTGATATATTTTAACAAAATCCCATCCCACAGTAACCCTAACCCACTGCACCATTACACATCTACAACATGACACATCAAAACAATGGTAAGTAACACTAATCAATTTTCTAATCGGTGTTCTAATAGCAGCAGTAACAGCAGTGTTAAATTGACTTGGCAGCAGATCAGGTGGTCAGTTAAAGGCCGACGCTTTTTATAGCTGATTTAAACCAAAACTCAGAACATAAGCTGCTGCGGACCAGGTTAAGTTTGCAGCATCAGTTACCATGGTGATGTAGCCAGGTTAACAGAGTCACCTTAGTGACACTGAAAACGCTGCAGGCTCAACATACCTCACTCACACTGATCTCACTTCTGTTAACACCTGTTTCAGTTTAACCAGTGACCATGTTATCTGGTGACTTTCAGGGGGATGTGTTGTGGTTGTCATGGTGACAGCAGCTGTTGAAAACACAAACAGAGCATGTAGGTGTCCTCTTAGTGCCGGGACCACAGACTGACTCACCTCCAGCCGTTACAGTCACCAGGGGCGCTGATTTACCAACTTTTAGCAAAATCAATGAAAGCTGGAGAAGAAACAATTGACACAACAATCTCACCTCGAGGGCCATTTAGTAGCTTTTATAGTGCTTTTGGTCATAACACATGGTTTTCATCAGAAGGTGAAATTTGCTCAGTTGTCATGAAATTGTGTTAGAGTCCCCCAAATCCCAAAAGATGAGATATTAGGTCCATCTTGTTTGCCAAAGTTATCTTGTGGGCGATAATGTTGATGTAATTAATGTGTAGATGGGGAAGACATGACATAAAAATAACAAATGTCTCCTATGTGTTAAAAGTACAAAAGTATTAGCATTAAAATATAAGTGCCGACGGTAAAAGTACTCATTATGGAGATTGGCCCATTATTTTATTGAGTTATAATTATTAATGCATTAAGGTGTAAGCATCACTCTAATGTTGCAGCTGGTGAAGGGTTAATTACTTTATATACTGCTGTAAATTTTCACCCATGGATCAATGAAGTCAGTGAGGTATTTTCAATCTTCTTCCTGTAACAGTTTTATGAGCAGATCAGCACTAAGCAGGAGCTCGTTCTGGTTCAGAGAGTTTAAAAAAAGTAAAAAAAAAAAAAAAAAAATCAAGAACATGTCCTCAGTATAACTGCGGTCGTTTCCTAAGAAAAACACACTCCTGCATTTTAGAGTCTAAGACTAAAACTATCCCTGAGTTAGTCTGCACTGCCATCTGCTGGTATAAATACTTACAGCACAAGAGTCAGATATCCGTTGAGTTTTGTTTCAGTGGATGAGATGAAACGTTTGAAAAAGCTCCAACTCCAGGCAGTCGTTTCTGTTTTAAGTGTGTTTTATTAAAAATAACAACAGGAGCCAAAGTTAATGACTTTTAAGTGACATTAACAGAGACAGTCATTTCTGTGATCCAGAACTGTCCTTCCTGATGCCTGCAGGGTGGGGTCACAGGTCACCTGTCAAAGGTCACAGGTCAGGGGTCTCCAGGCTCCTCAGCCACAGGTCCAGGGCAAACTTGGTCCCAGTGCTCACTCGCTCCACGTCCGGGCCGCTGGCTGGCGCCCGGCTGACAAACACTGCCAGCGGTAGTGAGGAGTCGTCCAGAGAGCCCTCTCTGGAAACCTGCAACACGCTGGAAACACAGCAGCCAGCAGAGGTCAAAGGTCACACACAGTGTTCAGGAGGATGTTAGGACTCATGTAACAGCTGTGATACCTGATGCTGCTCGGCAGGTCGTCCAGCTGAACCTCTGCGTCCTCTCCGTCCACAGCCGACACGATGGCTCTGACCAGCCGCCTGTCGGCCCACAGACAAGCACTGACCTCAGCAGGCGACGGGCTCAGAGAGTCCTGCAGGACGGAGACAACCAGACAGTTTAAAGGACAGTTCAGTGTTTCCAGTGTGTTAAACAGCAGTCAGGTGTCCATATGAACAGTGAAAGAGGTTTTCCTCGCTGTAATCATTCCTCCTGTTCATACTGGATATTAAAAGATCCCCTTCAAATGTGCTTTAATGGAAGTGATGGAGGCCAAAATCCACAGTGTGTCCACACAGTCATTTAAAAGTAGATGTGAAGCTTATATGAGGCTTCAGCAGTCTGAGTTAGTCATATCAAGTGGATATCTGCCACATTTACAGTCTTTTTAGCATCAAATTCCCTCTTTGTTTTTCCTCGGACAGTGTTTCCCTGTTGAGCTGCGGTGGAAGTATAGTAACAAAAAGAGGGACTTTGGCACTAAAAAGACTGTAGCGTTGAAAGATATCTACTTGATTTGACTCATTTGGATGCTGAAGCTTCATATTAGCTTCAGATAAACTTTGAAATCCATGTTTGCACAGAAGGAGGACTGTGGATTTTGTCCCCCATCACTTCCATTGTAAGTGCATTATGAAGGGATCTTCTAATGGTCAGTATGAACAGGAGGAATGATTACAGCATGGAGCTCCATAAGATAACACACTGTCACACTGCTGCTGGAGCCTCAAACATCCACCTGACACAGGTACTGAGGTCAGGTCTGAGTCCTTTAGGTCAGTGAACAGGGACACTCCGACTGTGACTGTTACCTGTAGCTGCAGGTGTGTGAGCGATGAGTGCAACAGCATGTAGACCACTATGTGATGTCTCTGTGGAAGTCCTCTGGACAACATGGGAGGATACACTGACTGCCAGACAGAAGGAGACACAAAGGTTGATTTTAGTGAAATGTACCTTTAATCACAAACTATTCAGCTGCTCTATTAAATCTGCTCTGCTCCAGAAAACTCAGCATTTAGGTAAATATTCTTCTTTTCCTTTAGGATGACTTGAAATCGTCAACATTTGCCAAGTAGAGACAAATAGAAATATACAGTATTCTTAATGAAACTGGTGAGTTTTCAGTTTATAATGTTCCAAGTCTGTCTCACCTCCCACAGTCCCAGTATTTTTGGAGAAACTTCATCTGGTTCCAGTTTCAGCCCAGTTTCCTCCTTTAACTCCCTGAGACCTGCATCCAGCAGCTACACACAGACAGACACACACACACACACACACAGACACAGACAGACACACAGAGACACAGACACACACACACACACACAGAAACACAGACACACACAGACACAGAGACACAGACAGACACACAGAGACACACACACAGACACACACACACACACAGACACAGACACAGACACACACACACAGAGAAACACAGACACAGAGACACAGACAGACACACAGAGACACAGACACAGACACAGACACACACACACACACACACACAGAAACACAGACACAGAGACACAGACAGACACACAGAGACACAGACACAGACACAGACACAGACACACACACACACACACACACACACAGAGACACAGACAGACACACAGAGACACAGACACACACACACACACAGAGACACAGACAGACACACACAGACACACAGACAGACACACAGACACACAGACAGACAGACACAGACACACACAGACACACACACACACAGACACAGACACAGACACAGACAGACACACACACACAGACACAGACACACAGACACACACACACACACACGGGCACACACAGACACAGACACAGACACAGACACACACACACACACACACACACACAGACACACACAGACACACAGGCGCACACACACAGACACACAGACACAGTAAAACGTATTCAGATCTCAATAATAAATAATAAATGAGAAAAGGCTGAATGTGTTGAAGAAACTTTATATGTGTTAACTACTGAAAATCTGCAGTTGAAACGTGGGAAACAATTGAAACACTGAAAGAAGCTGAAGTGGCAGTTAAAAGAAGTACTAAGCTAATAATCCTTTGGAAATTATGTTTTCTGCTCATTAAAAACACAAACATAACCTAAACTAAAACCTAAACAAATAGCTGTTAACTCTTCTATTCCAAATTTATATTGGCATTTACACTAAAATAATGTTACAGTAACACTGATGTGAACCCAGTTTAACCCCTTTATCTGAACCACTGAGTAGGAAGGGAAACTTAAGGTGAAATAACTTTAACTATGTGGTGTAAATAATGACATCTGACATTTTAGGTGTTTCAGTTTCATTTCCAAATTAGCAGTTTAGTTCAGTGGTTCCTGATGCTTTTTGTCAGACGCACCCCCAAACAGCTCAGTCAGATATTCTCAAGTAACTATCGCACATTTATCAGAATCAGCTTTATTGGCCAAGTATGTTTACACATACAAAGAATTTGATCTAGTTTCTAGTGGCTCTCAATGTGCCCTCGCACAACAACGTTCAGAAAGATACACGAGGACCGAGCGGTAACATCCGGGGCTGTAAGATGAAACCAATGTGTTAGTGCCAAAAACTGCAGTTCCTCAAATGGCCACTTGAGGCTGACTCCAAAAAGTGAGTCAGTCCCCATAGACCCCCATGTTAAAATGCCCAACTTTACAGCACAAATAAACATGTTTACAGCCTGGTACAAAAAAAACGTTTTGGTCTCTATAGATAATTTCCCCTTTCATGACAACTGTAGGGGGGTGAATTTTTTTATAACTCACCCGTTTATATTTTATTTAGGCTTAAAGTTATGCATAATTAAGGGCGTGGCCATTTTGAGTGACAGGTGGGAGCCATCACAGGTGAGTCACTACCACAGCGACAACATTGGTTAGGTAATGTAACCATGGCGTAGCGCCAGATTCATAGAGTATAGGTGTAGTCGTCACTATTTCAGTGTGTTTTCAGTTCATGAAAATTTATTGTAACATTTTGGTTTCCCAAAGTCTTGTTCAGTGTTTGGTTATACTTAAAGACCCTCTAAGGAGTCGGATGTTCAGTTTTTTCTGGTAAGTGCATTTTGTTTTAAAGGTGCAGTGTGGAGAATTTAGTGGCATCTAGCAGAACAGACCTGGCAGAAATGGAATATAATATTCATAACTATGTTTTAATTAGTGTAAAATCACCTGAAAATAAGAATCGTGTTTTTGTTACCTTAGAATGAGCCTTTATATCTATATGGGGAGCGGGTCCTCTTCCATGGAGCCCGCCATGTTGCACCGCCATATTTCTACAGTAGCCCAGAATGGACAAACCAAACACTGGCTCTAGAGAGGGCCTTTCACGAGTTTCACAGCCACCGTAGGTTCTCCTACACGCTTGGAAGAGAAGGACCAAACAACCTCACCGCTAGATGCCACTAAATCCTGTAAACTGGATTGGATGGTTTTAAGGCTGTTTTTCGCCAGCAAAAATTAGCATTAGCATTATCACAGCTAACCATAGACTGTAAATGCACTGTGCTAACCAAGCTAGCAGCTAGCATTAGGGTCAGCTCCACCCTCTCATCCAAATATGGTCACTTCTGGCTCCAAAAATCCAAAAAGGCAACAGTCAAATGGCTACGTCCATTATTTTTTACAGTCTGTGATATGGATATACAGCCAAAAAAAGGACAACACAGCTGAACATAGATACATAAACATAAAGATATGACTATTATGTACAAGCAAGTAGGTAAAAAATAGATATATACATATAGAAACAACATACAATGTCTATATACAGGTCAATCAGTTTCTGTAGACTGTAGGATACAAGTATTGCAAAAGTGTGTAAGTGTAATGAGTGTTGAAATACATTTTGAATGGGTAATTTATTAAGTAACTTTATATACATATAGTAAGTGGTTATTTGCAGTATATGTATATACAGCCTGCTTAAATATGTTTGACAGTGATAGATGATTGTGTGATCCATTTATCCATGACTTTAGTTATCTATTTAGCTATCATTACTTTAGCGATCTACTTCAACTATTAATCCATCCAACAGTTTCAGCTTCTCTGCTCGCTTGCTATTCAATCAATCCTCCTTCTTACCTATAAGGCTTTAAATGGACTGGTTCCTTCATATATCTCCAGCCTTACTGCTCCGCGTCCGTTACGTTCCCTTGGTGCCGGTTACTTAATTGTTCCTTAATTCAATAAGAACACTTTTGGTGGTCAAGCTTTTGCCCACCGAGCTCCACTTCTTTGGAATAATCTACGGATACTTTCAAATCCAGCCTGAAAACATCAGAACAAACATTTTTTCTGTTTACTACGACTTCTCCTAAATCACTGACTGTTTCCCTCCCGGACATGTAGCTACTCCAACCCTGTTACAGTTATATGATCTTTGTTTTAAAATTGCTAACCTCAACCTTGTTATAATAATAACATTACTACCTGTGTGTTTGTGTGTGTGTACTTTTACATGTAATATTGTGTGCTTCTTTTTTCTGTTGTTGTTTTTATTGTTTTTATTAGGTGATGTGCACTTTAAATAAACTGAAGTGTGACATTATCAATTCACACCAACGAGTGTGAAGTTGTAAGAGGAAAGAAAGAAGATTCAGTGTTTACCGTCTCATCTGACTCAAGATGGCCACCTGTTAGAGACAGAAGCAGGTAACATGAGCATCAAACAGCACAAAACAAGCCGTGTGTGTGTGTGTGTGTGTGTGTGTAATAAGAATATGTTGTTGGAGAACAGACCCGGAGGAACCCAGACGTTGGGAAATATCCGGAGCTCCTTTGCCCGCCGTGTCAGCAACACTCTCTGATTGGCTGACTGCAAGAGGATGGCCACGCCCACATCCACTCCTCGCTGCTGGACGTCCAATGGGATCGCTGCTGCCTCTGTGACTGACAGGTGTTTGATGGGACAGAAGGCGGGCCTCTGGGAAAGAAAACAATAACAGGATTGTTACAGGCAGAGTAAATATTACAGTTTTAACTTGAACGCAGTTTAAATGGATTTTAAAGTTATCTGTAACCCAGGTGAGGTTAGGAATAACCTTTGGGTCACTTTAAGGTAAAGGGAAACGTATATCGATGGGGAAACAAACACAACTCCAGCTTGTGGTGCAGGTGTATTGAATCAAAACCCCTTTACTAAGAATCAAACACCCTGTCAAACACTTGAAGTCACTTTATTAATTCAACGTTTCGGTCCTCAGACCTTCACCAATCACCAATCAGAGGATGCCAACAACGCCTCCTAGTATTTAGAAGTTAAGATCAATGAGTTCCTAAAATACAAAAACAAACGGGATGCTGAGCTCTTACAACTGTAAACATGTATAGTAAATTTTCCAATATTATAGAAATTCGTCTTGCATTACACAACTTTAGAGACAAGAGAAAAAAATCACATATTACTCAATGTAGACTATAGTCTTTAGATGGGTAGAAAAAGGCACTAGTAATATGTGATTATATGTAATGTGTGTTTTTGGAAAAATGTTCTTATCTACTGTATAATGTGAACCAATTTTCTGTCATTTGAAAAAGTGTGGTTTTATATTTAGGGCTGCGACTAACGATTATTTTAATCATTGATTAATCTGTCAATTATTATCTTGAGTAATTGATTAGTCATTTGGTCCATAAAATGTCAGAAAATTGTGAAAAATGTTGATCAGTGTTTCCCAAAGTCCCAGCTGACGTCCTCAAATGTCTTGTTTTGTCCACAAAGATATTCAGTTTACTGACTAGAGAAAATATTCACATTTAAGAAGCTGGAATCAGAGAATTTGGACGTTTTTGCTTAAAAAATGACTCAAAACAATTAATCGATTATCAAAATAGTTGGCAATTAATTGATTAATCGTTGCAGCTTTATAATTTACTAATTCAAAAAAGTGAAGTTCGTGTTCAGTTCCACTTTAAAGACAGAAGATTGTGACCTTCAGACGGACTCCTCGTCCTTTGTCTCCTCTGCACAGGATGAACTGGTTTTTCTCCAGAGAGCAGCTCACATCCACCTCATCATCACCATCACTGAAGTGACCTGCTATACTCTGACAACAGAAGAACAAATATGACTCAGGATAAAATGATTTCAGGTAACTTCTTTACATATTGTGATTACAGTTGATGAAAATGTTTGGTTATGTGTGCTGTTTGATCCAACATGTCACATTCTCTGTTCCTTTAAATAACCCAGAGAACTGCGTCCGTCTGCACTGACCTGAACAAACTGAGCTCGCTGTGGAGCTGCTCGGTCTTTATACACATAAACCAGGATCCTCCTCACTTTATCCATCCTGCTTCCTCACCTGAGCTGGAACACAAGAAGCCACCAGGAGATCTGGACAGGTTACCTCACCTGTCCTTTAAAGGGAGACTCCACATCCAGATGATTTACTTATTCTTAGAGTCTAAACATGAATGGATCTAACAAGACAGAGTCTACAGCTGCAACTAACAATTATTTTTATCAGTTAATCTGTCAATTATTTTCTCAATTAATCAATTAGTTGTTCGGTCCATAAAATTTCAGAAAAAACAGTGATCAAACAATCGTTAGTTGCAGCTGTAGTAAGAGTTTATGAACAAATGACTGAACAATAAATTCTTAAAACATCTTGTTAATTTTAGATTTTTGTTGCTCTGTATTACTCATATTTTGCTGATTTTAAATGCCATTTTGTTGCTCAGCATGTGTGCTGCTCTGTGTACTGTCAAATTATTAACAGTGAACTAACTCACTGCCTAACGTTACCTGCAGCCAACATGTTAGCCTGTCAGCTAACAGCAGCTAACAGCAGCAAACATGTTTGACTGTCAGCTAACAGCAGCTAACAGCAGCCAACATGTTAGACTGTCAGCTAACAGCAGCTAACTGCAGCCAACATGTTAGACTGTCAGCTAACAGCAGCTAACTGCAGCCAACATGTTAGACTGTCAGCTAACAGCAGCTAACTGCAGCCAACATGTTAGACTGTCAGCTAACAGCAGCTAACTGCAGCCAACATGTTGGACTGTCAGCTAACAGCAGCTAACTGCAGCCAACATGTTAGACTGTCAGCTAACAGCAGCTAAAAGCAGCCAACATGTTAGACTGTCAGCTAACAGCAGCTAACAGCAGTCAACATGTTAGACTGTCAGCTAACAGCAGCTAACAGCAGCAAACATGTTAGACTGTCAGCTAACAGCAGCTAACTGCAGCCAACATGTTAGACTGTCAGCTAACAGCAGCTAACAGCAGCCAACATGTTAGACTGTCAGCTAACAGCAGCAAACATGTTTGACTGTCAGCTAACAGCAGCTAACAGCAGCCAACATGTTAGACTGTCAGCTAACAGCAGCTAACAGCAGCCAACATGTTAGACTGTCAGCTAACAGCAGCTAACAGCAGCCAACATGTTAGACTGTCAGCTAACAGCAGCTAACTGCAGCCAACATGTTGGACTGTCAGCTAACAGCAGCTAACAGCAGCCAACATGTTAGACTGTCAGCTAACAGCAGCTAACAGCAGCAAACATGTTAGTCTGTCAGCCAACAGCAGCTAACAGCAGCAAACATGTTAGTCTGTCAGCTAACAGCAGCCAACATGTTGGAGTGTCAACAAACAGCAGCTAACAGCAGCCAACATGTTAGACTGTCAACAAACAGCAGCTAACAGCAGCTAACATGTTGGACTGTTAACAAACAGCAGCTAACTGCAGCTAACATGTTGGACTGTCAGCTAACAGCAGCTAACTGCAGCCAATATGTTAGACTGTCAACAAACTGCAGCTAACTGCAGCCAACATGTTGGACTGTCAGCTAACAGCAGCGAACTGCAGCCAATATGTTAGACTGTCAACAAACTGCAGCTAACTGCAGCCAATATGTTAGACTGTCAACAAACTGCAGCTAACAGCAGCAAACATATTGGACTGTCAACAAACAGCAGCTAACTGCAGCTAACATTAAACACCGTTACATGATTCATGCAGCAGAAATAAAGCTGAACATCTACAGATTTTACTGTCAACGTTTCGATTTAAACACAACAAATATACACACATTGAGACACTTGCTGACACAGAAGAAACAGCCGCTGACATTTCAGCCAGACTTAACTGTCACTACAGGATCGGAGTCACCCAGGGATGTGAATCGCGCATGCGCGCGGGTTCACCATCTTGGACAGCTAAGTACGGCAACACCACAACATTTGAGTCTGTCACCACACTATCTGAGTGTCAACCGTGGATTTTATGCGCATTTTTCACAGCATATGAGTTATTACACAAATATGTTTGGTTCATTTTCAAATTATTTGGCAAAATGCAAAACTGTACACATTCAGTACTGAATAATCAATATGAATATTCAATGTCATATTGAATATGTTTGTCTGAGCTCTGTGTTTTGTTTCTTCCATCTTTGACATTAATTTGATAAACTATAAAAGTATTCAAACTTTTCAACTGAGAAAAGCGATGCATACCGCATCCATCTGAATATCTAGAATATACAATATTCATTTAAAAACTTGTATCTTCTCAATCAAATTAGTCATATTAGATTAGATCAAAGTGTACTTTAATCTGTCTGAGGTTTTGAATCAGATTCTTTCTGCCTCACCTGACAGTGTACTGTTCTCTACTGTTTCTTCTTGCCCACAGTATTCACATCTGCCTGTATTATGTTTACCTGTTTTGAATAATGTACTGTTCAGTCCAGTG
Source organism: Scomberomorus guttatus (assembly GCA_038419695.1). Taxonomy (NCBI): domain Eukaryota; kingdom Metazoa; phylum Chordata; class Actinopteri; order Scombriformes; family Scombridae; genus Scomberomorus; species Scomberomorus guttatus. The sequence continues at coordinate 34,168,530 of CM076448.1, forward strand.
TGTCCAAATCTGTCTTAATATTAATGTCTCATCTCTACTGTTCTCCTCTTCCTGCACACATCATTTCTCCCACGTTCCTTTGAACTTTGTAAAACCTGCAGTCTTGCAGACTTACAGTCTGCAGCCATCAGTGATTAATTTCATCCCGTGAGTCACTTGATGACAAAATAAAGCTTGTCTGTTGTTGGTTTGTGTGTCTGTAGTCGACCAAAGATCCTCTGTGAGGGAAGAAGCTCCAGTCTGTAACATCACTGTTCAATCAGAGTGTTCTGTGGTTCCAACTCTAACAGAGTGAGACGTCCTCTCCAGTCAAACCATCAGGAGGACATGAAGGTGGGGGTGTGGACTCATGCAGCAGTAGGATAGTTTCCTGCCTCCACACAGCAGACAGCGGCTGGTCAGGATGGTCACAAAGAAGAATCCAACATGTCAGACTTAGACTGTGTCCACACTAAGCTGGCTAATATTAAATTTTTTATTCCAATTTCTTCTCCGTAAAGCTGCAGTTAGACCGGATTTTGCCAGATAAAATTAATTTGCATATTAAGGCAAAAAGCAGGTGGGACAGGAAACAGTGTGAGCAGGGTTGTAAGTATAAACTGAAGGGGCATTATACAATGTTTTGTCAATTATTTTTACTGTCATTAACCTGTCGCTGTCCTTCGCTCTGCAGCCAAGCAGCATCTCTTCTCTGTTGTTTCAATATTGTGCTGTTCAATTATAAACAATAGAAATAAACTATTAATATTTCCTGTACGAGAGGTCAATCACACTCTCTCAAACCAGTTGGACATTAGAGAGTTTTGCTATTAAATTTGTTATTAAATTAATACTTAATTATTTGTTTATACTGAATGTCTGCAGGGTTTCATCTGTTTGACTCAGGTCACATGATGCTGTGAACAAACTGACTCTCTGGACTTTTGGTTTCAGGTCAGTTCTGTATGCAGTTGGTTAAAACGCTCAGTGAACGGTGGAATAACACAAAACATATTAAGCTACATTTTTCTTTAATAAGAACAAACATTGTGGGAAAAAAATCACTGTTGATTCATAAATGTTGACAATAAATGTGTAAACAGAGAAAAGTTTTCAGGAACAAATAAAATCACAGAAGTCTCAGAAGAACAAAACACATTTTCATCTCATATCCTTCAATAAGAAATATTTACATGTTTAACAATTTAACAGTCAGCACACTGATTGTTTTCACTCATGATTTAGTTTTCTGTTAAAGTGCAGACGTCAGTCTGATAACATGAAAAGCTTTCAACACGTCACTCTTTACTTTTAGTGCCTTCTGGTGAATTCAGCATCAAAACAACTTTTATTAACTTTTATTGCTATTTCAGCAAACATCCATCTTGAACATTTGATTCGTGCTGTCTGACGTCACTTTAAGTTGTTTCTCAGTTTGTTCTGACATGTTGCTCTCTGTTGATGGTTCACTGCGTGAACAGTTACAAATCTTGAAATGAAGACAAAGCAGAGTCTGTATCATCTGCTGCATATGTAAAATCAATAACAGTACTGCAGATTAACTCCTGAATTACCCAGAATGCATTTTAAAATGACTAGCTAACTGTCAACCCCTGTCAAAGTGACACAGCAGCAAAGATAAAGTGATGATGAGCAGAGAAAGACTGTTGGAAAGATGATTATAGTTTATAGTGACAGGCAGAATCAGTGTATGATAGTACTCTGTTATAGTATTACTGTAGTATTACTGTAGTATTACTGTAGTATTCATAGTGGTATCAGAAGTTTTTTTGTACACTCTCACAGTGAGTTCAGAGGTGATTTGGAAGTTTCGTCGCCTTCACTGCCTAACAGGGCGACATCACTGCCGAACGACGCTGCTCCGGACACCAGAGTGCTGCCTTTATCAACCACCACCTGGAGGTCAAAGGTCAAATCAAAGGTTCATTCTGTTTTAATATCTAGTTTTGGGAATGTTTCCTTTTTATCTGTTCCCAGTTGGGCTGAATATTGCTGGTGAGATATCTGAGTTTCAAAAAATTTAAACACATTTGTAAAGGTAAATTCAATTGTTTACTTAATTTTCTTTTCTTAAAAATTCTCACTCCTACTAAACAGTTAATAAATAGGAACAGTAAATATGCTTCTTTGTGTAAAAGTGTAACATAAAAATTTGCCTTGCTGAGAATAAACATGAAATAACCTGTGAAAAGCTTTTAACAAGCTTTTAGTGTCTCCTGGTGAATTCAGCACTAAAATGAGCTAATTGACCAAACATCCTGTAAAATTAATCTGTAATCTGTAAAATTAGATTATTGCTATAAACACATTTGTATGTATAATCACATTTTTCTACAAAATACTTTGTTTTCACTTAATAAAGTGAACCAAACATCCTCAAAAATGTTTTCTGGAACATTTTCAATGAACATGCAGAAAAAAACACTGCAAAATGTCACCGACTTACAGCCTGACTTTAGAAAAGCTGCTTCACTCACCAGTTTAAAGGAGCATTCAAGCGCTTTGAGTATACAAAACATCACTATAATAATAAAAGAAACTAACTTTAGCACCATGATTGGTAAACTGGAGGTAAATTAGTTGCACTCCAAATAAAAAAATACTACTTGACTACTTGTCTTCACAGTTCAGTCACTTAGAAAAATTCCCAGCAGGCGGCCAGATTTCAGGTCAAAGGGAAACTTGTGGTTGAAATGAAGTAAGTTACCATGATGGGGGCGTAGTGGGCGTAGCGTCTGATGGCTTTTGTGGAGAAAACACAGACAGTGACAACGACACAAATCTGCAGGACGAGCAGAACCAGGAGGAGAGCACGAAGTCCGAACAGAACCACCTGAAACATCCAGAGAAAAGATTCAGCTGTGATCTCTACTCTTCAGTAAAAGGTAAATAAGTAATTTAGCTAATTTACTGCATGTTGATTGGCTGATGATAAATGCAGCTTGTTCAGGCACTGAAGGGTCCAGTCAGAGAGACCGGTGGACCTGGACTGAGGAGTAGATGAACTTACATCCAGCTGCCACATGTTTTGGATACATTTCGTCCACTTGTCGAACGTGCTCCTGAACTCCATGAAGGTTTTGTCTCTGCAGAACTGTTGGGAGGGGGGGCGATCAGCCAGCAGCCAGCAGAGATAGGCCACGCCCCCCAAGCTGAGCAGGGCGCTGAGCAGGTTCGACACCAGCGACGCCCACACCTGCAGCGGCAGAAACACAGACACACAAGACTGATCCACTGCAACACACGTTTCATCTGACCAATCAGATGCCAACAAATCTGATTTTTTACTTTATGAAGTTGTAATCCAGTCGTGAGCAAAGCCAGCGAGCATACATCCATGAGCATGCTACAGCATGCTACAGCTAAGTGAACACAAAATGTTCCACGTGGAACTCATACGCTAGAATTATTGTTCCGCACGTTAGAGTAAGTGGGTTACCGGTACAATAACAAAAATTTAACAGAGGCAAACAGAAGCAGATCAGAAAGCGAGGAGGCTTCTTACTAAAATATGAGCAAATATACTTATCAAACAGAAGAATTAGAAATAAAGACCTCTCTCTAATATAAGCCGGCTTCCAATAAAGGCCTGGTGCCCTCTGCAGTCGAGGTAAATAAAAGGCCACTATTAGAGGAAATATGGTAATTAAAATGATTGTGGATGCATGTGACCTCAGGTCAGCTCGGCCTGCAGGCCTTAGAGTAGAGCAGAACAACATTATACAACATTATACATAAAAAACAAATAGGAATCAGAGCTAAATATTAATAAGAATGGTATAAAATGTGTATGACACAGTGCACTATGAGTAAATATGGAGAGTTTGGTTGGAAGAACCTAACTAAGTTCTTCTTCTTCACACCCCAGATTAAAAGAAGACAGCTAAGCACCCGGCAACCATGTTGGAGGCTCTGTGACGACCTGGAGGCCGACCAACCTCATGTTTTCTGGAGCTGCACTAAACTAACACCTTTCTGGGATCATGTAAAAGCAACTATCAAAGACATTATGGGACTTCATGGGATATGCTGTTCCAAACACCTGTGTGATGTACCTAGGGAACATTAAGGAGAAGAGATGGATATCTGGCAGAAATTCTGCTTATAGCCAGAAAAAAAAAGCTATAAATAGAAAGTGGTGTAAAGATGATCCTCCAGGAAAGAGCAATGGTTCAAGATTGTCCAGGATATCTACTTAATGGAAAAGTTGACATACCTGCTCAGAGTTAAAGACAATATTTTTGACAAGAACTGGGAAAAGTGGATCATTTACATAAACATGATGCAGAGCGAGTAACTTAACTGTTAGGATAGAAAAGAGACTGTTTCTGTTGTATTTGTTCAGTGTTAAATTATATGTGTGCTCATGCTGTTGTGTCCAGAGCTGAAAACTCAATAACAATTAAAGTATTAAAAGAAATGCTCAGCAACAGAACGCATGAGAAATTCTCACCAGTCTGATTGACGTCGCTCTCCTCGCCACCACAGCCAGCGAGCCGGACACCACAAACTGAACGACAGCAGAGACACACGTTTATATCTCACCCTCTTTGTCTGAACTCACTGACAGTTATTGATGAATAATCTGTGACTCTTTGTGAGTCAGTAAAGTTTACGTACAGCGACGGCGATGCAGAACGGAGCGTGGACGATCAGGATCTGTGAGTAGACGGCGGTCAGACTGAACAGGACACACAGCAGCCCGATGAAGATCTGAACCACCTGAAAACACAAACAGAATTCTTCATTCATGTACAGTATTAGTAAGTACACATGAAGAATACCACATATTTAAACCCTCTGGACTTTGTACTGGTTTTTTGAAGTGAAACGTATAATATAGTAAATGGACTGTACTTGTATAGCACCTTTCTAGTCATCTGACCACTCAAAGTGCTTTTAACACTACGAGTCATTTCACCCATTCACACACTGAGTGGGTACAGGGGCTACCATATAAGGTCCCAACCTGCCCATCAAAGGAAATCTAACCATTCACACACATTCAGCAATTTGAGGTTCAGTATCTTGCCCAAGGATACTTTGACATGCGGACAGGAGGAGCCGGGAATCGAACCGCCAATCCTCGGATTAGTAGACGACCCGCTCTACCTCCTGAGCCACAGCTGTACAAAGTCCAGAGGTTGTGATCTGTAGCACAACAAGCTAGTGAAGCTGTAAACTGAACAGTGTTCCTGCACATGCTCAGTGGCGTCTGCCTTACACAGAACTACTCTCCAGAGACTGAAAACATGATGCTGTTATTAGTCTTTGGAGCCGTTTCTAAACAAACTAACATGACCAAACTCTTCATGATGAAGGAACATGTGACCCAGTGCAGCGGTGTGACTCACTGACCTGTTTTTAATAGTTTCTGGACACAACAGAGGAATAAGATATATCAGACTTTGATACACACACAATACTGTTAGTAGATCAGTTCATTGTTGGTTTTGATCCAAACATGAGATTTGTTGACAAGAAGAAAAATATTAAAAAATCACCAGAATTATGCTTTAACGCACCTCTGCAGCTCTCTGACATTAACAGCATTTTACAGTCAAAACTAGTTTCAGAAATAGTTTTTATTCTCATGTTTGTGAGTAAAAATGAATATTTTTACTTTTATCTTTCACTGAAGTCCAAAATGTGACTTATAGCATAAATTTGGGTGCTGATGTGTTCAGTCTCACCCCGAGGCCCTGTGGCTCCCCCTGCAGGAAGGTGGTGGTCATGTCGTTTATCTTGGTCGGAGAGGCAGAAGTGGGGGGCGGGGCCTGAGTGACAGGGGGCGGGGCCTGTGTGGTGGCGGCGGCAGCGGTCTGGACCGGGATGGAAGTTTCATCTTGAGGAATGACCTGAGTGACGACCACGACTCCACCGATCGTGGTGATGGATGTGGACGTCATGACAGAGGTCAGAGGTCACAGTGGGATTTCTCTGGCAAAATCACATGTACAGACAGCAGGACACAGAGCTGAAAACACCTGCTTCATTAATAAAAAGCCAAAGGTAACAGTCTGTGTCAAGAACAACTTTAGGACAGATGTCAGATACTGGAGAAACAGATGGAGAGAAAAGAAACGAGGGAGCTGGACGATAACTTCAGAGTCATTTTCTCATCTCAGACGGTTTCATTTGAATCACAGAGTTAAAACTGGAAAATATTTATTAAAAAAACCCAAAACAGGTTACAGAACACAAAAGAGACACAATTTTTAAAGTCTTTGTTAAACCAACAGTCAGGAGCCCAAATGAAGAGTGAAACCTGTTTTTCTTGCTGTAATCATTCCTCCTGTTCATACTGACCATTAGAAGATCCCTTCATAATGCACTTACAATGGAAGTGATGGGGGACAAAATCCACAGTCCTCCTTCTGTGCAAACATGGATTTCAAAGTTTATCTGAAGCTAATATGAAGCTTCAGCGTCCAAATGAGTCAAATCAAGTAGATATCTTTCAACGTTACAGTCTTTTTAGTGCCAAAGTCCCTCTTTTTGTTACTATACTTCCACCGCAGCTCAACAGGGAAACACTGTCCGAGGAAACACAAAGAGGGAATTTGATGCTAAAAAGACTGTAAATGTGGCAGATATCCACTTGATATGACTAACTCAGACTGCTGAAGCCTCATATAAGCTTCACATCTACTTTTAAATGACTGTGTGGACACACTGTGGATTTTGGCCTCCATCACTTCCATTAAAGCACATGCAGAATGTCTCCTTTAATATTATTGATATATTTAATGTCATATTAAGTCATATTCTGCTGTGACAAAAGGTGTGTTGTTTTTGGAAAGTGTAAACATTGCAGTGTTTCTATTATTTTGGCCCACAGCTGATCAGAAGGCTCACGGATGATTTAAAGGAAACAAACAGGTGAGACACACATCAGCAAAACGTCAAACCGTGAACACCTTCTCTGAACTCTGCTGCTCTCTTACACATTTTCCACAAAGCAGCTGCTGTTGAAATAAAATCTTAATTTTTAATCCTCATACTGAAGTATTTCATCGTATCTTAGAAGACAAAATTATTGGGAATTACTGTTCATTTTACTTATATGTTAAATGCTGACGCTTTAATGTGAGAGGCGTCTACCTGAAAAAGACTTTCTGTTATAAAAATGAACATTCAGACAAACGTCGCTGCTAAACTGCAGATACATCTGGAAATATGTTTGTGACGCAGTAACGTCAATATTCTGACTAATAAATCATGAAGCCAATTAAAAGTGAAAGTCTTCCCGTGAATATTTTAATATATATGAATCTAATAGTTTGATATCGTTGTAAAAGTTTACCTGCTGTTTAATTAGCAGTTTCCAGGTGGAGACGCGGAAGCTTTCAGACATGAACTTCTCTGTTGAAGCGATGCCTCCTTCAGGTGCTCACCGTAAGCTCGTAAGTATGAAACTTTTTTTGTATAATAAAGCCGTCATTGAAGCAAGCAGATAAACACATTTATAACATATATCCAATGTCTATTATTCATCTTTTTAATTTGGCTTTTAATTTAGGGAGACTTTATTGGTATCATTGTTAAATTTTGTTGTATTGTAATGAAACCGTTTTTTGTTGTTGTTGATGTATTTCACTTATTGAAGCGGGACGCAGTTTTGGCTCCTGAACTTCCCGACTGTATCATTTCCAAAAGGCTCCTGAAGGCAGCACAGTGAAATCCCTTCCCATCACTTCCCAGAAATCATTGCACTACGTCACTTTATTGACTACAGTATCCAGAGAGTGGAAAATAACTGAGTACATTTACTCAAGTACTGTACTTCTACAATCTTAAGGTACTTGTACTTTACTTGAGTATTTCCATGTGATGCTACTTTATACTTCCACTCCACTACATTTCAGAGGGAAATATTGTACTTTCTACTCCACTACATTTATTTGACAGCTTTAGTTACTTTTCAGGTTAATTTTGACATGAAATAAGACAAGCTTTTAAAGTACGCTTCATTATTTATGATTAAACCAACAGTTTTGTCATATTGAAGACTGAACATCCAGAACTGTCTCAGAGTGTTGGTGTGTCTCCCTGCAGCACAGACAACCAAGAGCCTGATATAAACACAAACAAAGACTGAGCAAAGAACACAGACCAACACACTGATACTATATTCATAAAGCTTCAGCTGTAGGTTTCTATAAATATAAGATAGGTATGGAAGTCATGTGTGTGTATTCTGGAATGTGAATATGGGCCTAGTAGTGTAGATACATCCCAACATGACATCAAGTCATGTGCCCAGTATGCAGGAGCTCTTTTCTCCTGAGATATTTGAAGAAAGGAAACAAAAGAAAAGATGGAAAGCAAGAAAGTTTTTAATAGAGATTTAATAGAGACCATTTTGTTACATATTGCTTACCAGATAAATGTCTGTAATTTTTATTGTAAAGGTGCAGGCAGCAGCTGAAGAAGTACTCAGATCCTTTACTGCAGTAAAAGTACCAATACAGCAATGTAAAAATACTCCATTACAAGTAAAAGTCCTGCATGAAAAATCCTACTACAGTAAAAGTACATAAGTATTATGAGCTTGATGTAGTTAAAGTATTTCAATAAAAGTACATAAGTATTATGAGCTTGACGTGGTTAAAGTATTTCAGTAAAAGTACATAAGTATTATGAGCTTGACGTGGTTAAAGTATTTCAGTAAAAGTACATAAGTATTATGAGCTTGATGTAGTTAAAGTATTTCAGTAAAAGTACATAAGTATTATGAGCTTGATGTAGTTAAAGTATTGCAGTAAAAGTACATAAGTATTATGAGCTTGATGTGGTTAAAGTATTGCAGTAAAAGTACATAAGTATTATGAGCTTGATGTAGTTAAAGTATTGCAGTAAAAGTACATAAGTATTATGAGCTCGATGTAGTTAAAGTATTGCAGTAAAAGTACATAAGTATTATGAGCTTGATGTGGTTAAAGTATTGCAGTAAAAGTACATAAGTATTATGAGCTTGATGTAGTTAAAGTATTGCAGTAAAAGTACATAAGTATTATGAGCTTGATGTAGTTAAAGTATTGCAGTAAAAGTACATAAGTATTATGGGCTTGATGTAGTTAAAGTATTGCAGTAAAAGTACATAAGTATTATGGGCTTGATGTAGTTAAAGTATTGCAGTAAAAGTACATAAGTATTATGGGCTTGATGTAGTTAAAGTATTGCAGTAAAAGTACATAAGTATTATGGGCTTGATGTAGTTAAAGTATTGCAGTAAAAGTACATAAGTATTATGAGCTTGATGTAGTTAAAGTATTGCAGTAAAAGTACATAAGTATTATGAGCTTGATGTAGTTAAAGTATTGCAGTAAAAGTAGTGGTTTGGTCCCTCTGACTGATATATTATTATATATGACATCATTAGATTATTAATACTGAAGCATCAGTGTGTAAGCAGCATGTTACTGTTGTAGCTGCTGGAGGTGGAGCTAGTTTCAACTACTTTATATACAGTTAGCTAGTTTAGTCCAGTGGTTCCCAACCTAGGGGTGGGGCCCCTCCAAAGGGTCAGCAGATAAATCTGAGGGGTCGTGAGATGATTAATGGGAGAGGAAAGAAGAAAAAACAAAGTTCTGATACACAAATCTGTTTTCACTTTTTGGACTTTTTCTCTGATCTTTGATTTTTGCTGAAATATTGGATCATTTGAACATTTATTGAAATGAAACCATGTGAGAAGTTTAGAGGGAAAAATCACTATTTGGTGGAGCTGTTAACAACTCATAGACATCTGAAATGTGACCCCGACTACACACTGCTTTTTGTAAGACGTCAAAAGCCAAAAAGGTTGGAAACCACTGGTTTCATCTTTAACAATGTGTTGTATTTTAAAAGCTTGTTATATTATCCATTGTGTCAAATCTTCATCTGAAAAGTAACTAAAGCTGTCAAATAAATGTAGTGGAGTAGAAAGTACAATATTTCCCTCTGAAATGTAGTGGAGTGGAAGTATAAAGTAGCATCACATGGAAATACTCAAGTAAAGTACAAGTACCTCAAAATTGTATTTTAGTACAGTACTTAGTTACTTTCCACCACTGCTATTGAAAGACTGCTGGGTTTGTTATTATATTTGTAGGAAATATTCACACACTCCGATACTGCAGGTGGCGGTATGCACCTTTGGAGTTGGTTTGAGATCCGCCAAAAAACACAAAGAAAAAGAAGAGACGCGGACCGGAAGTGTTATTGTTGTTAGCGGAACAGAAGAAGAAGCTAGCAGAGTTAGCATGTCAGAGTGACAGATGGCTGCCAGCGTCAGTCTGCGGGTAAGTGCTTCAGTTTCAGCCTCTAACAGCTTCGAGCTGACGGATGTTTGGTGCCGCTGCTCGTTTATAATATGTTCGTCAAACCGGGACAATATAAACCGAGTCAGTCACATTTCAACTGGTTTCTAAACTAAGCTAAGCTAAGCTAATGAGCTAATGAGGGTGAGGGGACAGGTTCTGTCTTCACTTTTAAATGCATTTTTGCATTAAATGACTGTGTGGACACACTGTGGATTTTGGCCTCCATCACTTCCATTAAAGCACATTTGAAGGGGATCTTTTAATATCCAGTATGAACAGGAGGAGTGATTACAGAGAGGAAAACCTCTTTCACTGTTCATATGGACACCTGACTGCTGTTTAACACACTGGAAACACTATAGCTAAGTCATATGGTTATGGTTATACGGTTATATAATATGGTTAATGGGTTGCAACTATCAATTGATTAAAAAGTATTGATCAGTGTTTTCCAAAGTCCAAGCTGACGTCCTCACATGTCTCGTTTTGTCCACAACACAAAGATATTCAGTTTACTGTCACAGAGACTAAAGAAACCAGAAAATATTCACATTTAAGAAGCTGGAATCAGAGAATTTGGACTTTTTTCCTTAAAAAATGACTCAAACTGATTAATCAATTATCAAAATAGTTGTTGATTAACTTAATTGTTGGCAACCAATTGACTGATTATTGCAGCTCTAATTGGTTATTTTACTGATCATTAAATACAAGCAGCGTCCAGCAGAGGAAGACATCTGTCCTCTGGAGTCCAAGTCTGTGAGGACGGACGCAGAGACGAGCGTGTTCAGATGGGACAGGAAGTCACAGACAGCGTCCACCCCTCGCATGGGAAGTCCCACTGAGGACAGACAGGAAGAGGAGAGGACACCTGTCTCAGGTAGAGCAGAAGTGACATCATGATGACATCTGAACACTTGTCGGATCATATTTTACATAGTTTGGTTGAATTCACCTGGTGTGCTAACCTAAAGCTGTCTGTCTCCTGCTCAGGTGACGGGATGACAGGTGAGCAGGCGGTCACCACGGAGACCAGTGAGTCTAGTGAGGATGAACTGGGACGACTGGACATTGACCTGGACAGGAAGTCCAAACAGCACAACCTGACATCCAGCAACGTGCGCGCCATCCTGCATGTGAGCATCACACACACACACACACACACACAGTCAACATGTTACAGACAGTAAACATACACCTGAATGTAAATACATTGAGCCTCATGCAAGTACATTGTCATATTCTTATCTCAAAACTCAGCCTTTTCTCTGCTAGGTTTGCTCGTACGAGTGCAATAAACACTCTTAACTGCCTGAGTGTGTCATAAATCTGTGGTTTCAGCCTGATGAATGTCAGCTGTTCATGAGCAGCTGAACGTTCCTGAGATTTCATCATCAGCATCATTGACACACCTAAAATGTCCATATAAGGCGACCTGTTCTGCTCCAATTGGCCCAATGTGTTATCATAGTGAAAATACTGTTTATAGTACACTGAGATACTGTGTTATGACTGAAAACATGTATGAAACGTGTTCATCACTACTAACTCTTTGTAACATGTTTCCTGTCCCGTGTCAGGAGGTGATCACCCATGAGCGTGTGGTGGCCATGATGAAAGCTGCCATCAGAGACACTCAGGACCTGCCCATGTTTGTGAGTGTTTCTGTCCTCGAAGCACGAAGCATCTTCACATGTTTTTAAAATATTTCTTGACAGGTTACTTCAAACCTCTGAAGCTACAGACCGTCTGTGTCTGTCTGTGTTTGTTTCCCACCAGGAGCCAAAGATGACCCGGTCCAGACTGAAGCAGGCCGTCCAGCAGGGACAGGTGAACTCAACTTCCCACAATCCTCCCTGATACTTTACCTGGAGACCCAAACAAGTCTGCTTAACCTGTCTGTCTGTCTGTCTGTCTGTCTGTCTGTCTGTCTGTTTACAGCCACTGAACTGGAGTCTGTCAGCAGTGAACACAACCACAGTCAAGGTAAAGGTCTGTCTCTCTCTCTCGGACTGTCTGTCTCTCTCTGTCTCTCTCTGTCTTTCTCTCTCTGACTGTCTTTCTCTCTGACTGTCTGTCTCTCTCGGACTGTCTGTCTCTCTCTAACCGTCTTTCTCTCTGACTGTCTGTCTCTCTCTGTCTCTCTCTGACTGTCTGTCTCTCTCTGACTGTCTGTCTCTCTCTAACTGTCTTTCTCTCTGACTGTCTGTCTCTCTCTAACCGTCTTTCTCTCTGACTGTCTGTCTCTCTCGGACTGTCTGTCTCTCTCTAACCGTCTTTCTCTCTGACTGTCTGTCTCTCTCTGTCTCTCTCTGACTGTCTGTCTCTCTCTGACTGTCTGTCTCTCTCTAACTGTCTTTCTCTCTGACTGTCTGTCTCTCTCTGACTGTCTGTCTCTCTCTAACCGTCTTTCTCTCTGACTGTCTGTCTCTCTCTGACTGTCTGTCTCTCTCTAACCGTCTTTCTCTCTGACTGCCTGTCTCTCCTACAGCCTCCTCAGTTTGTTGACATTGATCTTGAGGAGGATGAAGACTCATCAGATGAAGAGTATTGTCCTGATGAGGAAGAGGAGGAAGATGACACGGCTGAGGAGGTGGGTTACAGTTAAGGTTGATTTATGGTTGATCAGAACTGGTTCTTATGATGTGTTGTGTTAAATCATGGAAGTGTGTGTGTGTGTGTGTGTGTGTGTGTGTGTGTGTGTGTGTGTGTGTGTGTGTGTGTGCGTGCGCAGACCTTCCTCAGTGACGCCGACAGCTTTGCTTCACCTCCCAGAATGCACTGCTCTCAGCCTAGACCACCAGCAGACCATACAGCTGATGAAGTCTTACAGGTACCCTGACCTCAGACCTGTCACCTGTTTCACAGGTCTGTACAGGTGCTTTACCTGCACTGTACTGTGTGGTGAACACCTGTGATCAGAGGTTTCGCTGTTTGTACCTGTCAGGAAACAGTGTGTGTAGATATTATATATTCTTTCCTCTATGAAGGTCTGATCCTCACTGTACTGCCCAGGTGACATGTGATGTCACAGTCCCTCCTGAGCACAGGTGATTGTTAGAGCGGTCAGGTGTGTTCCAGGTGGGTGCTGGGCTGTCCTGTCACTCTTCAGTCTGCAGTGGTCCTGCTGAAATTTGTGACATCTGTTGTTTAGAGATCTCCAGGACACCTGAGAGAGGAGGTGATGACCTCCACATGCGCTCCTCAACACCTCCTCAATTCTCCCGCTGAACCCTCCTTCCTGGAGAGACTGAACGCTGTGGAGGAGGAACTGGACTGCAGCCCTGCCTACACCTATAACCAGGTAACCCCTCTCCAGCCCCTCCTACACCTGTAACCAGGTAACCCCTCCCCAGCCCCTCCTACACCTATAACCAGGTAACCCCTCCCCAGCCCCTCCTACACCTGTAACCAGGTAACCCCTCCCCAGCCCCTCCTTACACCTATAACCAGGTAACCCCTCACCCAACCCCTCCTACACCTATAACCAGGTAACCCCTCCCCAGCCCCTCCTTACACCTATAACCAGGTAACCCCTCACCCAGCCCCTCCTACACCTATAACCAGGTAACCCCTCCCCAGCCCCTCCTACACCTATAACCAGGTAACCCCTCACCCAGCCCCTCCTACACCTATAACCAGGTAACCCCTCACCCAGCCCCTCCTACACCTATAACCAGGTAACCCCTCCCCAGCCCCTCCTACACCTATAACCAGGTAACCCCTCACCCAGCCCCTCCTACACCTATAACCAGGTAACCCCTCACCCAGCCCCTCCTACACCTATAACCAGGTAACCCCTCCCCAGCCCCTCCTACACCTATAACCAGGTAACCCCTCACCCAGCCCCTCCTACACCTATAACCAGGTAACCCCTCCCCAGCCCCTCCTACACCTATAACCAGGTAACCCCTCCCCAGCCCCTCCTACACCTATAACCAGGTAACCCCTCCCCAGCCCCTCCTTACACCTGTAACCAGGTACTGTCTCTCTCCCAGTCTCTGGACAGAAAAGCTGCTGCTGCTGATGATGATGATGAAGGCTCCAGCTGTTTGGCGTACCGCACACGCTCCAAACTTCCTCTGGTTAATGTTCCTCTGGGGCAGTTGGAGGCGGAGCTTCTGGCCCCTGACATCACCGCTGACATGTACGATCAGGGCACCGCCCGGCTGGAAGAAGACCGTCATTGGACGCGGTGGCTGCAGGGTCTCATGGCCCCCGACAGCGAAGGTCAGAGGTCAGGCAGACAGCAAAAGTGTGTCTGTCGGCTCAGACAGTTTCTTCTTTCATCAGAATCAGAAACCTGAGCTCATTCAAACGGATCAGCAACTAAAATGAACTCCAGAGCAGAAACCAGCTGCTTCCTCTCTGCTCTGTTCACACTCACGTCTGATCAGATTCAGATCAAACCGATAGATGATCAGCTCAATCTGAATGTTTCTGTATTGTAGACTGAGCTATAGTTCCTCCACAGTATGCTGAAAACAGACCTTTGGTTCTGTCAGCCGGAGCACCGACACTGAACAGAAAGTCCACCAAAGTTCTGATATTTTAACTAGAAGAAGTTCCTAAAAGTTTGTTTGGTTTTTTGTTGTTGTTGACAGCTGACTGAACCTGTTTGTTTTCTCAGAGGAAGTTGATGACGACGATGACCCAGAGTACAACTTCCTGGACGACCTGGATGAACCCGACCTGGAGGACTACAGGACGGACCGAGCGGTCCAGATCACCAGTAGGTTTCATGGACTGGGGGGGGTCTTAAAACCTCAATGGTTGGCTAAAGAAATATTTAGAATGACGTGTTTTCTTTGTTCTTCTCTTCACCTCAGTATTAACTGTTCCTCTTCTTTTTCAGAGAAGGAAGTGAATGAGCTGCTGGAGGAGCTTTTTGATACAGTGAGTTAACTTGTTTCGTACCAGCAGCTGTTTCTGATGATTTCTACTAATGATTCTTCATCGAGTACGTTTAGATCACGGTTACTAGTTTTTGTGGTTTAAATCACTGTTTGTGATGAGTCAAGACTTTAAGAACTATCAGGACAGAGTTTGAGAGTAAGCTGATACTGAAACTTGACTTTTAGCCTCAGCAGTGTCACTTTCAGCATCGATTCAAACTGCTGACAGTCACAACAGTAAATTGCAAACAGGCCTATTTCTTGTTGGATTGCTAAAACCAGAACCGCTCTAAGCAGACAAGTCATCACATTTCTACTGATCAGTTTAAACACTGATCAGCACTTTTGTTCCTGTGTTCAGGGACTGTTTGGTCAAAAATGCCTTTTCTTTTGTGTAACACTGATGTGTGTTAACTGTGCAGTTCCAGGAGGAGGAGGAGGAGGTGGCAGCTGAGAAGGAGGAGCAGGAGGAGGAGGCCCCATCACAGACTGGACCCAAATTCAACATCCCCCAGGCTTTACGGTAACACCGCTGCACAAACTATGTTCACTGTGTCCTGATGGGAGGTCAAACACGTGTGTGTGTTTGCAGACACATTCACACACGTGTGCATGTAAAGGAAAGCTGGTCCTCCTGTTGGGACGGTGCAGCAGAGAAGTGCTGTGACTGTTTGGGTTGGGAGGAAGAAAAATGGCCTCTGCTGCTGCTTCTTCACACAAAATACATGAAGAAGAATCCAGCTGAGAGGAGACATCTGCTGTGTCTGAAACTATTCCCTATTTACTACAGAGTGCACTGCGTTTACCCTCCGCCATCATCTGAGTGTCTGAATGCTGGGTGTGTATCTGTGTGTGTGTGTGTGTGTGTGTGTATGTGTGTGTGTATATATATATATATATATATATATATATATATATATATATATATATATATATAATCTATCTCACATCATCAAAATGACAATGATTAGTGAGTGATTTACTGATCACTATTTAGTAAACTAAACTAAACTATTTAGTATGTGTTATATAGAGAGGAGTGAACGAAGGTATGATTTCGAACAGACATCCTCTTTCAATCTGTGTCCCGTTTTAGGCTTTTTAACAAAAGTGTCCCGTTCAGAAACCTCTCCAAACACAGCTGGCACATCTCGGTACGACGATCCATGCAACTGTCATCAGTCCTTCGGCCACGCCCCTCGAGGGGTGGAGCTTGTGTTTGGAAACAGCTGTGTCACTGTTGAACCTGACAGAACTTAAAGGAGACATATTCTGCTTTTTCTGGTTTTCTGTACAGTACTTTCCTCCCTTTTTGCTGTCTGTAGCTTTGAGGCACCATTAGCCAGCATGCTAACAGAGCGGCGGCGGACGGTCAGAAAACAGTATGAAGCTCTGCAGCAGAGGAGAGCCCTGCAGGACACGACCAATCATCAGCGTGACAACATGAACCTGAAGGACACACCCAGCCCACAACCCGACACTGTCACATCCGTCGTAGTGCTGCCAAGCCGGGTCTGCCCCACGCTCCACCTGGACTACACCCAGAAACTGCAGCTGCAGCAGCAGATACAGCAGGTACCTAAGATGGCTGCCATGTTGTCACTACACCATCGCTCAGTCTGACATCAACTGCTTCCTCTTCCACAAAATCATGTCGAGACCCCCCCAATCACATGTTCCTGCCCCAGATCTAGAGTAGTCCAATCAAATATATTTTTCTCCTAAAGTATTTCATGTAGTATTTCATGTAGTGTTCTGTAGTATTTCATGTAGCGTCCTGTAGTATTTTATATAGTGTTGTATGTCTGTGATCAGTTTCTCTCTCCTTATATCCAGGTGTAGTTCACCTGAGACACTGTGACTGAAATGTTTCTCTCTCTCAGCATGTTCAGCTGCTGACTCAGGTTCACCTGCTGAGCCGCCGTGTTGATGCCTTAAACCACGAAGCCTGCATCACTAAACACTACCTGGTCAGTCAGTAAACAACAACACAAACACTACCTGGTCAGTCAGTAAACAACAACACAAACACTACCTGGTCAGTCAGTAAACAACAACACAAACACTACCTGGTCAGTCAGTAAACAACAACACAAACACTACCTGGTCAGTCAGTAAACAACAACACAAACACTACCTGGTCAGTCAGTAAACAACAACACAAACACTACCTGGTCAGTCAGTAAACAACAACACAAACACTACCTGGTCAGTCAGTAAACAACAACACAAACACTACCTGGTCAGTCAGTAAACAACAACACAAACACTACCTGGTCAGTCAGTAAACAACAACACAAACACTACCTGGTCAGTCAGTAAACAACAACACAAACACTACCTGGTCAGTCAGTAAACAACAACACAAACACTACCTGGTCAGTCAGTAAACAAAACAAACTAATCTCTCCTTCCTTCCCCCTCCAGGAGGAGCTACAGCAGTTTTCCAGACGTCAGGAGGAGGTGCTCCTCCCCAGCTGTTTCAGAGTGTGTAACCTGCGGCCAGCGCTGGATCTCCTGCAGGAGGTGGAGCAGAGAGAGGAGCCTCCTGCTGCTCCTCTGGCTCCTGCTACCTCAAGACGCTGGCTCCCCACGATGACTCCTGCTACCAACAGTAAGCAGGAGAAATGAACCTCCCTCTGTGAACTGACAGGAAAGGTGTTTTATTTCAGACCAGGTTGGTCCCGCAGAAGTTCTGTCAGCTCGTTCATGCTCTGCTGGTTCTGTTTAGGCCACGCCTTCCCTCTGCTGCCCACCGACACCGCCTGGCTGTTCGCTACCCGGCCCGTCTTCCTCTACCCAGAACTACTTCCTGTCTGCAGCCTGGATCCTTCCCTCCACACCCAACACCACCGGAGTGTTTACACTGCGGGGGAGGACGGGTAGGTAGGCTGGCAGTAATAATTTCACATGATGCCTCTGTGCAGGCTGACAGTAATAAATTCCCATGATGCCTCTGTGCAGGCTGATCATCCTGGGCCTGAAGCACTTCGAGGGGGCGGTCCAGCCAGATCAGCTGATCAGCTCCTACCTGCTCTGTAAGACACGATGGAACTTCAGGAAACACGTCCGAGAGATGAGCAGCTCCAGAGCGCCACACAACAACGTCATCAAGGTGACATCATTGTGACATCACCACACAACACTGTATGACATCGTCAGTGAATCTTAGAGCACCTGGACTCATCTCCTCTGTTACAAACACCTCTGTAGTTGGACAGGTAAAAGTAAAGATGTGTGACAGTTAACGGTTGGATAGGTGAGGGTGTGCCAGGTAAAGGTTGGACAGGTGAGGGTGTGCCAGGTAAAGGTTGGACAGGTGGGGGTGTGCCAGGTAAAGGTTGGATAGGTGGGGGTGTGCCAGGTAAAGGTTGGACAGGTGAGGGTGTGCCAGGTAAAGGTTGGACAGGTGGGGGTGTGCCAGGTAAAGGTTGGACAGGTGGGGGTGTGCCAGGTAAAGGTTGGACAGGTGAGGGTGTGCCAGGTAAAGGTTGGACAGGTGAGGGTGTGCCAGGTAAAGGTTGGACAGGTGAGGGTGTGCCAGGTAAAGGTTGGACAGGTGAGGGTGTGCCAGGTAAAGGTTGGACAGGTGAGGGTGTGCCAGGTAAAGGTTGGACAGGTGAGGGTGTGCCAGGTAAAGGTTGGACAGGTGGGGGTGTGCCAGGTAAAGGTTGGACAGGTGAGGGTGTGCCAGGTAAAGGTTGGACAGGTGAGGGTGTGCCAGGTAAAGGTTGGACAGGTGAGGGTGTGCCAGGTAAAGGTTGGACAGGTGAGGGTGTGCCAGGTAAAGGTTGGACAGGTGAGGGTGTGCCAGGTAAAGGTTGGACAGGTGAGGGTGTGCCAGGTAAAGGTTGGACAGGTAACAGTGATCTCTGCCTTTTGTTTTCAGGCGTTCCTGACGCAGGGAGTCGTCCCCCCACTGCCTCTGGCCTGCAGCAGAATCCAGCCGGGAGACCAGCGCCCCCCAGTGGACAGAAAGACCTCCACCATGCCTAACTGGCTCAAGGTGAGAGACACTCAACTGGTGTGATCAGTGTGAAGCCTGAAACCTGCTGAATTAAGTCACTCTGTTTTTATTTTTAATTCTTATTTTATATTACATAAATATACTGAATATACTAAGTAACCTGTCAGTAACGTAATAAGTAACTTAACCTTATCATCACTCTGCAGTCTGATGTAACCATCAGTGACTTTGTTGGTTGTGACTCTGATTCTCTGATGATTCTCACCTGTAGAACAGTCAGCAGATCATCCAGAGGACCCGACTGAACGCCTGTCCTCCACGTTACCCCCCCTCCCTCCCCCAAGGCTGCACCCTCAGGCTCCACCCCTACTGGCACAACAAATCGTCCCGGCAACCGCCCCCCCCCGCATAGACGGCTCTTCACCCTGGCCCATAATGCATCTCTGCTGCCGCTCTGCCCGGCAGACAGACAGATGGACAGACCAGCAGACAGACCAGCAGACAGAGAGGTGGACGTGCAGCCAATCAGCTACCTGACCCACCTACCTGCTCCAGATGTCACATTACCCTCCAAAGCTCCCGCTGTTTCAGGAGCTCTGCCGTTAGCTTCGCCTCCTCCCTGTGGGGCCGTTCCATTGGTTGCTGCTCCACATGTAAAATTACCCACCAACGCTCCCGCTGTTTCAGGAGCCCTGCCGTTAGCTCCGCCTCCTGCCTGTGGGGCTGGTCCAGTCCCCACCCACCCTTTGTGTGCTGACATCATCCAGTCCTGCCTTCCTATTGGGCAGAGAAGCATTTCTAGGCAACAAGACACCGGGCCCCTGCCCCTCCTCCTCCCCCTCACCCCCATTTCCAACCCCGACATTACAAATCCCATAATGCCCTGCTCAGCCGCTGTCGTGAAGCCAGGCTACATCGTCCTCCAGATGGTGTGGACGCCTTCGGCTCTGTCCACCACCACCTCCCAGCATGCTATGGGGCAGAAGCTCCACGGGCCACACCCCCAGCCAGGGGCAGACAGACAGGTGGAGGAGAGAGGAGACGAGGAAAGTTCAGCTTCTACATCAACACTGTCCTCCTGTGCAGGAGCAGAGGAGGAGGAGGAGGAGGAGAGGAGCTGGACTCATCTGGGTGTCATCTGTATGAACGCAGGAGAAAATGGTGGAGGGGAGGAAGAGAGGATAGAGGCAGGAGGAGGTGGAGAGGAGGAAGAGAGGAGAGAGGCAGGAGGTGGAGAGGAGGAAGAGAGGAGAGAGGCAGGAGGTGGAGAGGAGGAAGAAAGGAGAGAGGCAGGAGGTGGAGAGGAGGAAGAAAGGAGAGAGGCAGGAGGTGGAGAGGAGGAAGAAAGGAGAGAGGCAGGAGGTGCAGGAGGAGGTAGAGAGGAGGAAGCAGGTGGAGGAGGAGAGGGAGAGCAGGGAGGAGAAGGGGAGGAGGAGGAGGAGGGACAGAGGGAGGACGGGGAAGGAGAGCGGGACGAGGACGGAGAGAAGGATAAGGATGAAGATCAGGACAGGCAGGGCGAGGAGGAGGAGGAGGAGGACTTTGATGACCTCACACAGGATGAAGACGAGGAGGAAGTGATGTCATCAGCGTCGGAGGAGTCAGTGCTGTCTGTTCCAGAGTTACAGGTAAACAGGAAGTACTCCCAGTGAGAGCTGCAACTAATGATTATCTTCATTATCAATTAATCTGGTGATTATTTTCTCAATTAATCGATTGGTTTGGTCCATAAAATGTCAGAAAATGATGAAAAATGTGGATCAGTGTTTCCCAAAGCTGACGTCCTCAAATGTCTCGTTTTATCCACAACACAAAGATATTCAGTTTACTGTCATAGAGACTAAAGAAACCAGAAAATATTCACATTTAAGAAGCTGGAATCAGAAAATTTGGACTTTTTTTTTTTTAATGACTCAAAACAATTAATCGTACAATAGTTGGCAACTAATTGATTAATAGACTAATGGTTGCAGCTCTACTCACAGTCACAGAGAGAGTGAGAGTGACGTCGCTGTTTTATAACTATATATATATATATATATATAAATATGAAGCAAATTAAATAGTAAGTAGGTAATGTGACTCAGCTGTGTGATATCAGCCCCATTTAACCACATTGTTTTATATTTTCCATAATATTGCAGCATCTTGCTGCACAGACACATGTTGCAAACTGCTGTATGACATCATCTCTTCCACTGTCCAGCTCACCTTTAACTGCACCTGCTGTTCACGTCTGTTCCTACATGAGGAGAAATGATTGTTTCTGTGATGTCACAGTGTTGGAAAAGCACCGTGTGAGCAGCGTCTCTGCAGCCTAAATAAATTATAAGATTTAAGACCTTTTAAATATTTGAGCTGTTGTAATGAAGTTGAGTTTCATCATCTGTCCAGCCAGACGGACATGACTGTGTCACAATATCTGTATAAGCTTGATCAAAGTTTGATTCATAACTGCTGCAAAGCTGTGTGTTACCCATTACAACAATTTTTGTGGGGGGTTTTTTTCTGATAAAAATGATCTTTAAATACTCTTTTTCTCATGAAGTTTTCATAAAACATCTCTCCTCTCAGAATATCTCTGCTGAACGCCGTCTGCTGGAAACTAACAGCTCAGGACTCCTCTGGAGCTGATAAATATGAGCAGAGAGAGGAGAGATTTCCTAAGTTTAGAAAGATGATAACATGCTTTTACTCCTTGTCCTAAAATTAGAACCAAAAATGCATCACAAATTTTTGGCCAGAGTGATTTCCAGCTCTGAGAAGCTTGATAAATGTGGCTCCTGAGCTGTTAGGGGATTCCAGCAGAGATATTCTGAGAGGAGAGATGTTTTGTGAAAGCTGGATGAGATTAAGCATTTTGAAAGATTGTTTTTACCCCCAAAAAACATGCAGCTTTGCAACAGTGATAAATCAAACTTTAATCGTGCTTATACAGATATTGTGCACGTGAGAGCGATATGAACACAGTCATGTCCGTCTGGCTGGACAGATGATGAATCTCAACTTCATTACAACAGCTCAAATATTTAAAAGGTCTTAAATCTTATAATTTATTTAGGCTGCAGAGACGCTGCTCACACGGTGCTTTTCCAACACTGTGACATCACAGAAATAATCATTTCTCCTCATGTACAGCTGAGTCACATTAGGCCTCCTACTATTTTAATTTACTTAATAGACTACATGAATTTGGTGAGGCTTTGTTTACAGTCTATGAGGGCTGAATGTGTGTATATATCCCTGTAAGAGAACTACAACACGTCATCATAGTAAAGTTCTCCGTACTGAGAGTCAGAGCAGGACGCCTCATACGCGAGTCTCAGTCCGACACTGAGCTCAGAGGTCACTGTTTGACCTCTGAACTGTCCTCTAGGAGACAACTGAACACTGACCTTTGACCTCTGTAGGAGACGATGAAGCAGCTGACGTGGCTGGCGTCGGAGAGGAGGCTCTGTGCAGACGGAGACTCGGAGGAGGATCACTCTCCGACCTCCCCTGGCTCTCAGGAGGAGGAAGAGGAGGAGGAGGAGGAGGGGCCGAAAGGGGAGGAGTCAGGAGAGGGGAGGAGCATTAAGGCCGGAGGAGATGAGGAGACGCCATCCTGCGAGGGGACGCCCAGAGGAGGGGGGAGGTGTCCTGGACGAGGAAGAGGTCTGTTTCTGATAGACAGTTTGTCTTTTATCTCTTTGTAATGTCTGAAACGTTTATCTCAGGGAGTCGATGATGTTTCAGGTTTACAAATGATGTCACACATCGTCTTTTTGAGTTTGTCCTCCTCTGGACTTCTTGTCTGTCTCTGCAGGTCGAAGTCGACCTCTTCGTGGTCTGAGGAGGAGTCGTCAGGAGCGTCACAGTAAAGACACTGCTAAACTGTTGCTGTTGTACGACGAAAACCTCCTGGACAACGACCCGCACAGAGAGAGCAAAGACGTGGCATTTGCTCAGAGTTACCTCAACAGGGTGAGACTTTATGTGAAGTTTGAGGGCTGTCATCAGTTCTGCATCAGTCACAAGCAGTGGTGGAAAGTAACTAAGTACATTTACTCAAGTACTGTACTTAAATACAATCTTAAGGTACTTGTACTTTACCTGAGTATTTCCATGTGATGCTACTTTATACTTCCACTCCACTACATTTCAGAGGGAAATATTGTACTTTCTACTCCACTACATTTATTTGACAGCTTTAGTTACTTTTCAGATGAAGATTTGACACAATGGATAATATAACAAGCTTTTAAAATACAACACATTGTTAAAGATGAAACCAGTGGTTTCCAACCTTTTTGGCTTTTGACGTCTTACAAAAAGCAGTGTGTAGTCGGGGTCACATTTCAGATGTCTATGAGTTGTTAACAGCTCCACCAAATAGTGATTTTTCCCTCTAAACTTCTCACATGGTTTCATTTCAATAAATATTTCAGCAAAAATCAAGCAGTTGACTGTCTTAAACTTTAAACAACCTGCTTTTGTTAACCTGTGAAATGACACTGTCCCACCTGTGGGACACTTTAGCCTTTCTAACTTTAGTTCAGGATCACTTAAACTCACTCATGGCTTGGTTGTAAAATTTAAAGAGTTACCTGTTTCCAGCAGGGTAGCAGGACCTCAGACTGGGAGGAGCTCACTCTCATCCTGCTGCTTCACATTCAGCTACAAACGGTCCCAAAACTTACTTAGTTCTTAAAACAGTCTCCTCTTTAACCTGGTGAGGAGTTTCCATAGCAACAATAATCTCAGTCTCAGAGACATTAAAGTAGGAACAGGTGAGGTTGTGTTGATGGTTGTCTGTAGGTGGCCGTGTTGCTGTGTGTCATCAGGTGCGCGAGGCGCTGCAGGACGTACCTGGGAAGGTGGAGGAGTTTGTTTCTCTGCTGAACGAGTTTGAGCTGGTGGGAGAAGGACAGCAGGTGCTTGTGCTGTTCAGGAAGCTGCGCTGCATCCTGGGAAACCGGACAGACCTCCTCCGAGACTTCGCCGCCTTCATGCATCCTGAGCAGGCGCTGGAGTGTGGACTGGTGAGGAGCACAGGTGGTTGTATCTAGTCCACTGTGAATGAACCGTACTGCACTTTACAGTTCAGGTGTTTTAGGACTCTTGTGTGAAGCATCTGGACACTGATGTTTTCATCAGCAACCTATAAATCACTGATCTAATTCTCTCCTGGCTGTGCAGTTTGAGGAGCAGCAGGCGTTTGAGCGCAGCCGGCGTTTCCTGCGACAGTTGGAGATCAGCTTTGGAGATAATCCGTCACATTACCAGAAGATTATCAAGGCTCTGCAGGCTGGTCCAGACCTGAGCCCGACCAGCATCCACGAGGTACCGCTGCTCTACAGACGTTTAACCATCACCGCTATTACTACAGTAATTATGGCAGCCAGAAGTCAAAGCAGAACGAGAGCCTTTAAGCTACCGTAATTACTGCAGTAGGACACAACTGAACTGCCTGATTTTGTTGACTTGTTCATTTTTCCTTGATTTTCGTGCTTCTACTCTGAGTAATCAGGCTACGTAGTTAAATTCTTTATTTGTCTGTTTTAATTGTTTATTGTCTATATGATCAGGGGTCTGTTGTGGAGTGTTTTATTATGAAAATTGACTGGATGCACTATGTTGTTCCTGTGTCTGACTTCCTGCCCGGCTCATCTGCTCTGTGCAGCTTGACGCAGCTTCCATCAAAAATAAACTGGGCGTGTATGTTAACGGAGCGGAGAGCCGCTTCTGGGACCTTTCTGAAACGCACGCGTGTCTGGTGGGATCACAAGCGTTGACTAGAGTGGCCGTAATCAGCTCCGGCGGCCACGTCGCAGCCGGAACGTGACGCAGACGTGTCCGGTGGAATCACGCCGTTATTGATCAGCTTGTGTGATCTGATGTTTGATGTTTTTCTATCTTTGAACTTGATACTGGGTCTATTGAAGGTGAAATCAATCAGCTGTTTAATGTCTTTCAGCTGAAAGCTCAGATGGCCACGCTGCTAAAAGGCCACACCCATCTACAAGCTGAATTCTGGGTATTTTTTGACGAGCTCCGCCCACCTCCGGCGCACCCGGGACAATTCGAAGAAGCCCATTGGCCAGAGGAGGGAGGGGGAGGGTTAGACGGCAGTGAGGGCGTTGGCTCGGGGTCAGGAGGCGGGGCCAGCTGTGGCTTTGAGGAAGTTACGCTCCCAGAGCTCGAAGAGGAAGAGGAGGGACATAAGATCCAACCAATGGCAAGCCGGCGCCAGAGAAGGAAGATGGACGCCCACAGAAACTACAAGGTGTGAAAAATGAACCTCACATGGTGACCTTTAGTGACCTTTTGACTCAAGAACTTCTTCTGACGCTGTTTTGTGTGTTTCCAGGACTGTGATTGGTCAGATAAAGACTGGCCCTGCCTCTGTCACGATGCAAAGATCCGCAGACACAGGAGGAAAGGATGCTCTCGCTGCCATGGCAACAAGGTCTCTTAGTGAGGTCATCAGGTGTAATGTGAGCCAGTGACAGAGAGGTACAAACACCTGACACACCTGTTCATTTTCTCTGCAGAGCTCAGGGGGCGTGTCCCGAGCCATGAAGAGTCTGGACCCTCTGTACGCCCAGATAGGCTCCGCCCACGACGAGCCAGGTGACAAAGACCTGGATCTGAAGGGGGACGACAGTCCACAACCAGGTGTGTCCTTTATTCACTGTGACAGAATCACCTGTCCCAGGTGCAATTAACAGACAGGTGTGTGTGTGTGTGTGTGTGTGTGTGTGTGCGTGTGTGTGCGTGTGTGTGCGTGTGTGTGCGTGTGTGTGCGTGTGTGCGTGTGTGCGTGTGTGCGTGTGTGTGTGTGTTATGATTAGTGTTATAATTAACAGACAGGTGTGTGTGTGTGTGTGTTATGATTAGTGTTATAATTAACAGACAGGTGTGTGTGTGTGTGTTATGATTAGTGTTATAATTAACAGACAGGTGTGTGTGTGTGTGTGTGTGTGTGTTATGATTAGTGTTATAATTAACAGACAGGTGTGTGTGTGTGTGTGTGTGTTATGATTAGTGTTATAATTAACAGACAGGTGTGTGTGTGTGTGTGTGTGTGTTATGATTAGTGTTATAATTAACAGACAGGTGTGTGTGTGTGTGTGTGTGTGTGTGTGTGTTATGATTAGTGTTATAATTAACAGACAGGTGTGTGTGTGTTTTTTTTTCTTGTCTAACTTTATTGTTTCTGCTGACAGATCGCAGTGCGGCATCATGGGAAGGCTCGTTCCCTCTGACTGATGAGAAAGAGGAGGAGGAGGATGAACTGGACGATGAGGAGGATGATGAAGATGAGGAGGAGAGGAAGAGCAGTGAGAAGGAGCAGAGCCCAGCTCTGAAGAGGAGCAGGAGAGAGGAGGCGCTACAAACTCCATCCACCTCTTCTCTTACCCCCCCCACCTCCTCTGTTACCCCCTCCACCTCCTCTCTTACCTCCTCCACCTCCTCTGTTACCCCCTCTGTTACCCCCTCCACCTCCTCTCTTACCCCCTCTGTTACCCCCTCCACCTCCTCTCTTACCTCCTCCACCTCCTCTGTTACCCCCTCCACCTCCTCTCTTACCCCCTCTGTTACCCCCTCCACCTCCTCTGTTACCCCCTCCACCCCCTCCACCTCCTCTGTTACCCCCTCCACCCCCCCCAACTCCTCTGTTACTCCCTCCACCCTCTCCATCTCATCTCTTACCACCTCCACTTCCTCTGGTACCTCCTCCACCTCCTCTGTTACCCCTTCTACCCCCTCCATCTCCTCTCTTACCACCTCCACCTCCTCTGGTACCTCCTCCGCATCCACCTCCTCCTCTACCTGTCCTTCTATCACCTCCTCCTCCTCCACATCTTCCATCTCTCTCTCCACTTGCACCTCCTCTGCCTTCTCCACCCTCCCCTCTCCTTCCTCTGCTCCTCCTCGGCCCAGTCCTCCTCCTGACCTCCCCGTCTGTGCAAAGAACATTTCTCTGACTGCGAGTGGAGAGAAAGTCATCCTCTGGACCAGGTACACCTCCTGCTGCTCCTCCTGCTGCACCTGCTCCTGCTGCTCCTCCTCGTACTCTGTAGGAGGAGCAGGAGGAGATCTGAATTTGTATTGAAACCTGTTGCTGTTTTTCAGGGAAGCAGATCGAGTCATTTTGACCACCTGTCAGCAGGAGGGAGCCAATCAGAACACGTTCCAGGCCATCTCCAGTCTGCTCGGCAACAAGACTCCCAGTGAGGTGATTGGCTGTTCAGTCTTCTGTTGAGGTTTTAAACAAGTCAGCTGACAACAGTCAGTAACTCTTCCTCGTATCTCCAGGTCTCTCGCAGGTTTCGGGATTTGATGCGTCTCTTTCGGACGGCGGCTCGTCAGACCAGCTCAGAGGACGAGGCTCCACCCTCTGATCCGGCAGCCAATAAGGAGCGAGACTGATATTAACCAATCAGAAGAGCCACAGAATGACATTGACCAATTAAAAGACTCAGAGAGTCTGTAGCAGAAGAAATAAAGTTTGTTTGATGTTTTGAGGACTTTTGTTATGTAAGGATCCACAGCTGATGTTGCTGATGGTCACAGATGTGTTTACTGTACATGAAAAAAAATGTAAATACGAAACTTTAAGATTCTTTAATATTTTTGTAAAAAAGTTGATTTTTTTTTTTTTTTTTTTTTTAATAAAAGTTGTTTGTTAAAATGTGTCCAGAAGTCCTGAATCAAACCAGTTCACACCAGATCAGACCGGAGGCTTCATTTTTATTTTTTCTTCAAAAACAAAGTTTTGTGTTTGTTTTGTACAGATTTTCTCAGACATCAGACAACAGACCAACAGAATACGTAACAGATGGATGCCCATCAGCATGCATATATATATATATATATATATATATAAACTTTTTAAAGACACAAGTTGTGCAGGAAAGTTGGAGGTTTTTGGTTATAAAGTTTCCATGGTGACGGCCTTCTCCGAGTTATTGTGGATTTTAAGAAATTCTTTTTGCAAGTTTTCTGCTTTATTTCATCCTGAACTGGTCAGATCTGATCTAATAGCATCAAATAACGAGAGCTGCTTGTGTTGCAGTTTACCATGTTTAATAAGGAACTGCACAGAACAGATTGGCTACTTTTCCACTGTGTTGCTCCTGAAGAGGTATTTGTCAAGGATGTATGTAGGAGTGTGCATCTTTACTTATAGTATAGCTATGTTGTGTATCCTGGGTCACGATTGGCAGATATTAAGGAAGCAATAGAAGACTTGTAGGAGGAACACGTGTTGAATTGTTGTGTACAGTTCCTTATTAAATATAGTGAACTGCAACATGAACGACTCTTGTTATTTGACACTATTAGACCAGATCTGACCAGTTCAGTCTGTCAGTGTTATTCAAAATTCAAATCTGTTCAAATATGGAAAATATTAAATGTACGTGTAATGATGTGAATTCTACGTTCTCAGAGTCGAAGCTTGATGTCCGCCTGTTTGTACAGGTAACAGGTCTACAGTAACACCAGCGTGTTGCTCAGTGAGGCAGCGTAATGAACAGAAAACCGGTTTCACTTGCTGAGACAAAGAGGAAGTAGTGTTGGCAGGGTTGTTTTCATTCCAAACAAACAGCGGTATCGTATTTCACAGCAGTCCTGAATATGGCAACTTTAATGTCTCTGTGGCCCCGCCCATAGACTGGCATGACATCATCGTTGTTGTCGTCATCATCAACATCATCAGGTGGGTGGGGCTGTTCTGATTGACAGGAGGGGGGGTGGGGTCATCTCTGTGCTCGCTCTCCAGTTTCGGGGTCGATGGCGTTGTCCAACTCTGCAACAGGAAGAAGAAAAAACTTTATTTCAACTTTAAAAGGACACAATGTAGATTTTATTCCACCAGTTCAGGGTTTAAAGGAAAATCAAGATGACGTTCCATTAGTCACAGCAAACATTGGACCAATCAGCAGCCCCCACATCTTGAGGCTGAAGTACCTTAAAGTGCCACCGATGGCCACTAGCTGCTCCAACTGACTCCCATTCAAAAAGCCTCAACTTCTCTCTAGAAATACTGAGTCAATCATTGTTTCCAAACGGAAGAGATGGCGCCGACCAGAAGCTGCACCGCTAGATTTCAAACATGGATGTATAATAAGAGCTGGATAGGGCGCCGCTCCGCTCAGCCCTAATTCCAATTTTTCCCAGTGGTCACTTGCAGTATTGCAGCGAAAAATCCCCCTGCCGTTCAAGACCTGGACCTGACTTCAAAAACCCTTAAAATATTTATTCCAAGTTTCACTGTGCAACACATCTATGAATGTTTTATTTTTTATTTTTCATACAAAAATGTTTCATTTAGTCTTTAATTGGTTGAGAGCTGACATCCTAAAGAGACGTCCGCTCCAACTTTGAACATTACAGGTTTTTAACAGTTTGATGTGATAAACAGTTTGTAATAAACAGTTTGAAGGATTTATTACTGAGTCACATATCTTCATAATTTTGTCTCATTCACGTTCATTTGATACGAGCGGAGCATCACTCCGTCTCATCAGAATACTCGTAGTTCAAGATGAGAGTTGAGAATGTGCAGAGTTGTATTTGCTGAGTTTGAAAAGCAACAGGAACTAGAGGACAGAAGTGGTGCAGAAATAATACTGTTTGCTTTTATGTTAGCATGTAACGCTGCTGTTGATGAAAAGAATTCAGTTGTCAGTGACTGTTTGACATCCTGCAGTTAGCATTAGCTTTAGCCTGCTGCAGCATCTCAATGGAAACTGGACAAAAAGTGCATCAGATGGAATTAAGAGAATTAAAATTGTCAGATTATCTACAAAAAGCTGTACTTTTAATTATCATTTTTTTCTGTGTTTTCTCAGTGTGATATTGTGAATGTGTTTGCTGTGTGTGGTTACATATCATTTATTTTCAGGATTATCTTGAAAGTGACACGTTGTTAAAATGTTTAACAGATAACAGCAAATTAAATTGTTAATCTGGACGTATAGAATGATAAAGCTGCAGACTGTAGACAGAAACATTAGCAGAGAAGCTAATAAACGAGGTAACGTCCCGGATGTCGGCACTTTGATTTTGATTTGATTTCATTTCATTTTGGAACTATTTTTGAACCATTACAGGACATTCAAACAACCATCGTACAACGTCTTAGTGTCTCAGTGTCTGCTGGGATCTGCTCTACATATTCCACACACAGTAAAATCACTGGGTTAAAATTTGACCCAGTTTGGTCGATACAGAACCAACACAATACTGTGTTAATGTGGTTTTGAGCCAGTTTTAGTGTTATTTTTTATTTTCCTGTTGTGTTATTTACCCAAACTAAAGCCTGTTATAATCTACTCTTTTTAATCTTACATGTCACAGTTTATTGATTGTTAATAACTTGTGTATCTGTTGAATGTCATATTCACATCGTTTTGTACAAGAAACTAAACATTTGTGACAGTTTTAATTAAAGCTTGTTGTGTGAAACACTGACTCACAGATTGCTAAACCTGATGTGTTGCTGCTATACTGACCCAAACTGGGTCAAACTTTAACCCAGTGATTTTTAGTGTGTACAAAGTGAACAAACATTAAATAAAAAATATTTCAACTCTGCTACAGAAACACCACAAAACATTTAAAGTTGGATACACGATCAATTCTCTGTGTGCAAATAAAGTGTGTTCAATGTTCCTGATTTATTTTTATTCTACTTGTTTTCTACTTAAAGTTTATCAGGACGTCTCGAGCAGCAGACTGAAACCTGAAAAACTAAAAGATCTGTCAACAACCTGTCTGTCTCTCACCCATGTTCTCTTCATCTCTGTTCTGCAGGTTCTGCAGGTTCCCTGCAGCAGGAGGCTCTTCTTCCATGTGAACATCTGCAGGTCAGGGAGTCAGTTAATACACTGTGAGGGAAATTATTGAACGAATATGTACAAATGCTTGTGTGAACTTATGAAAGGTTAAAAAGCTTACTGACAGTTATAGAAACCACCAACCAGGACCTATATTCACCCACTTTTCAACCAGCTAAAATGTGGTTACAACACCAGTGTGTCACGAAACACAAATTAGTTTAATCATTTTGATAATTTGTTCAGTTGTAGCTTGAAAGAGAGACGATTTTGTTTAGTGTGAAGATATTTCTCCAGTCATATGCTGCTCTGCTCTGCTCTGCTCTCTCTGCTCTGTCTCTGCTCTGCTCTGTCTCTGCTCTGCTCTGTCTCTGCTCTGTTCTGCTCTGTCTCTGCTCTGTCTCTGCTCTGTCTCTGCTCTGCTCTCTCTGTCTCTGCTCTGTCTCTGCTCTGCTCTGCTCTGTCTCTGCTCTGCTCTGTCTCTGCTCTGTCTCTGCTCTGTCTCTGCTCTGCTCTCTCTGCTCTCTGCTCTCTGCTCTGTCTCTGCTCTGCTCTGCTCTGCTCTGCTCTGCTCTGTCTCTGCTCTGCTCTGCTCTGTCTCTGCTCTGTCTCTGCTCTGCTCTGCTCTGTCTCTGCTCTGTCTCTGCTCTGTCTCTGTCTCTGCTCTGTCTCTGCTCTGCTCTGTCTCTGCTCTGCTCTGCTCTCTGCTCTGTCTCTGCTCTGCTCTGCTCTCTGCTCTGTCTCTGCTCTGCTCTGTCTCTGCTCTGTCTCTGCTCTGTCTCTGCTCTGCCTCTGCTCTGTCTCTGCTCTGCTCTGCTCTGCTCTGCCTCTGCTCTGTGTCTGCTGTGCTCTGCTGTGCTCTGCTCTGCCTCTGCTCTGTCTCTGTCTCTGTCTCTGCTCTGCTCTGCTCTGTCTCTGCTCTGTCTCTGCTCTGCTCTGCTCTGCTCTGCTCTGCCTCTGCTCTGTCTCTGCTCTGCTCTGCTCTGTCTCTGCTCTGTCTCTGCTCTGCTCTGCTCTGCTCTGTCTCTGCTCTGCTCTGTCTCTGCTCTGTCTCTGCTCTGTCTCTGCTCTGCCTCTGCTCTGTCTCTGCTCTGCCTCTGCTCTGTCTCTGCTCTGTCTCTGCTCTGCTCAGCTCTGCTCTGTCTCTGCTCTGCCTCTGCTCTGTCTCTGCTCTGCTCTGCTCTGCTCTGCCTCTGCTCTGTCTCTGCTCTGCTCTGCTCTGTCTCTGCTCTGCCTCTGCTCTGTCTCTGCTCTGCCTCTGCTCTGTCTCTGCTCTGTCTCTGCTCTGCTCTGCTCTGCCTCTGCTCTGTCTCTGCTGTGCTCTGCTCTGCTCTGCTCTGCCTCTGCTCTGTCTCTGCTCTGCTCTGCTCTGCTCTGTCTCTGCTGTGCTCTGCTCTGCTCTGCTCTGCTCTGCCTCTGCTCTGTCTCTGCTCTGCCTCTGCTCTGTCTCTGCTCTGCTCTGCTCTGCTCTGTCTCTGCTCTGTCTCTGCTCTGCTCTCTGCTCTGCTCTGCTCTGCTCTGCTCTGCTCTGCTCTGCTCTGCCTCTGCTCTGTCTCTGCTGTGCTCTGCTGTGCTCTGCTCTGCTGTGCTCTGCTCTGCTCTGCCTCTGCTCTGTCTCTGCTCTGCTCTGCTCTGCTCTGCTCTGTCTCTGCGTCTCTGATGTATGTGCAGGTCTGTGTGTCTGGTGGAGCTGAGCTTTGGCTGAGTGGTCAGCACAGTTATCTCAGGTCTGTGAGTCCAGGGTTTGAGACCCAGCATGGGATACTGCAAATCCTGAGAAATATGTCCTAAATTTGAACATTTAATCAACATCTTCAAATATTCGGTGAAAAAACTTTCACTTTTGGACATCTTTTCACCAGTGACCGTAGCTATTTTTTAAATGTCTTTTCAACAGGAAAATGCTTCCTGGGCATGTGAACAGTGCGTTCCTGTGTGAAACAGAAACACAGAACATGTGTTCATGCTGAAGTGTATCCTGCCTTGTCTGTTTGGGTGTAACCATGCGTAGAGTAGCCACAGCAGCTTCTAAACATCTGTGAGAAAGAGATAAAGGAGTCTTCGCCCCAATGTCCAGGGCTCAGTGGGTATCAGTGTGAGTCAGTGTTAGACAGTCTGACAAAACTGTACTGACGATTATTTCTTTCCTCACTGAAGTCCAAGAAGTGAATTACCACAACACCGTCTTTTAACATTATACTTTAACATTTATTTATTTGTAGGAGCAAATGAGAACTGAGAGTCGTTTCTTTTCTTCAGTTCTTATTTTCATGGCGCTGGCTCCGCCCACAGGCCTCAGTGTGTGGGCGGAGCCAGCGCCAGGTGAAAACTCACCTGGCTGTAATTGGTTGGCAGAACAGACACTCTGGCAACTGGGGAGAGGTGGGAGGGGCTCTGAGTAAACTGTGCTGATTGGCTGATTGCTAGTGGGATGGTTGTTCCAGTATGAGCCAATGGTAGAGGAGGCTGCTGCTGATACGTCTGTCAAAAGGAAACAGGAAGTGATTAAAGGTCAGAGGTCAGACTGAGACTGAATGCAGACCTCCGCACATGCATACATACATACATACTAACACAATACAGTACTACGTACTAATACTACATATTATATACTAATACTTTACAGAATAAAAATAGTTAATAGTTAAGTAACATCAACATGCCCTGTGTTGTTTTCTCTTTGATTTACATATTTCATTTAGCATTTTTAACACTGGCCTGACACTGGTTTGGGTAGTTCAGTGTGAATAAAACGTTCAATACACATGTGTAATAGTGCACACATACCAATCATAGGTCAAAAAATTGCTAAATTTGTCTGAGTTATAAAAGCCTCACATGGTACTAAATGAAGAGCAGTTTGGCTCAGTAAAAAGAGCCGGGATTCACGTCACTGCAGTTCATCTGTTTTTAGTGTTTAAAGAGTTAAATGTTGAAACTTTATCTGAACATGAAGCTTTCAGATTGAACAGAAACAAACAATGAACTTAACTTCATTTAAAGTTGAAGAAACTGACCGTATGTTTGTCTGCGGAGCTTCCTGAAGGGACAGTTCTCTCTGATCCGCAGCAGACAGGACTTCCTCCTCACAGGCAGAGACTCCATCAACAAAACACTCGATTTAACCTTCAAACTCTGATGAAACAAAGTGTTTTCTTCAGTTCAGTGAAGACTTCAGTCAACACAAAGTCATCTGACAAACATCGACTTTGTGTCTGTGAGAGAGCTCAGCAGAGTCAACCTGCAGACACCTGAGCCTTCAAAGTAAAAGCCTGTTGGAACAGGTAGAGCAGACTAGATCTTACCAAAGACAAGCAGACAATGTTTTCTGT
Organism: Scomberomorus guttatus; assembly: GCA_038419695.1. Classification (NCBI taxonomy): domain Eukaryota; kingdom Metazoa; phylum Chordata; class Actinopteri; order Scombriformes; family Scombridae; genus Scomberomorus; species Scomberomorus guttatus. Next base: position 34,202,862 of record CM076448.1, read on the forward strand.
CACAGTGTTTTTCTTCTAAACTTCCTTTTACTGCTGAACTATGAACACAAATCAGTTCATAGTTCAGATCAGATTTATCATCTTTTAACTTATGTGAAGCGCTCAGTGAATTAAAAACAAAAGTATTATTATCACATTCTGACATCTGAGCTCTAATCTGTCAGTATCTGCACAGTTTTCCAGTCAACATATTTTTTTAAATTCAGTTAAAATAAAGCTAATAATCAGCTGTGACTCATGACTGCAGCTTCAGTTAGAGTTAGACTTTGTCTTCTTTAAATGAACAGACGCAGAGAAATCTGTCTCTTAAAGGACAGTTCACAATGTTTCCAGTGTGTGAGGTGATCTAATGGTCAGTATGAACAGAAGGAATGATTACAGCACGAAGAACAGGTTTCACTGTTCATTTGGGCTCCTGACTGTTGTTTTAAGACACACTTGATAAAGTGTGAACACGTCCTTTAAGCTGCAGGCTGTTACGTTACTGCTACAAACCAACTAACAAAATCCAACTGAACTTTAGCGTCTACTAATGTAATTTTTGTTGCTATAAAATTTCTTTTTTTTTTACTCACAGCAGTAAAGCTCCAGTAAAATAAATAATTAATAATTAATGAAGCTCTGCATGTTAATATGTATATAATCACTGATTTATTGTCTTAATTAACATTAAAATCAATAAATTATTCAGTCAGTAAAAAAAACGTTTCATATCAAATCAAACAGATAAAGACACGATCAATAACATGAAATAAGTATAGTTAGGGTCAGACTTCCCCACAGACAGGAAGTTCCATTAGTGATGTCACTTCACATTAAAACTTATCAGACTTTTAGCATTTAGTTTTTCTGCTTTTATTTTGAAGGTGGGATGAGCAGGCAGTACTTCCTGTGTGTAGGCGTGAGTTTGTCACGTGACAGTCAGACTGGTTCAACTGGAAAAACACCAGCAGCTTCATGTGACTGAAGAGAACTGAACAGGACCAATCAATAATCAATACAGTCTGATCAGAGTGTGTGTGACACGCTTCTCAATGTGTCGATCAATCAATCAATCAATCAATCAATCACACAGTTCCTCCTCCAGCAGCAGACTTAAACTGCAGATACAATTCAATTCAATTCAATTCAATTTTATTTATTTAGCGCCAAATCACAACAGAAGTTATCTCAGGACTCTTTACACACAGAGCAGGTCAGACTGTACTCTTTAATGTACAGAGACCAACATTCCTCCATCAGCAGCACTTGGTGACAGCAGCAAGGAAAAACTCCCCTTTAACAGGAAGAAACCTCAAACAGAACCGGCTCTAGGTGGGCGCCATCTGCCTCGACCGGCTGTGTTTACAGAGAAAGAAGGAGGGAGGGAGAGAGACAGAGAAGCATAATAACAACAACAACAATAACCACAACAACAATAATAGTAATAGAGCTATGACTTTATAATAATAATAGAAATAATATCAGTAGCAGAAATGGAAGCAGGACATCCACAGGACCACGCCACAGTCCCCACGGCCATGGCCCCCCATTCAGGCACTGGATCTTCCTGTGAGACGAGAAAGCACAGAGACTCCGGGGAAGAAGTCCAGTTACAGAGCATACAGATGGAGAGGAGGAGGAGGAGAGAGGAGCTCAGTGCATCATGGGAAGTCCCCCGGCAGTCTAGGCCTATAGCAGCATAACTAAGTAACTAACTATAACCTAACTATAAGCTTTATCAAAAAGGAAAGTTTTAAGCCTACTCTTAAACGTAGAGAGGGTGTCTGCCCCCCGGACTGAATCTGGAAGATGGTTCCACAGGAGAGGAGCCTGATAGCTGAAGAGGAGCTGAAAATCAGGACGTTTTTCAAACTGAGACTCCAGAAATAAAATTATGGCCGCCTACTCGATACTACTGACCAAGGCATGTACTACATACTGCATACTGGTTTTCATAGTAGTATACAGTATGTATTACAATGTAAACACAGCACAGCCGCTCAAACACTAGTGTGCAATATTCAATAATAATATTTACATTATTTATAGTTTTCACATTTTGTTTGAGTAAAAATACTTCTTCTCTATTTTCAGTGAATCTGCTTCCTGTCCTGAAGGAAATGTGAGTGCTGTCATCAGTGTCAGGTGTTTACAGTGTGTTTACAGGTGTTTACAGTATATTTACAGTGTGTTGACAGGTGTTTACAGGTGTTTACAATATGTTTACAGTATGTTTACAGTGTGTTTACAGGTGTTTACAGTGTGTTTACAGTGTGCTTACAGTATGTTTACAGTGTGTTTACAGGTGTTTACAGGTGTTTACAATATGTTTACAGTATGTTTACAGTGTGTTTACAGGTGTTTACAGTGTGTTTACAGTATGTTTACAGTGTGTTTACAGGTGTTTACAGGTGTTTACAATATGTTTACAGTATGTTTACAGTGTGTTTACAGGTGTTTACAGTGTGTTTACAGTATGTTTACAGGTGTTTACAGTGTGTTGACAGGTGTTTACAATATGTTTACAGTATGTTTACAGTGTGTTTACAGGTGTTTACAGTGTGTTTACAGTGTGCTTACAGTATGTTTACAGTGTGTTTACAGTATGTTTACAGTGTGCTTACAGTATGTTTACAGTGTGTTTACAGTATGTTTACAGTGTGTTTACAGGTGTTTACAGTGTGCTTACAGTATGTTTACAGGTGTTTACAGTGTGTTTACAGGTGTTTACAGTATGTTTACAGGTGTTTACAGTGTGTTTACAGCATGTTTACAGTGTGCTTACAGTATGTTTACAGGTGTTTACAGTGTGTTTACAGCATGTTTACAGTGTGCTTACAGTATGTTTACAGTGTGTTTACAGGTGTTGACTGTGTGTTTACAGGTGTTTACAGTGTGTTTACAGCATGTTTACAGTGTGCTTACAGTATGTTTACAGTGTGTTTACAGGTGTTTACAGTGTGTTTACAGGTGTTTACAGTGTGTTTACAGTATGTTGACAGTGTGTTTACAGGTGTTTACAGTGTGTTTACAGGTGTTGACAGTGTGTTGATAGTGTGTTTACAGGTGTTGACAGTGTGTTGACAGTGTGTTTACAGGTGTTTACAGGTGTTGACAGTATGTTTACAGGTGTTTACAGTGTGTTTACAGTATGTTGACAGTGTGTTTACAGTGTGTTTACAGGTGTTTACAGTGTGTTTACAGTGTGTTTACAGGTGTTGACAGTGTGTTGACAGTGTGTTTACAGGTGTTTACAGGTGTTTACAGGTGTTGACAGTATGTTTACAGGTGTTTACAGTGTGTTTACAGTATGTTGACAGTGTGTTTACAGTGTGTTTACAGGTGTTGACAGTGTGTTGACAGTGTGTTTACAGGTGTTGACAGTGTGTTGACAGTGTGTTTACAGGTGTTTACAGTGTGTTTACAGGTGTTTACAGGTGTTGACAGTGTGTTTACAGGTGTTTACAGTGTGTTTACAGTGTGTTGACAGTGTGTTGACTGTGTTGACAGTACATCTACAGGTTTGTACAGTGTGTTTACAGGTGTTGACAGTGTGTTTACAGGTGTTGACAGTATGTTGACAGTGTGTTTACAGGTGTTGAAAGTGTGTTGACAGTGTGTTTACAGGTGTTGACAGTATGTTGACTGTGTGTTTACAGGTGTTGACAGTATGTTGACAGTGTGTTTACAGGTGTTGAAAGTGTGTTGACAGTGTGTTTACAGGTGTTGACAGTATGTTGACAGTGTGTTTACAGGTGTTGACAGTATGTTGACAGTGTGTTTACAGGTGTTTTTACAGTGTGCTGAGTGTAAATACATTAAATGTCTACAAGGTCGTAACATCTGCTGAGGTGTGAAGTTCATGTTTTCATTGTGAACTGTGGAATCTTGTGTAAAAATGATAAAAACAGAAACAAACAGAAGTTTTTAATATACCAAACATCAAATGTTTAATGATCATAAAGTCATTACAAAATAAACAGGAAGTAAACAGGAAACAAACATCAGATGGTGGGCGGGGTTACGTGTTATCCCATCTTTAAAAACTGTCTTTGATCCTTTGTTTCTCTTTTCAAATGTTACAAAATAAAACAGATTTCATCAACTGAATTGTTTCTTTGTTGTTGTTTTTTTTCAGTTTTTTGTTTTCAGATTCAGTTTATAAAAAATAAAGTTTTAAAAAACAAAGTTGATTTGAAATATTTCAACCTGACAGGGAGGTTATTGATGGATTAGCTCTCATCCCCAGAACCTCTGTCTGCCGGCGGGTGGAGTCAGCACCTCAGGAGGAGGAGGCAAGCTGAAGATGGACCCTGACGCCTCGACCGAGAAGATGAAGTAGATGTTGGCGACCATCATGGCGAGACTTGGCAGGAAGGAGAGGCCGAAACCGAAACCTCGAATACTGCTGCCGAAGGCTGCGGCCACCCAGTAAACCAGCCTGGAAACAGAAAACAAACACACCTTCACTTAAAAAGTTTAAACAGGCCTGGAGACAGAAAACAGCCTGTAGAACCTTTAGAACGTTCCACAGTAAACAGACATCAGAGTAATCTTAAATCTCACCGTCCGAAGGCGAAGATGACGGTGAGCAGAGGGACGAGCTTCAGCTGCTCCTGGCTCAGGTACATCGCCATGACGACCAGCTGCAGGAAGTAAATCAGGAATAGGGAGGCAGAGTCAGAGACGAAGCGCCGGTGCACACCGACCTCCTGAAGCTCCGCCTCCTTTACCTCCTCATCAAACAGAGGCCGAAGGACGCCCGACCTGAGCCGACTGACACCCAGAACCAGCCAACCTGAGAGGTGAGACAGGTGAGACAGACAGGTGAGACAGACACATGAGAGATAGACACATGAGAGATAGACAGGTGAGACAAAACTCACCCAGGATGATGGGCGTGGCAGCAAACACGGAGCAGCGCAGTGTGTAAACAAGTCTGAGGGGGGCGCCGTCCAGCAGGGGGGCATCAAATGGCAGGAAGACAAACCCCCCCCACACCAGGACGGGGAAGAGGAGTGCCGAGGCCATCAGGGACACGCCTATCTTCAGGACGTCTCTGCTGGAACAGCCCCGCCCACCTGAGAGAGAGAGACAGACAGGTCAAAGCCCCGCCCCCCTGAGACAGAGAGAGACAGGTCAGAGCCCTGCCCCCCTGAGACAGAGACAGGTCAGAGCCCCGCCCCCCTGAGACAGAGAGAGACGGGTCAGAGCCCCGCCCCCCTGAGACAGAGACAGGTCAGAGCCCCGCCCCCCTGAGACAGAGAGACAGACAGGTCAGAGCCCCGCCCCCCTGAGACAGAGACAGGTCAGAGCCCCGCCCCCCTGAGACAGAGAGAGACGGGTCAGAGCCCCGCCCCCCTGAGACAGAGAGAGACAGGTCAGAGCCCTGCCCCCCTGAGAGAGAGACAGATCAGAGCCCTGCCCCCCTGAGACAGAGAGAGACGGGTCAGAGCCCCGCCCCCCTGAGACAGAGAGAGACAGGTCAGAGCCCTGCCCCCCTGAGAGAGAGACAGGTCAGAGCCCCGCCCCCCTGAGACAGAGAGAGACGGGTCAGAGCCCCGCCCCCTGAGACAGAGAGAGACAGGTCAGAGCCCCGCCCCCCTGAGAGAGAGAGAGAGAGAGAGAGACAGGTCAGAGCCCCGCCCCCTGAGAGAGAGACAGGTATACTTACATCTGGAAGGGGGCGTGTCCTGGGTCCAGTCGTACTGGTAGCCATGCTGGTTGTAGTCCTGTAGTCCTCGGGAATCCAGGAAGGGGCTCTTCTCTAACTCCCAGAATGCCTCGCTCTCTCTGGGTGAGGAGGGTGACTGCAGGACGGTCACTGCAGGACTGAACACCTGAGCTGCTTTCTCCGGCAGGTGGTTTTCTGCAGGCTCCTCCTCCTCCAGGTGTGTCTCCTTTGACTCCGTCCCCTCCTCCACCGGCCCTGACCCTTCATCTTCGCCTGCCCCACCCCTTTTCACCCCCCCCTCGGCCATCAGCTCCCTCTCGCTCTCCGTCCAGCTCGCCGCATCTCGAAGAGAAACGTCTGACCTCACACTCATCCTGTCACCTTTACCTGTCTGTCCACCTGTCTGTCTGTCTCCAGGCCACTGCAGCGTGCTGGCTTCCATCATGGCGGACTTCACCACCTCCTCCTCTTGTGTCATCTTTGTCCCCCTGCTGTCGTCCATCTTCCTGTCGGGACGTGCTGAGTGTCTTCAGGCCGATCGTCTGTCAGAGAGAACAGTTAATCAGTTAATCAGTTATTGTATCAGTTACAGGAATCGGAGCACAAAACGTGGATTAATCCACTGCTGAAAATAGTCCCAACAAATATTCTCCTTCCTGTTGGGGTAACGTGACCCCGACAGTAAAACGAAACTTAAACCAGCAGTCAGGAGCCCAAATGAAGAGTGAAACCTGTTTTTCTTGCTGTAATCATTCCTCCTGTTCATACTGACCATTAGAAGATCCCTTCATAATGCACTTACAATGGAAGTGATGGGGGACAAAATCCACATGAAGCTAATATGAAGCTTCAAATGAGTCAAATCAAGTAGATATCTTTCAACGTTACAGTCTTTTTAGTGCCAAAGTCCCTCTTTTTGTTACTATACTTCCACCGCAGCTCAACAGGGAAACACTGTCCGAGGAAACACAAAGAGGGAATTTGATGCTAAAAAGACTGTAAATGTGGCAGATATCCACTTGATATGACTAACTCAGACTGCTGAAGCCTCATATAAGCTTCACATCTACTTTTAAATGACTGTGTGGACACACTGTGGATTTTGGCCTCCATCACTTCCATTAAAGCACATTTGAAGGGGATCTTTTAATATCCAGTATGAACAGGAGGAATGATTACAGCGAGGAAAACCTCTTTCACTGTTCATATGGACACCTGACTGCTGTTTAACGCACAAACATTGTGAACTCGTCCTTTAAATGTCCCACCTGGACAAAAGCAACGGAAAGACTATTTTCACACAAATGTGGAAACTTGACCTAGGGTGCCACCAGCTGGTGGGGCGCCCAAAAGGAGGAAGAAATATTTTGCTCTATCTGCTGTTAAAAGTCTGTCACACTGACATCCAATACGCCTTTTATAACAGTCACTGCTGACACCTGACTGAGACTGAGGAGACTTTATTAGTTGTGGACACGTTGTTAAAATGTATTACAGACGTCCAGGTCAGACCAGGACGTCAGCTGGACCATTTTAGAGAGTAAAACAAATTAAGTTGTTAATCTAGACATATAGGATGTGCTGTGGTGGAAGAAGTACTCAGATCCTTTACTTCAGTAAAAGTACCAATACAGCAATTTAAAAATGCTCCATTAAAAGTAAAAGTCCTGCATGAAAAATCCTACTACAGTAAAAGTACATAAGTATTATGAGCTTGATGTAGTTAAAGTATTGCAGTAAAAGTACATAAGTATTATGAGCTTGATGTAGTTAAAGTATTGCAGTAAAAGTACATAAGTATTATGAGCTTGATGTAGTTAAAGTATTGCAGTAAAAGTACATAAGTATTATGAGCTTGATGTAGTTAAAGTATTGCAGTAAAAGTACATAAGTATTATGAGCTTGATGTAGTTAAAGTATTGCAGTAAAAGTACATAAGTATTATGAGCTTGATGTAGTTAAAGTATTGCAGTAAAAGTACATAAGTATTATGAGCTTGATGTAGTTAAAGTATTGCAGTAAAAGTAGTGGTTTGGTCCCTCTGACTGATATATTATTATATATGACATCATTAGATTATTAATACTGAAGCATCAGTGTGTAAGCAGCATGTTACTGTTGTAGCTGCTGGAGGTGGAGCTAGTTTCAACTACTTTATATACAGTTAGCTAGTTTAGTCCAGTGGTTCCCAACCTAGGGGTGGGGCCCCTCCAAAGGGTCAGCAGATAAATCTGAGGGGTCGTGAGATGATTAATGGGAGAGGAAAGAAGAAAAAACAAAGTTCTGATACACAAATCTGTTTTCACTTTTTGGACTTTTTCTCTAATCTTTGATTTTTGCTGAAATATTGGATCATTTGAACATTTATTGAAATGAAACCATGTGAGAAGTTTAGAGGGAAAAATCACTATTTGGTGGAGCTGTTAACAACTCATAGACATCTGAAATGTGACCCCGACTACACACTGCTTTTTGTAAGACGTCAAAAGCCAAAAAGGTTGGAAACCACTGGTTTCATCTTTAACAATGTGTTGTATTTTAAATCTTAGCAGAGAAACTGAACGATGTTGATGTAACAACATATTTCGATGTTGCTGAAACATCCAGATAGGTTGTCCAGGTAACATCCATGTAACGTTCAGGTAACATCCAGGGAATGTCCAGGTAAGATCCAGGTAACGTCCAGCGAATGTCTAGGGAATGTCCAGGTAACGTCCAGGTAACGTCCAGGTAACTTCCAGGTAACATCCAGGTAAGATCCAGGTAACGTCCAGGTAAGATCCAGTTAACATCTCATACAACTTTCACTTTGGAACTATTTTTGAACTATTACAGAACATTCAAGCAACGATCATACAGAGCTGTCCACATACTTTTGGCCTCGTAGTGTATCTGCTCAGTGCACATTAACACAGTTTAACATGTTAATCAGCTGTTAGTTCACCTGTCTGTACAACTACTGTCCTCATATTACATCATCATCAGTGACATTATTGCCCTTCATGTGAAATTACAACAGTAAACAGCTGATTCTGAAACCAGCTGGCGAGGTTAGCTCCGCCTACCGTGTGTGACGTCACCCAGACTCTAACATGGCGGCCGTGACGCGTTTTGGATTAAACATCAGATTCAAAACAAATCAGAGTAAAAACCGCAAATGAGTATTATACGTCATCACATTTGTCTCTGTCCGAGTTCAGAAAGAAACTGATGAATATCTATAATCAATATTCAGACTGGAGGAACCAGCTGTGTGCTAACATGCTAACATGCTAACAGATCTACAAACGGACTCGGATTAAACTAAACTTTAAACTCAAACTGAGTCTGAACTAAAGATTAAAATTCAGATTAAAGACTCACCGTGATGACCTGATCTTCTTCTTCTTCTTCTTCTTCTTCTTCTTCTTCTTCTTCTTCTTCTGTTGTTGTTGTGAAACTCTCCGGAAGTTCACTGCAGGTGTGGTCACGTCACGTCAGGTAAATTACAAGGAAATTCGTTTTAAAGGAAAAGTCTCCGGCTGGTTTATTATCCGGCCGAATAAATATTACAGTTACAGACAGGAGAACAGTGGAAGAAGTACTTCCATCATTTACTCCAGGAAAAATAGACTATAGAAGTATTGTCAGAAAAATGTACTTCAAGTATGAAAGTAAAAGTATCCATTATGCAGTAGACTATATTATTATATTATTAGCTCGAGACTTATATATTTTAATGATGAACTATGATTTTATACACTGTTGTTCAATCTATAACAGTGATTCATATTTAATTAGCTGATCATATGTTGGAAAACCTTTATTTGTAAAGTAACATCTGTCAGACACATGAAGGCTACTGCAGTAAATAATACAATATTTTACTCTTAGATGTTGCAGAAAATTCACAAAAGTACTCGTGTAAAGTATCATTACCTCAAACTTGACCACAGTACTTGACTAAATGTATTTTTCTGGTGAATCAGCAGGTTTCATACAGAGAACCTGAGTGGAAAATGTTAAAAATAAACTAAAGAAACAAAAACAGAAGTGATGAAAATTAGAGATCAGCTGAGAATAATATATTTTTAATGTTATTGTTTTAAACAAAAATGACAATCACAAAACAACACGAGTAAGACGTGAACATATGTAGAGAAGGAATAGAGGAGGTGGAGAAGGAGAGGAGGAAAGAGGAGGTAGAGAAGGAGAGGAGGAGGTGGAGAAGGAGAGAAGGATGCTGTTTTAAAAAATCCTTTATCCCCACTGTCATCACACAGCTCAACAGCAAATAAAACCTACAGACTTGCTGAGTTGAGCTATTCAGCATTTTATATTTAGTTTTTAATTTTTAACAGCCACTGGTCAACTTTTTAACTTCACTACTCCTGTGTTCTGTCATGTCCTGTTATGTGCACTTGATGTTCTTATATGTACTGTATTGTATCTCTACGTGAGCTATACACCAAAAGACAATTTGGAGGTAGAGGAGGAGTAGAAAGAAAGAAGGTAAAGAAGGAGAGGAGGAGGTAGAGAAGGACAGGAGGAGGTAGAGAAGAGGGGGTAGAGAAGGACAGGAGGAGGTAGAGAAGGAGAGGAGGAGGTAGAGAAGGAAAGGAGGTAGAGGAGGAGGACAGTTGTGTCTTTGTGTGTTTCAGCTTCAGCTCGAGCAGCTGCAGCCTCGATGTGCCAGCCAGCACCAGCCTCCACACACACACACACACACACACACACACACACACACACACACACACACACACACACACACACACACACACACACACACACACAGACACACACACATACAGACACACACACACACAGACACACACACACACACAGACACACAGACACACACACAGACACACACACATACAGACACACACACACACAGAGACACAGACACACACACACACACACAGACACACACACAGACACACACACACAGACAGACACACACACATACAGACACGCACACACACACACATACAGACAGACACACACACACACAGACACACACACACACATACAGACACACACACACAGACACATACACATACAGACACACACACACACACAGAGAGACACACACACACACACAGAGAGACACACACACACACACAGACACACACACACAGAGACACACACACAGACACACGTACACAGACACACACACACACAGATACACACACACACAGACACACACACACAGAGACACACACACACAGACACACACACACAGACACACAGACACACATACTCAGACACACACACACAGACACACAGACACACACAGTCAGTGTTTTTCAGCTGATCGACCTCCGACCTCTCTGCGGTACGTGTGATATTAGTTTTAACCTTTTAACACTCTGCAGATATATCAATAATCAATAATCAGCAATCAGTAATGATGTGTTGTTGTTGTTACAGTATATACATTTGTACTTTTTAATGCAGTGATTTCTAAACATTATAAAACTGAAATATTCATTTCTTGACTCCTCCTTTATTGTGTAGCGTTACCATGACAACCATTAACTCTCCTGTTGTTTCAGTTTTACTGACTTCAGTATTTGTTTTGATGTGTTTGAGAGCAAAATATAAATCTGTAGTTAAAGTAAATGTTTCATTGTTTTTGTTTTAAAATGTTCATAAAAAATAGAAAATCAATAAATATTGTGGCACCTTCAGTGAGTCTTTACAGATTATTCTGATTGGTTCACATGTTAAACTTCACCAACACGCTGCTGCACACAGCAGCTCATTTTACACACAAACACACAAACACAACAACTCATGTGTCAATCAGACACACTGAGATAAAAACACTAACAACAGGCAGCACATGAGGATCTTTTTATTCCATCACTGTTTTATTGTGTATATGTAGTTTTTAATGGTTGATAGTGTCAGAAATGTGTATATAGTGTAAATCCAGTCAGATGTGTAGCTCTCTATAGAACGTACTACAGTGTATTCTACAGGAACCAGTCATAGAAATGCAGCAGGAAAGCTTTCAGTGGGCTTTATTTCTGACAGCACGTCTTGTTTTTTGGTTGAATATAGATGTATTTCAGTGTGGTTATGATTTGGCAGATTGCTGTCCGTATGAATACATGTTAGTGTTTGAACAGAAACTGCAGAGTTTGGAAGTGAGGATGTAAACATGTGTCAAATGTTTAGTTGCTTGTTTGTGTTTGAGTGAGAAAAGTATTGAGGACATTTGAAGGCTGTAGTCACTGAATGCTTTCTGTGTCAAAACAATGCAAATGTGTCACAGTTTGCTCCATAATTGTTGCTGTTGTGTCGACTGTGTGAAGAGTTTGAACATGTGACTCAGTATTGATCCCTACAGGTAACCAATCAGAAACAACTGTATATTAACTTAATAATCTGTCAGCTGATCATTAAACAACATTTATATTTAAAACAAACTGATTTTATTTTATTTACTCTGATTGTTGATTTTCATGTTTCAGAGATAGATTTTGTTTACATGTCAGTGTTTTACTGATTCCTGCAGTTTGATCAGTTTGATCTTATGTTTCCTTTAGGTGAGGAGCAGAAGTGACAGGAGGAGGAGGAAGAGGAGGTCATGAGGAGGGGAGGGAGGCCAACAGGAAGTCCTCTGGAACAAACTCTCAGCTTCCTCTACAAGATGGCGGCTCATGGACAGGTGAGTTTGTGTGAGTGAACATACTGATCAGTGATTGGATAAAAAGATGTGACGTTTGAGGTCAAAGGTCACAAACCTTTTTAGGAAACACAGTGAGATCAGCTTCACAGAGTACTTCACTGTGTAATACTGTGTTATACAACAGAGTACTTCACTGTGTAATACTGTGTTATACAACAGAGTACTTCACTGTGTAATACTGAGTAATGTACAGTAATTCTACTGTCAGTGAGTAGAGTTACTGTCCTGCTCCACTGATCAGTATTTAATACACTTGAGTTACTTCACTGATGGAGTAATGTTGTGATAATGTTGCATTAATACTGTGAGAAACCTACTAAGAGTTTATTACCTGACCAGCAGCTCTGCATGCTGTAGTACTATAGTAGTACTGTAGTAGTACTGCAGTAATGGTGTGTGTGTAGTTCCTCATCCTGTCAGCAGGGGGAGGGGTGGAGCTTTCTGCTGGTTGTTACCTCTGCAGGCAGCAGGATGACATCACTTCCCCCTCTCGCTGTGTTATCTGTTGTAGCTGGTTGTCATGGTAACATGTGGTATCAGTCTGTACCAGGAGGCAGCTGTGTACAGATGTTTCATTCAGCAAAGAGTCAGCAGGGCGCTCATATATACTGTGTACATATACAGTACACATAGATACTCACTCTGTATATACTGTGTACATATACAGTACACATAGATACTCACTCTGTATATACTGTGTACATATACAGTACACATAGATACTCTGTATATACTGTGTATATATACAGTACACATAGATACTCACTCTGTATATACTGTGTACATATACAGTACACATAGATACTCTGTGTATACTGTGTACATATACAGTACACATAGATACTCACTCTGTGTATACTGTGTATATATACAGTACACATAGATACTCACTCTGTATATACTGTGTACATATACAGTACACATAGATACTCACTCTGTGTATACTGTGTACATATACAGTACACATAGATACTCTGTGTATACTGTGTACATATACAGTACACATAGATACTCTGTATTTACTGTGTACATATACAGTACACATAGATACTCACTCTGTATATACTGTGTACATATACAGTACACATAGATACTCACTCTGTGTATACTGTGTACATATACAGTACACATAGATACTCTGTGTATACTGTGTACATATACAGTACACATAGATACTCACTCTGTATATACTGTGTATATATACAGTACACATAGATACTCACTCTGTATATACTGTGTACATATACAGTACACATAGATACTCTGTGTATACCGTGTACATATACAGTACACAGAGATACTCACTCTGTATATACTGTGTACATATACAGTACACATAGATACTCTGTGTATACCGTGTACATATACAGTACACAGAGATACTCTGTATATACTGTGTACATATACAGTACACATAGATACTCACTCTGTGTATACTGTGTACATATACAGTACACATAGATACTCTGTGTATACTGTGTACATATACAGTACACAGAGATACTCTGTATATACTGTGTACATATACAGTACACATAGATACTCACTCTGTGTATACTGTGTACATATACAGTACACATAGATACTCTGTGTATACTGTGTACATATACAGTACACATAGATACTCACTCTGTATATACTGTGTACATATACAGTACACAGAGATACTCACTCTGTGTATACTGTGTACATATACAGTACACATAGATACTCTGTGTATACTGTGTACATATACAGTACACATAGATACTCACTCTGTATATACTGTGTACATATACAGTACACAGAGATACTCTGTATATACTGTGTACATATACAGTACACATAGATACTCACTCTGTATATACTGTGTACATATACAGTACACATAGATACTCTGTATATACTGTGTACATATACAGTACACAGAGATACTCTGTATATACTGTGTACATATACAGTACACATAGATACTCTGTGTATACTGTGTACATATACAGTACACATAGATACTCACTCTGTGTATACTGTGTATATATACAGTACACATAGATACTCACTCTGTGTATACTGTGTATATATACAGTACACATAGATACTCACTCTGTGTATACTGTGTACATATACAGTACACATAGATACTCTGTGTATACTGTGTACATATACAGTACACATAGATACTCTGTGTATACTGTGTACATATACAGTACACATAGATACTCTGTATGTACTGTGTACATATACAGTACACATAGATACTCTGTGTATACTGTGTACATATACAGTACACATAGATACTCTGTATTTACTGTGTACATATACAGTACACATAGATACTCTGTGTATACTGTGTACATATACAGTACACATAGATACTCTGTATATACTGTGTACATATACAGTACACATAGATACTCACTCTGTGTATACTGTGTACATATACAGTACACATAGATACTCACTCTGTGTATACTGTGTACATATACAGTACACATAGATACTCTGTATTTACTGTGTACATATACAGTACACATAGATACTCACTCTGTGTATACTGTGTACATATACAGTACACATAGATACTCACTCTGTATATACTGTGTACATATACAGTACACATAGATACTCTGTGTATACCGTGTACATATACAGTACACATAGATACTCTGTGTATACCGTGTACATATACAGTACACAGAGATACTCTGTATATACTGTGTACATATACAGTACACATAGATACTCACTCTGTGTATACTGTGTACATATACAGTACACATAGATACTCTGTGTATACTGTGTACATATACAGTACACAGAGATACTCTGTATATACTGTGTACATATACAGTACACATAGATACTCACTCTGTGTATACTGTGTACATATACAGTACACATAGATACTCTGTGTATACTGTGTACATATACAGTACACATAGATACTCTGTGTATACTGTGTACATATACAGTACACATAGATACTCACTCTGTATATACTGTGTACATATACAGTACACATAGATACTCTGTGTATACTGTGTACATATACAGTACACATAGATACTCTGTATATACTGTGTACATATACAGTACACATAGATACTCACTCTGTGTATACTGTGTATATATACAGTACACATAGATACTCACTCTGTGTATACTGTGTATATATACAGTACACATAGATACTCACTCTGTATATACTGTGTACATATACAGTACACATAGATACTCACTCTGTATATACTGTGTATATATACGGTACACATAGATACTCTGTGTATACTGTGTACATATACAGTACACATAGATACTCTGTGTATACTGTGTACATATACAGTACACATAGATACTCTGTATTTACTGTGTACATATACAGTACACATAGATACTCTGTGTATACTGTGTACATATACAGTACACATAGATACTCTGTATTTACTGTGTACATATACAGTACACATAGATACTCACTCTGTGTATACTGTGTACATATACAGTACACATAGATACTCACTCTGTGTATACTGTGTACATATACAGTACACATAGATACTCTGTGTATACTGTGTACATATACAGTACACATAGATACTCACTCTGTGTATACTGTGTATATATACAGTACACATAGATACTCACTCTGTATATACTGTGTACATATACAGTACACATAGATACTCACTCTGTGTATACTGTGTACATATACAGTACACATAGATACTCTGTGTATACTGTGTACATATACAGTACACATAGATACTCTGTGTATACTGTGTACATATACAGTACACATAGATACTCACTCTGTGTATACTGTGTATATATACAGTACACATAGATACTCTGTGTATACTGTGTACATATACAGTACACATAGATACTCTGTGTATACTGTGTACATATACAGTACACATAGATACTCTGTATGTACTGTGTACATATACAGTACACATAGATACTCTGTGTATACTGTGTACATATACAGTACACATAGATACTCTGTATTTACTGTGTACATATACAGTACACATAGATACTCTGTGTATACTGTGTACATATACAGTACACATAGATACTCTGTATATACTGTGTACATATACAGTACACATAGATACTCACTCTGTGTATACTGTGTACATATACAGTACACATAGATACTCACTCTGTGTATACTGTGTACATATACAGTACACATAGATACTCTGTATTTACTGTGTACATATACAGTACACATAGATACTCACTCTGTGTATACTGTGTACATATACAGTACACATAGATACTCACTCTGTATATACTGTGTACATATACAGTACACATAGATACTCTGTGTATACCGTGTACATATACAGTACACATAGATACTCTGTGTATACCGTGTACATATACAGTACACAGAGATACTCTGTATATACTGTGTACATATACAGTACACATAGATACTCACTCTGTGTATACTGTGTACATATACAGTACACATAGATACTCTGTGTATACTGTGTACATATACAGTACACAGAGATACTCTGTATATACTGTGTACATATACAGTACACATAGATACTCACTCTGTGTATACTGTGTACATATACAGTACACATAGATACTCTGTGTATACTGTGTACATATACAGTACACATAGATACTCTGTGTATACTGTGTACATATACAGTACACATAGATACTCACTCTGTATATACTGTGTACATATACAGTACACATAGATACTCT
>CM076448.1:34227412-34277412 GCA_038419695.1 Scomberomorus guttatus
TAAACCATCATGAATGTGTGTTTGCATGTATGTGATTGGCTGATGCAGCTGGATGACATCACATTGCTGGTTCCACTTTTTGACCAGCTGTTTACAAGTGTGTCCAGCTGTGTCCAGCTGTGTCCAGCTGTGTCCAGCTGTGTCCAGCTGTGTCCAGGTGTGTCCAGCTGTGTCCAGGGGCCAGATGCATTGTGTGTACGCACAAAGCCAGAAATACACAGACGCATTCTTTTGGTCAGAGTGATAAAGCCGTGTGTACACGTCATTGCTCCCACAGTTATCCATAAATGCATTAAGACGCCCTTAATCAGCTATTTTCATATCAACATGCTGCCTGCTGCACCTGTCTTTACACCTGTCAGTGAAACAAACAGGAAAGAAGAAGAACCGGCTGCATCCATGTCAGTAATTCATCATGGTCAGCAGGGATATCTCAGAGCTGTACATACATGTATTTAGATCAATCAATGCAATCTGCTCTTTTTTGTTTTCCTTGAACACATGTATATAAAATAACAAAAAATAGATTTAAAAAAACAACATATCTATCCATAAGGTGTGTCACAACTAAGGATAAAATAAAATAAATATATATAATATAAAATAAAATAAATAAAATAAAATGATGCCTTCTGTGTAAATTAAAAGAATGACTAAAATGAATAAAACAAAAGTAATTAATCAATATTACATTTATAAATGTGCCTTTGATATGATGCAACTTCATTGTCAGCTGTGTTTAGGCAGTTCAGTGTAAGAGGCCGACACACAGATTAAACACACATCACCTCTGATTCAGATCTCAGTCAGCAGCACATTGATCCTGTTCAGCATCAGGATGAACTGATGTATTAAAGCAGTTTGATGCTGTTAGTGAGTCTGAGCTGCTCTGCCTTTTTCTCACATGATTCAATCAGCCAATCCGAGTCCAAGTATCTTTATTGTCACTGTATAAAACAACAAAACAGTGAAGCGTCTCCCTGAGTCACGTAGTGCAAAATATAAAAGTGGTAATAAAATAGTTAAAGAATAAAATAAATATAAAAATAGTCAGCACATATTTACACACACAGTTATCAGAAATAGTTTCCTGTGCAAAGTAACACATGTAGTGCAAACATGATTCAGTGATTCAGAGTTCCAGTCTGGGGTCATGGGGGGGTCGTGGGGGGTAGTCCATGCTCAGATAGACCTGTATCTTCTTCCTGCAGGCAGGAAGCTGGATGTGATTGATTGATTATAAGAGCATTTTTCTCACATCAGTCAATTAGCCAATCAGTATTACACTGGTACAGTCTGGGGTCATCGCTGTCAGTCAGCAGACACAGAAACTGGGTACACTGGTGGTGCAGTCAGCAGGTGAGCTAATGCAGCCTTAAGCGCTCCAACATTAGTCCTGATCAATAAGACCAGTATCTGGCTGCACTATGTGCCGTCAGCATGTTACAGGGACAGTCAGTAGTGTCTATAATGTGAATTCCTGGATATTAAATGTTCATCTGCAGTTTTCTGTAGTGGTCCCAGTAATATTTGTTGTTAAGCGTACTGAAGTAGCATCACGTGACACGGTTCAGCTACGTTTGAGTAAAAAAAGCCGTAAAACAAAACTTTCCACTCATATCTCCAGTGTTTGATTTGAGTTAACTCCTCCTGCTCTTTCTTCTGTTTCACTCTGTGACGTCTGTTGTTTTGTCAGTGATGGTTATTTGGGGAGCTTTAACAGTGCGCTCTTCCTCCTGCCTCTGCGAGCCTGTTTCTGCCTCTTTCTGGTCGATGATCATGGAGGCTGTGGTGGAAATTACAAATGAAAGTTTTGACAACATTTTGGATGCAAATTCAGAGCTCGGAACAGAAACACAGTCGCTCTGCATCCCTGCTGCTGTCCTCCGCTTCCATCATCTCACACAGAGTCATTTCCAAAGAGCAACAGCCAATGAGGAAACTCCGACACTCAGCCGGCCGACTGATGGTGAAACTTCATCACTCACTCACTGACTCACTGACTCACTCACTGACTCACTCACTCACTGACTCACTCACTGACTCACTCACTCACTGACTCACTGACTCACTCACTCACTGACTCACTGACTCACTGACTCACTGACTCACTCACTGACTCACTGACTCACTCACTCACTGACTCACTCACTGACTCACTGACTCACTGACTCACTCACTCACTGACTCACTGACTCACTCACTCACTGACTCACTCACTGACTCACTGACTCACTGACTCACTGACTCACTCACTCACTGACTCACTCACTGACTCACTCACTCACTGACTCACTCACTGACTCACTCACTCACTCACTGACTCACTGACTCACTGACTCACTCACTGACTCACTCACTCACTGACTCACTCACTGACTCACTGACTCACTCACTGACTCACTGACTCACTCACTCAATCACTCACTCACTGACTCACTCACTGACTCACTCACTCACTGACTCACTCACTCACTCACTCACTGACTCACTCACTCACTCACTGACTCACTGACTCACTCACTCACTGACTCACTCACTCACTGACTTACTCACTCGCCCACTCACTCACTCACTCACTCACTCACTCACTGACTCACTCACTGACTCACTCACTCACTCACTGACTCACTCACTCACTGACTTACTCACTCACTCACTGACTCACTCACTCACTCACTCACTCACTCACTCACTGACTCACTCACTCACTCACTCACTGACTCACTGACTCACTCACTCACTCACTCACTCACTCACTCACTCACTCACTCACTGACTCACTCACTCACTGACTCACTCACTCACTCACTCATTGACTCACTCACTCGCTCACTCACAGACGATGGCAGTTAAGGGCTGTCTGTGGCTGGTCAGTGGCTGTCTGTGGCTGTCTGTGGCTGGTCAGTGGCTGTCTGTGGCTGTCTGTGGCTGTCTGTGGCTGGTCAGTGGCTGTCTGTGGCTGTCTGTGGCTGGTTAGTGGCTGTCTGTGGCTGTCTGTGGCTGGTTAGTGGCTGTCAGTGGCTGTCAGTGGCTGTCTGTGGCTGTCTGTGGCTGGTCAGTGGCTGTCTGTGGCTGTCTGTGGCTGGTTAGTGGCTGTCTGTGGCTGGTTAGTGGCTGTCTGTGGCTGGTCAGTGGCTGTCTGTGGCTGTCTGTGGCTGTCTGTGGCTGGTTAGTGGCTGTCAGTGGCTGTCAGTGGCTGTCTGTGGCTGTCTGTGGCTGGTCAGTGGCTGTCTGTGGCTGGTTAGTGGCTGTCTGTGGCTGTCTGTGGCTGGTCAGTGGCTGTCTGTGGCTGTCTTTGGCTGGTTAGTGGCTGTCTGTGGCTGGTTAGTGGCTGTCTGTGGCTGTCTGTGGCTGGTTAGTGGCTGTCTGTGGCTGGTCTGTGGCTGTCTGTGGCTGGTTAGTGGCTGTCTGTGGCTGGTTAGTGGCTGGTCTGTGGCTGTCTGTGGCTGGTCAGTGGCTGTCTGTGGCTGTCTGTGGCTGTCTGTGGCTGGTCTGTGGCTGTCTGTGGCTGGTTAGTGGCTGTCTGTGGCTGGTCTGTGGCTGGTTAGTGGCTGTCTGTGGCTGGTCAGTGGCTGTCTGTGGCTAGTCAGTGGCTGTCTGTGGCTGGTCAGTGGCTGTCTGTGTTTTACTGAAAGTCTCTGACCATATATTTCACCTCGTTACATCAGGCTCAGACTGCTTTAGAGAAACGTTTGTGCTGGTCTGAATGATGTGTGAGCTGTTCACATTCTGTGTTTATAGGAAGCAGTTTATGTGCAGGAAATGGTACACGTGTGTTTTTTTGTGTGCACACATCACGCCGCTGGTGTTTGAGAAGAGAAGATGGAGGAAAAGTGTGTGAAGGTCTGTCACCTGCACTCTGACAGGAAGTAAAGCGTTGAGGTGGGCTGAGTGTCCCTGCTTGTGAGGTCAGCTGGTTCAGACAGGACAACTCACCTGGATCCCAGTCAGGCAGCAGCTGTGCTTTATGTTTGGAAGATGAAACCTGTGAGAACAGGTTTCATTCTGTTGGGCAGGAGCCCGTTCACTTCCTGTCTGAGTTGCGTGTTCTGGGTTCTGCAGGTTCTGCGTGTTATGCGGGTTCTGTGGGTTCTGTGGGTTCTGTGGGTTCTGTGGGTTCTGCGTGTTCTGTGGGTTCTGCGGGTTCTGTGTGTTCTGTATGTTCTGTGGGTTCTGCAGGTTCTGTGTGTTCTGCGGGTTCTGTGGGTTCTGCGGGTTCTGCGGGTTCTGTGGGTTCTGTGGGTTCTGCGGATTCTGTGTGTTCTGCGGGTTCTGTGTGTTCTGCGGGTTCTGTGGGTTCTGCGTGTTCTGCGGATTCTGTGGGTTCTGTGTCTTCTGTGGGTTCTGCAGGTTCTGTGTGTTCTGCGGATTCTGTGTGTTCTGTGGGTTCTGCGGATTCTGTGTGTTCTGCGGGTTCTGCGGATTCTGCGGGTTCTGCGGATTCTGCGGGTTCTGTGGGTTTTGCGGGTTCTGCGGGTTCTGTGGGTTTTGCGGGTTCTGTGGATTCTGTGTGTTCTGTGGGTTCTGCGGATTCTGTGTGTTCTGTGGGTTCTGCGGGTTCTGTGTGTTCTGCGGGTTCTGCGGGTTTTGCGGGTTCTGCAGGTTCTGCGGGTTCTGTGTGTTCTGCGGGTTCTGTGGGTTTTGCGGGTTCTGTGGGTTTTGCGGGTTCTGTGGATTCTGTGTGTTCTGTGGGTTCTGCGGATTCTCTGTGTTTTGCGGGTTCTGTGGGTTCTGCGGATTCTGTGTGTTCTGTGTTCTGTGGGTTCTGCGGGTTCTGTGGGTTTTGCGGGTTCTGTGGGTTTTGCGGGTTCTGTGGATTCTGTGTGTTCTGTGGGTTCTGCGGGTTCTGTGTTCTGCGGATTCTGTGTGTTCTGTGTTCTGCGGATTCTGTGTGTTCTGTGTGTTCTGTGGGTTCTGCGGATTCTGTGTGTTCTGTGTTCTGTGGATTCTGTGTGTTCTGTGTGTTCTGTGGGTTCTGCGGATTCTGTGTGTTCTGTGTTCTGTGGGTTCTGTGTGTTCTGTGGGTTCTGCGGGTTCTGTGGGTTCTGTGGGTTCTGCGGATTCTGTGTGTTCTGTGTTCTGCGGATTCTGTGTGTTCTGTGTTCTGTGGGTTCTGTGTGTTCTGCGGATTCTGTGTGTTCTGTGTTCTGTGGGTTCTGTGGGTTCTGCGGATTCTGTGTGTTCTGTGTTCTGCGGATTCTGTGTGTTCTGTGTTCTGTGGGTTCTGTGTGTTCTGTGTTCTGTGGGTTCTGCGGGTTCTGTGTGTTCTGTGGGTTCTGCGGGTTCTGTGTGTTCTGTGTTCTGCGGATTCTGTGTGTTCTGTGTTCTGTGGGTTCTGCGGGTTCTGGCCTCAGAGTTAAACATGATGTGTTGAGCAGAGTCGTGTTTTTTCTGTTTTCTTGCTTGTGTGTGTGAAGCAGACGTGTCTGTTGGTCGCAGCGTCTCAGTAGTTAAATAAAGGTTTTTTATTCAAAATCTTCTCTGTCTCATGACCCCCCCACCCCCCCCTCACACACACAGAGGTCTCTTTCTCTCTCTCCTCACTGAGCTCTTTATTTATTGATCAGCTGATCACTGACTGTCAGCAGATCATTGAACCAATTTCACCAAATATCTGAGTTCACTGATTCAAACTGTTTTAACCAACAGAACAATAATAATAATCAGAATATAAATAGAATTATATTCTTCTACCTTCACAAGTTTTTCCAGCTTTTATTGAAATTTAAGTAGTTTCATGTTTCAATGTACCCTGAAATTAAAGCGCTGAACAAATAATTCATTGGATATCAAATTTAACTAAATTAATTAATTTAAGTTTTTGACGCCTCTTTCAGAAATAACAGTCAAACACAAATTCTCTCCACAATGGAAATCAAATATTGTGTCAGGAGTTAAATGTGTTGCACTGTCAGGCTGCTTCGCTTTCAGCCTTCTGTCCGTTTGTCTCAGACCAGCTCGACGCCTGCGCTGCTCACCGCCTGGTTCTTTTCTTCTGAGGTGGTTCTGACAGCCTGGAGCTTTGTTTTGGATCAGTATCTTGCTGTAGGATGAATTCCTGACCAGCTGGCTGTAGACCAGTCCTGTACTGTTTGGCTCTGCAGGGTGCTGTGGTCGCACTTTTGGTCCAAGTCACCAACTCTGGATCCAGAAAAAAGCCCCAGAGCATCAGGCTGCCTCCTCCATGCTCTCCTACACACAGAGGGTTTGGAAGTCATCACCTGCAGGAATTGGTTGCATCAACTTTCAAGGCTTTATTTACTTTTACTGAAAAGCTGTGAGTTGTTAACACATTACTTAATCTCTTTTTATAACGTTTACATAATGTTTCAGTTTGTGGTGACCAAACCGTCCTGCAGTTTAATGCTTAGTGCCTAAAACTTTAGCACAGAACTGTATACAGTATATAAATAATCTGTGTTTAAATCATGTTCAGATTAATGAAGAATCTCCACCTGCAGCATCAGACTCAGTGTGAACTCCATCAGGTGGAGGTTTGATTATAGAGGTGAAGTCTGCAGAGACGTTTATCTGGGCTCTGTTCTCCATACGTGGATAAAACCAGGTTATCCACATCAGAACGTTGAGGATTTGACATGAGTCTGGATTTTTTGGTTCTTTGAAGCTGCTTAAAATGAATCTGGTTGTCGTATTAATTATATTACATATTAACTTAAACCCAAACCAGCAGACGTGCAGCTTATTGGTCAGCTGATCAGGACCAAGATGTTTTAGTCTGAACCCCAAACATGAACTCATTTTCAGATACACGCCTCACTTTCTCCAATTTATAATGAAAAAATGTTGATATAATTATGATTTTAGATGAGAACATGCAGGTTATTGACACCTCATTGTGATCAGCTGGTGTAATTATGACAAATATAAATAAATATACAACACCTACCTCATTTAGCAGCAATCACATGATCAGCACTCAGCCAATCATATGAATGCTGATCACAGTTTCAACTTTTGACTCATTCTGCTTCGTTATTTCTGATCACTTCATCCAGGATCAATAATCAATCCTCAAACTGCCTCAAAGAACCAAATTAGCTGGATGAGAATTCACAGGATTATTTTAGCCTGATAGCAGCATGTTAGCCTGAATGAGTTAAACCACATTTACTTACAACAACAACAACAACAACAACAACAACAACAACAACACTGTTTATGACGTCAGGTTTAGACTTTTAATCTGCTGCTTCTTACAACACTCAGTGAAAAAATCTGTTTTGTTAAATGTAAAGCTGAAACTGATTAGTCGACTGTCAGAAAATGAACTCTGTCAAATAATCAATTCAATAATCAACAGATTCATTAATCAATAACTAAAATAACAGGAAAATCATTTTATTCAACACAACTATGAATTTATGTGGTTTTATAAACAGACGCAGTCTCATGTTCTGCTCTGTCAGCCACGCACACGCACACACACACACACACACACACACACACACACACACACACACACACTTCCCCTTCCTGTCCCTCCCTGTTCAGAGCAGAAGTTAATGTGAAAAACACAACAGTCAGAACAGAAACAAGAAGTTCACACAGTGAGAGACAGAAATTCTGTTTCTATTCCACTTATTTCTTTTATCAAATAAAGAAGGATAAACAGTTTATATACAGTATATAAGGAGAAATGAATGAAAACAGGAAGTAAAGCAGGAGGTGAAGTTTCTGTAAACGATGACATCATCAGCTTGTGTGTTTCTCTGCTCTTCCTCAAACTGTTGCACTCTTATTTTATTCTCACATTACATCATCTGATGACTGTTAATAGATCAATATTAATGAATCATTTTGTCTGTATGAAACCCACCTGATGACGGTGTTCAGGTGATCACATCAATCACAAAATGATCAATAATATATTGAAATATATTGAACATGTTTAGTCCTGCTCACCTTGTTTTGGTTTTATACGTATACATGCACACTTTCATATATACACTCTGTACACACAACATCTATTTCCTGTCTGTCCTGGGAGAGGGATCCTCCTCTGCTGCTCTTCCTCAACTTTCTTCCATTTTTTCCCCTTTAAAAGGTTTTTTACAGAGTTTTTCCGTATTTGAATCGAGGGTCTAAGAATAGAGGATAAAGCCCCCTGAGGCAAATTTGTGATTTGTTATATTGGGCTGTATAAATAGAAATTGACTTGAACTTGACATGTGAACGTACACGGCCGCTGAGCTCAGTGGCTCGCCATAACAAACAGTTTAAACATGTCACTGCGTCTTGTTACTGATACAGAACTGATCTGATATCAGTTCTCTGTTTTTATGTGTAAACTCCTGACTGGGATCATGTTTCTGTCACATGACGTCTAAAAACTGAAACTCTGAATTTAAACCATTTGTTGTGAATCTGCTCAAAACTCCAGCAACACTTGTATAAAGAGCAAATTGTTATTGATCATTTATCTGTTGCATCACAGCTGACACACACACACACACACACACACACACACACACACACACACACACACACACACACACTGTCTGGTCATGTGACTGCAGGCTGTGTCTCAGGGGGCGGAGCTTCAGCAGATGCCTTGCTCAGGAGCACGAAGCTGCTCCCATGAATTATAGATGAAGGTTTGACTCCCAGCAGACAGACACTTTGCTCGAGGACACGACGGCAGCAGCACGGCCTCATGGGAGCTGTAGTCCAGAAGGCTTCAAAGCAACAGGAACTACAGGGACCATCGGCCCTGTCAGCAGGCTGACCTCTGACCTCTGACCCAGAGTCACATGATCCAAACTGAATCTGAGGGTTTGTCCCAACACACACACAGTTAGTAAAGTGACGTATTTCCTGTTAGTGTCACAATGTCTCAGGATGTTTATCAGATTCACTGAGACATTCTGATTAATAAGAACAGACCGTCAGTCAAATATACAGTCGAGTGAACAGTATCACACTTACAGTCAGATGGCAGGAAAAAAACACATTCAGGAGCTGAGTTTTATTCTATTTTTTTTATGGTTTCTGTCTGATAAACTTTTTTACAAAACATTTCTCAGAAGCTTTGATAATGGAAATTATATTATCACATTATCTGATAACCATCTGTGGAGCTTCTGCCATAACTTAGATATGAATAAAAACATTCACGCTGAATCCAACATGTCATAAACTTTAACTTCTTCATGTCTGGTGTCAGCAATTAAGTTCAACCATTGACCAATTTTTTCAGCGTTGTTCAATTTTTATTTCAATGAATCCATTTAAGAATATAATAGTTAAATGGAAGTGTTTTAGGACTGTATCCAACAGCAAATGTCATCTTTCCCATTAGTATGTGGGGACCAACAGAATTAGAGCAATTTATATTCATACAAATTTGAGAAAAATGACTCGTATAGAAAAATGTTTGCTCTGTGTTGCGCTACCAGACTGCAGATGTAATTGTAGATTTACTTTATACTGATAGTTGATTTGTGAAAAATAACAATAATTTTGAAAGTGAAAAGTTCATCTTTCTTCAGGGACCAAATGCTTTTGCTGGAAGGCCAGATTTGGCCCACAGGCCACTATTTGCCCACCACTGCTATAGACACACTACTGCCATCTACTGTCGTAAGGCTTCGAAGTGATGTTAGAAGTGCATCCAGTATCAGTTAAAGGGGAAATATCTTGCTTTTTAGTGGTTTTCTGTTATTTATTTCCTGTTCTGATGTCAGATGTTAAACATGGTCAAAGTTCAGAAACTTGAGGTGAACGTATTTAGAAATGCTGCCTGCAAGTCAAAAATCAGGGCTTCAATCTGCCCATTGCTTCGTTTGTGACGTTTTTTTGTTTGTGACGTCAGCTTGTCACAAATGACCATAAACAGCCGTCCATTCTGTAATGTTGGTTGCTAAGGTGGTTGCTAAGGTGTTTCCATGTGTTGTTCACGTTGTCCACTCTCATATCTCAGATCTGATTCAGCTCCAACATGTACGGATGGATTTGAGAAGTTGACATTTGGAGTAAAGAAGGAGAAAAAGAAGTGAAATCCTGCTACTATAGTTTGTTTATGTAGCCTCCGGAGCCGGAGGAAGCTTCCTGAAGCTGACCAATCAGAACAGAGCAGCTCATCAGGAGGGGGGCCTTAAAGAGACAGGAGCTAAAACGGCCTGTTTCAGACAGAGGCTGAACTGAGGGGCTGCATAAAGGGCCAGTATAAGATAAATAAGGAGTTTTTAACTGGAAATCATGCAAAGATATTCCAGTAGAGCCCCAGAATATAAATATAGAGCTGGAGATGTGTGTTGGTATATTTGAGATGTAAAACCAGTATTTTGACCAGATGGTGGCACCAAATGAAAAGTCAGAGGAAATTATTTGTTTATCCTTCAGGAATCAGGTCTCCAGGTATTAGACCGAGCCCTCCCCCCTCAGGTCAGGTCTTTGTTCTGCTGCACAAAGAAACTGAAAACAGTCTGTGGACATACAACACTGAGCTGTAACTGATCTGCCATTCATCCATTCATTCATTCAGTTCATTCATCCATTCATTAACTGAGCACACCTGCATCATATATCTGTCAGCAGCAGCTCTACCTGCCTCAGGTTCAGGTGAGAGAGTCAGGTGAACATGTTACTGCGAGACCTCTGAGCCGCCATGTTTGTGTGTATCTCTGCAGAACAAGGAGAAGGAGCGTCTGAAGGAGCGCGAGAAGGAGGCGAGGGAGCGGGAGAACAGGTACAGCAACGGTCACCTGTTCACCTCCCTGACCGTGTCCTCCACCACACTGTGCTCCTCCTGCAACAGGAGCATCACAGCTAAGGAGGCGCTCAGCTGCCCAGGTAACTTATATACTCATATATATACATACACATACATACAGTGTATACACATGTTCATATATATATATATATTATGTGTATACATATAGCACATGTTAATACACAAAACAACACAACAGAAGTATCTCAGCTGCCCAGGTAACATATATACCTAATGTATATGTGTGACATGTGGCCAGAAGGTCGTCGGTTCAGTCCGGCAGGATAGATCTCCCTCCTTACCACCACGGAGGCGCCCTCAGACCCTCAGACCCTCAACCCTCAAACCCTCAAACCCTCAACCCTCAACCTTCAACCCTCAGACCCTCAACCCTCAAACCCTCAAACCCTCAAACCCTCAACTCTCAAACCCTCAGACCCTCAACCCTCAAACCCTCAAACCCTCAACCCTCAGACCCTCAACCCTCAAACCCTCAAACCCTCAACCCTCAACCCTCAACCCTCAAACCCTCACTGCTCAGCACACACTGTGGTTATACTGGGCAGCTTCCAGTGTAAATGTGTGTAACTGTGTGAATGTGATCAGGGTGTTCCTGCAATTAAAACTTCCCTGATTAAATAAAGGGAAAAAAACAACACACACATATATATATATATATATATATATATATATATATATATATATATGTGTGTGTGTGTGTGTTTGTGTGTATATATATATATGTATGTATATATGTATATATATATATATATATATATATATATATATATATATATATATATACAGTCCTTGAGCAGGTCACATTTACACTCAGATGACAGTGTGAGCAGAGACACCATATTGATGTGATTATTGATCAGCTGATTTTCTGTCTTTTCTCATTTTAATAATTTGATGTTTGTGTCAAACAAACATATAAATATATAAATTTATAAGTACAAAATCCTATAAAAGAGACAACAGTGTGTCTTTGTCTTTGTGTTTGTCTGTAACAGACGGTGTGTTAATCCTCCTTCACAATGAACAGATGTTCACTGCAGATTACACACACACACACACACACACACAGCTGAGATCATGTTAACAGTATGTGTGCTTAGTGTGTGTGCTTAATGTGTGTGTGAGCGTGGCCTGCTGTCCCCGCTGTGATTGGCTGCTGAGGGTTAGTGTCAGGTTGAACCCTGAGAACTGGGTCAGGGGGGTGCACGTGTGATGACCTCAGATCAGTTCCTGCAATGTGTGTATGTGTGTGTGTGCGCGTGTGTGTGTGCGCGTGTGTGTGCGTGTGTGCGCGTGTGTGCGTGTGTGTGTGTGCGTGTGTGTGTGTGCGTGTGTGTGTGTGTGTGTGTGTGTGTGTGTGTGTGCGCGTGTGTGTGCGCGTGTGTGTGCGCGTGTGTGTGCGCGTGTGTGTGTGTGTGCGTGTGTGTGTGTGTGTGTGTGTGTGTGTGTGTGCGCGTGTGTGTGTGCGCGTGTGTGTGTGTGCGTGTGTGTGTGTGCGTGTGTGTGTGTGTGTGTGTGTGCGCGTGTGTGCGCGTGTGTGTGTGTGCGTGTGTGTGTGTGCGTGTGTGTGTGTGTGTGTGTGTGTGTGTGCAGCTGCAATAATTAAAACTGATACACTGAATGCACGCTGGAGACTTTTAATGTGAAGGAGCAGCAGGAAGTGTTTAGTTTGCCCACACAGTGTGTGTGTGTGTGTGTGTGTGTGTGTGTTTCTCTCACAGAGAGGTTCTCTTCTGTTAAACCAAGTCTGAGAAACTGCAACACAAACAACCACACATACAGAACACACCCAATGCTGCTATTTATAACGTGTGTGTGTGTGTGTGTGTGTGTGTGTGTGTGTGTGTGTGTGTGTGTGTGTGAGAGAGATGGTTTGAAGTGATGACATCATCCTAACTGGACTCTGGAAAAAGTAAAGTCATATTTTTATTTTTATGGTGGAATGAATGTTTTTATGGTGTGTGTGTGTGTGTGTGTGTGTGTCTGTGTGTGTGTGTGTGTGTGTGTGTGTGTGTGTCTGTGTGTGTGTGTCTGTGTGTGTGTGTGTGTGAAGGGTGAAGTTACACCTCTGATCCTCAGCTCTACATTAGCATGACACACCTCATCTGTCCAGTCGAGTGAATCAAGGTCAGAGGCATTGTGGGTAATGTAGGTTCAAAGAAGAAGAAGTGTGAAATAAAGAAAGACGATATCTGATGATGATTCATCTGTGCACATAATTAACTATTTATACCCTAATCAATGAATCCTGATGTCACAATAACTTTGTAAATTCTGTATGAGCAAAATTATTGCTGACCAGCTACCTGTCTCTCTCTCTCTCCACCTGTCTCTCTCTCTCTCCCTCCACCTGTCTCTCTCTCTCTCTGCCTCTCTCTCTGTCTGTCTCTCTCTCTCTCTGTCTCTCTCCACCTGTCTCTCTCTCCACCTGTCTCTCTCTCTGCCTGTCTCTCCGTCTGTCTCTCTCTCTCTCTGTCTCTCTCCACCTGTCTCTCTCTCTGCCTGTCTCTCCGTCTGTCTCTCTCTCTCTCTGTCTATCTCTCTCTCCATCTGCCTGTCTCACAGCCTGTAATGTCACCATCCACAACCGCTGCAGAGACAGTCTGGCCAGCTGCGCCAAGATGAAACAGAGAGTAAGACCTGTCTGTCGTTTTGCCTCATGTCTGTCTGAAAACTTGTCTGTCTACCTGTCTGCCTGTCTGCTGACCTGTCTCTCTCTCTCTCTCTCCATCTAACAGCAACAGAAGCTTGCGATGGTGAGAAACAGTTCTCTGCAGAACGTCGCCATGCGGACAAAGAGTGAGTCTACCTGTCTGTCTGACACAATGAAAGACACTGTCCAGGTGCATTATGGGAAACATAGGACCAGTGTTTGTGGAGTTTGACCACACTGAGACAGAATGTCAGGATGTCTTTGACCTGTTTCTAATCTGTCAACATGTTTGAGTTAAAGTTTGTTTTGAAAAGATGTTTTTATTTTCTTCTTCTTCTGTGTTCAGCTCCGATGATGAAGGAGCGTCCCAGCTCGGCCATCTATCCATCAGACAGCCTCCGTCAGTCTCTGCTCGGGTCCAGACGGGTTCGCTCCGGCCTCTCACTCGCCAAGAGCGTCTCCACCAATAACATCGCAGGGTGAGTGTGAGCAGGGAGCTGATTGGTTCATCTTTCTGTTTACACTTGATACGATCAATCAGATGATCAGAAACAAACCAACATGTTTCTGTTGCTGACTCGTCTTTATGTCGCATTTACGGCAGAATGCTCCTTTAACTGAGATTATTATTAAACCTGTCTCTCTCTCTCCAATTTAAAATTTTTCAATTCAAGTAACTTTATTGGCATAAACAAAAAAATGTTGCCAAAGCAGTTTACAGAAGATTCATATATATTACATATTAAATACACAAGAGTCACATACACAGGTTCTATATTATACTGATGCAGTCCATCCATTCTTTGATTGCTGTGCAATACAATACAGTACAGGAGGAGGAAGTGCATCTCTGTCTCTCCCTCCACCTGTCTGTCTCTCCACCTGTCTCACCCTCCACCTGTCTGTCTCTCTGCAGGGTCAGTGAGGACTCTGTGGGTCTCAGGAGGATTCTGTCTCAGTCCACTGAGTCTCTGAACTTCAGGAGCAGGACTTTATCCATGGAGTCTCTGACTGATGACGGTGGGGAACGTTTTATTGGTTACAACATAAACTGTGTGACGTATCAATAACATCTGCTGTGTTTTACCAGCCAATCAATCAGATCGTCTTATTAGAGAATATTTTTTTAACATGTCGACAGTGTTTATGCAGTCTGACCTTTAACATGTTTTCCCAGTGACAGTGTTGTTCATGTTTTCATCTGTGTGCTGTGTGTTGTGTTGTATGGTGTGTGTTGTGTTGTATGGCGTGTGTTGTGTTGTATGGCGTGTGTTGTGTTGTATGGCGTGTGTTGTGTTGTATGGCGTGTGTTGTGTTGTATGGTGTGTGTTGTGTTGTATGGCGTGTGTCGTGTTGTATGGCGTGTGTTGTGTTGTATGGCGTGTGTTGTGTTGTATGGCGTGTGTTGTGTTGTATGGCGTGTGTTGTGTTGTATGGCGTGTGTTGTGTTGTATGGCGTGTGTTGTGTTGTATGGCGTGTGTTGTGTTGTATGGCGTGTGTTGTGTTGTATGGCGTGTGTTGTGTTGTATGGCGTGTGTAGGGGAGTACTGGTGGAGCCCCCTGCTGGAGGAGCTGCAGGAGGAGGGCAGCTGCATTCAGGCTGACAGCTGGAGTCTCGCTGTGGAGCCGAACTTCCTGCAGACGCTTCATAAAGACCTGATCAAACAACAAGACGTCATCTACGGTAACACATATACACACAGACACACACACACATGTATATACACACACACACAAATGTAAATATATACACTCAGTGAGCACTTTATTAGGTACAGCTGATGCAATCCAGTACAACAGCTCTGCCATGAATTCTACTTTTATGAAGCGATGATGAGTCGAGTAATCAATTAGCTGCCAACTATTAAATTAATCGGCAACTATGATGACCGATTAATTGTTTTGAGTCATTTTTTTAAAAAGAAAAAGTCCAAATTCTCTGATTCCAGCTTCTTAAATGTGAATATTTTCTGGTTTCTTTAGTCTCTATGACAGTAAACTGAATATCTTTGGCTTTGGGAAACACTGATCCACATTTTTCACAATTTTCTGACATTTTGTAAAGCAAACAACTAATCGATTAATCAAGAAAATAATCGACAGATGGATTGATAATGAACATAAACCTCAGTTGCTCTATTCCAGTTTTGGTTGACATTGTCAGAAAGATGATTATTCTACTTTATGTTTATTATTAGGGTGTAGTTAACATTACATGAGGGGGGCACAATATCGGGAACACTTTTCAATGCACTGCAGTACACCACTGCCCACTACCACCCTGATAATAAACGTAAGTTGATATATATGTGAATGTGAACCTGTTCCTGTTCCTGTTTCTGTTGCCATGACGACTGCAGCAGGATAAACGTCTCTTTTGTCTTTCTCTCAGAGTTGATTCAGACAGAGTTCCATCACGTCCGGACGCTGCGGATCATGGAGGGGGTGTACCGGCGGGGGATGCTGGAGGAGGTGATGCTGGAGGCGGGCGTGGTTCACACTATCTTCCCCTGTCTGGACCAGCTGCTGGAGTTCCACTCCAGCTTCCTGTCGGAGCTGCTGGCCAGGAGGACGCAGGGTCTGGTGGACGGCAGCTCCACCAACTTCACCATCCGCAGCATCGGAAACCTGCTGCTCAGACAGGTACAGCAGGACAGGTGATCTCTGACCCAGGGTCAGTGACATCACACAGGTTCACAGATGAAACATCATCCTGTGCTGTGGTCAAACTGTCTGTTTTAAACTGTGAAACATGAAGAAGAGTGAGAATCATCTCATGTTGTAAATGTGCTGCAGCTGTTTGATCTGCTGCTTCACCTTCTTATTGTGCTTTCTGTTCAACTGGAAACTACTGTGGCTCCGACCTGTGCTGTCTCTTTTTAAATTATTAATAATCTTTTTTTATAGAACAGCTTACAAAGTTCTTCACAAATTAAAATCAAATATAAAATCTAAACAAATGAGGAACTTTAGGCAAAGAAAAGACATTAACTAGATCTGAATAAAAATAGAAAAATAAAAAAACAAGTTTTTGAATTAAATTCCAATATAAATATAGAATTCTGTTCTTCAGCCACATTTAAACACATCAGAGATTATTTTTATTACCTGAACAGACACGCTGAACGCTGCACAGACTGGAGAGTTTATGATTTCAGGTTTTATCAATAAAGTTGAGAACAGAGTGAGACTCAGAAAACTTTTTGTTCAAAAGAAAAACAACATGACTGTTTTGAAGAAGTGAACATAGCTCCACCTGCTGGACACCTGCAGTCATTACAGACACTTGACATCACTAAAGGTGCAGACACACAGACTCCGGCGAGGACGCATCTGGACACACTGGCTGGTGGTGACGTGCTGGGTGACGCGCTGCGAGTTTGGCGGTGTTTGGTTTTTGTTCTGTCGTTTTAAACATGGCGGCCATGTTACAAACCTCTTATTTTATAGCTAAACGGTAAACTAAAGTATGTTTCTGAAAGCATTTGAGGTGAGAAACAGGCACAGCAGTAACAGAATATTGATTCATATTTGATCAGCTCTGCCTAGTTTCGTGAGCTGGCTGCGTTGTGCTGGATGGACCTCATTTGCATAAAGTTGAGGTAGAGTCATGATTCACATTCAGATACGGCGGTGCCGTCCATCACGCACCACGCAGCCGGATCTGCTGCTGTCCATAGAAAATGAATGGGATCCATCCTCAGTGTGTCTGCACCTTTAATCAATTATTAAAACATTGTTTTTAACTTTGCTGCTGTTTTAAAAATGTGGCTGTAGACAAAGATTTACCTGCTTCATCTCACCTGCGTGTGTGTGTGTGTGTGTGTGTGTGTGTGTGTGTGTGTGTAGTTCTCAGGTCAGTGTGCAGACGACATGAAGAAAATTTACTCTGAGTTCTGCAGTCGACACCCGAAAGCTGTGAAACTCTACAAAGAAGTTTTTTCTCGAGACAGAAGACTGCAGCAGTTCATCAGGGTGAGGACCAGAACCAGGAACTGGACCAGGACTCTAACTTTGTGAACTTTATTACCAGGACCAGGATCTGCGTAGAGCCAGTTCAGCCTGGATCCTGATTCTGTTCAGACTTCATGTTTAATCTGGTTTCACAGGTTTTAGTCGGGCCTGATCTTTGGATCTGGTTCAGACTGTTTTTACCTAAGACCAGCCTAGACCTGGTTTAGACCTGGTTTAGACCTGGTTGAGACCTGGTTGAGACCTGGTTTAGACCTGGTTTAGACCTGGTTTAGACCAGTTCACACTTTGTGGTTCAGCTTGGTCTGGTTTATCTTTTCTTTTAGACCCAGTTTATCCAGAAGTAGAGCTGCGTTTGTTCCACTATAGACACAGTTTATACCTGACAACCAGTTTAAACTGGTTTTAACTGGTCTTTGGGTATTAATGTTGACTCTTTGTCTCTCTCCATCCCATAATGCTCAGCGTGCCTGCCGTGGCCCGTTGCTGCGTCGTCATGGTGTCCAGGAGTGCATCCTGCTGGTGACCCAGAGAATTACAAAATACCCCGTCATCATCCAGAGGATCCTCGACAACACCAAAGGTAACCTGTGACCTCTGACCTGTGACCCCTGAGCCTCCCTACTCACTCTGATGTTAACCGTGACCTCTGACCTGTGACCCCTGAGCCTCCCTACTCACTCTGATGTTAACCGTGACCTCTGACCTGTGACCCCTGAGCCTCCCTACTCACTCTGATGTTAACCGTGACCTCTGACCTGTGACCCCTGAGCCTCCCTACTCACTCTGATGTTAACCGTGACCTCTGACCTGTGACCCCTGAGCCTCCCTATTCACTCTGATGTTAACCGTGACCTCTGACCTGCAGGCAGCGAGGACGAGGTGCAGGCTGTGACCCAGGCGCTGCGCCTCCTGAAGGAGCTGATCAGCTCTGTGGACCGGGAGGTGCTGGAGCTGGACCGGACCAGGAGGCTGCAGGAGGTGCAGGCCCGGCTGGACCCGCGGGCCCAGGCGGAGGTCCGGGGCGGAGGCGTGTTCAGGGGGGGGGAGCTGCTGAGGAGGAGGCTCCTCCACGAGGGGACGCTCCACTGGAAGGTCCAGGGCTCCCGGATGAAAGGTAGGCTGATGATGTCATCTGCTCACTTGTTCACCTGCTATGATGTCACTCCAGTCACACCAGTGTCACCTGACCTGCTTCACTGTGTTTGTGTCCAGATGTGCAGGTCCTGCTGATGTCAGACATCTTGGTTTTCCTTCAGGAGAAAGACCAGAAGTTCACCTTCGCATCACTGGTGAGTCACACCCACTCACCCCCGCTCACCCCCGCTCACCCCCGTTCACACCCGCTCACACTAGGACTGTACCCAATGCTTTGAAGCTTCGTTTGTTGCCACGGTATTTGAACGGGAAAAACCGTATATATATATATATATATATACACTCCCCTCCCCCCTCCGGGCTCCGTGCTGTGGGTGACAGGGCCTTCAGTGTGGTGGGCGGGCCCTAACATCTGGATGCTGTCCTTCAGGATCTGTGCCAGTGCACATCTGTTGCTTCTTTTAAGTCACAACTGAAAACTCACCTGTTTAGCTTTTCCTGGTGCTTCATAGTGTGTAAATTATGAACGTATTCTTTTATCTGTTTATCTGTATTTCATTGTTGTTGTTCTTATCTTTTATTATGTATTGACTGTCTTATTGGGTGACTTGAAAGGCGTTTATAAATACAATGTATTAACATTATTATTATTATTATTATTATTATACTTGTTCACACCTGCTCGCACCTCTTTTAATCCCTTCACACCTGTTCATACCTGTCTGTCCTCTTGTCTCCGTCACAAGGACAAGTCTCCGGTGGTCTCTCTGAATAACCTGATCGTCAGAGACATAGCCAATCAGGAGCGAGGAATGTACCTGATCAGTGACTCCACCCCCCCAGAGATGTACGAGCTGCACGCTTCGTCTAAAGACGACCGCAGGACCTGGATGAGCCGGATCCAGCAGGCTGCACTCAGGTCAGGACTGCAGGACTGCACGGTACTCTGTAGTACTCTGAGTACTCTCTAGTACTCTGACGTCCTCTGTGGTACTCTAACATACTCTGTAGTACTCTGATATACTCTGTAATATTCTGATTAATCTGTAGTACTCTTAGGTCCTCTGTAGTACTCTGTAGTGCTCTGTTGTACTCTGACATACACTGATGTACTTTGTGGTACTCTGAGGTCTTCTGTAGTACTCTGTGATACTTTGAGTACTCTGTGGTACTCTGAGGTTCTCTGTGGTACCAGTGAACCAGTTTGCAGGACTAGGATCAGTTGTTCTGGTTATAGGTAGTATAGTAGTATATAGTACCTTGCAGTACTCTGTAATACCGTGCAGTACAGTGTAGTGCAGCGTAATACTGCATAGTGTAGTACAGTATAGTACAGTGCAGTGCAGTGTAGTAAAGCTTATTTTAGTGTAGTACAGTGTAGTAGAGTAATGTAGTGTAGTGTAGTACAGTGTAGTAGAGTAATATAGTGTAGTGTAGTACAGTGTAGTAGAGTAATATAGTGCAGTGTAGTACAGTGTAGTGTAATAGAGAAATATAGCGTAGTGTAGTACAGTGTAGTACAGTGTAGTAGAGTAATATAGTGCAGTGTAGTACAGTGTAGTACAGTGTAGTAGAGTAATATAGTGTAGTGTAGTACAGTGTAGTACAGTGTAGTAGAGTAATATAGTGTAGTGTAGTACAGTGTAGTACAGTGTAGTAGAGTAATATAGTGTAGTGTAGTACAGTGTAGTAGAGTAATATAGTGTAGTGTAGTACAGTGTAGTACAGTGTAGTAGAGTAATATAGTGCAGTGTAGTACAGTGTAGTACAGTGTAGTAGAGTAATATAGTGTAGTGTAGTACAGTGTAGTACAGTGTAGTAGAGTAATATAGTGTAGTGTAGTACAGTGTAGTACAGTGTAGTAGAGTAATATAGTGTAGTGTAGTACAGTGTAGTACAGTGTAGTAGAGTAATATAGTGTAGTGTAGTACAGTGTAGTAGAGTAATATAGTGTAGTGTAGTACAGTGTAGTAGAGTAATATAGTGTAGTGTAGTACAGTGTAGTAGAGTAATATAGTGTAGTGTAGTACAGTGTAGTACAGTGTAGTAGAGTAATATAGTGTAGTGTAGTACAGTGTAGTACAGTGTAGTAGAGTAATATAGTGCAGTGTAGTACAGTGTAGTACAGTGTAGTGTAGTGTAGTACAGTGTAGTGTAGTGTAGTACAGTGTAGTACAGTGTAGTGTAGTAATATAGTACAGTGTAGTGTAGTGTAGTACAGTGTAGTACAGTGTAGTGTAGTACAGTGTAGTGTAGTGTAGTGTAGTGTAGTACAGTGTAGTGTAGTATAGTGTAGTATAGTGTAGTACAATTTATAGTACTCAGTACCTCACAGTGTCAGTATTGTGTGTTTTGTCTCCAGCTGTCCGTCCAGAGACGAGTTTCCTCTCATAGAGACTGAAGACAAAGCTTTACTGCGAAGACTGAAAGGTAAACACCACCTCCTCCTTCACCTCCTGTCTGTCCTGTTTGTCCTCCCGTCTGTCCCCCTTCACCTCCTGTCTGTCCTGTTTGTCCTCCCGTCTGTCCTCCTTCACCTCCTGTCTGTCCTGTTTGTCCTCCCGTCTGTCCCCCTTCACCTCCTGTCTGTCCTGTTTGTCCTCCCGTCTGTCCCCCTTCACCTCCTGTCTGTCCTGTTTGTCCTCCCGTCTGTCCTCCTTCACCTCCTCTTTGTCCTCTTTTCATCTCTTAATAAATGCATAAATAATCTCTCAGCTGTTTCAGATCTAATTCAGAGTTTTCTCCTCCTCTCCCTCAGCTGACATCCAGCAGAAGGACAGGGAGGTGCTGGAGCTCCTGCAGGAGCGAGTCACTCTTTTTTCAGACCTGGTAGAGGCGACAGGCAGAGGAGGAGGAGAAGAAGGTCCGGAGCTCAGCACCTCCTCCAGGACCTCTTCCTCCTCATCCAACAGGAACCTGTTCAGAGCCGACACTCCTCACGCTCCTCAGGCCGAGCCGCTGCTCACCACCGCCATCTCTGAAGGTAGGGCTCTGATTGGCTGCTTTACAGGAAGTAGTTAGAGGAATTTAAATCGAACATGAACTGATTCTGTGTTTCTGTCTTCAGTGGACAAACTGACCGAGCTGCTGTCAGGAACCAACATCCAGAAATCCACCGTAACCAACGGCAACCAGGAGCTCAGCAGTGAGTCACTGTCATCGGTCTGATCAATGAAAAACTAAATCTGTCTTCTGCAGCTCGCAACTGTTTATAAATACAACGTGTATCTTGAACAGTTTGGATCTTGAATGGTTGCTGGAAGGTGTTACAGACTTGCTGCTGTTTATTTTTTTCTTGATAAAATAATTGATTCTCACTTCTAATGTTTGAGTGATGAAGAGACACACTTACTGCATTTTACCTGTCTGTCTTTACCTGTCTGTCTTTACCTGTCTGTCTCTGTATGACTGTCTGTCTTTACCTGTCTGTCTCTGTATGACTGTGTCTTTACCTGTCTGTCTTTACCTGTCTGTCTCTGTATGACTGTCTGTCTTTACCTGTCTGTCTCTGTATGACTGTCTGTCTTTACCTGTCTGTCTTTACCTGTCTGTCTCTGTATGACTGTCTGTCTCTGTATGACCGTCTGTCTTTACCTGTCTGTCTTTACCTGTCTGTCTCTGTATGACCGTCTGTCTTTACCTGTCTGTCTCTGTATGACTGTCTGTCTTTACCTGTCTGTCTCTGTATGACCGTCTGTCTTTACCTGTCTGTCTTTACCTGTCTGTCTCTCTCAGATGGTGACTCTGGTTCACTGAACGGTTCTTTTGAGTTGAACAGTGGCTCTTCGAAGGTAAGAAACCTAATGACCTTTAACCTTCATCCTCAGATTAAGGCTACAATTTTTAGTAGTATTTGTAGTATTTTCAGCGAGAGTAACAACAAACACTAAACCAGGCTGTGGAAAAGCTGACAGATTCTGTATGAAGGCTGGTGTGCTGAGTGAGTCCAGACTGATTTAGTTCCTTCAATCTAAAAGGAAACAGAAACATTTAAAAATAGTCTGAGCTTTACAGCCACAGCAAATCAACAACACGAGGGATCAGACAGAAGAGTAGGAACAGTTAAAGCGCAGATCGTCACTCTGAACATCCAGCAGATCTCATGTTCAGATGATCTGTGCAGGACTGAAACTACCAAACTAAGAGCCGGCTGCATGTGATCTTTGAGAAGTTTTCATCTTTTTTTTCTCAGGACCGAAACGGGAACCAGCTGCAGCAAACCTTAAACGAGGTAAAGTCCACTTCCTGTTTTCTGACCAGAGATAAGAATCTGTCCAATCAGAGCGGTTAGTAACACCTGTCCTCCCCACAGGAAGTCCGTCAGCGATTGGTCAGTCTGAGCACGCAGCTTCACGCCCTGCAGGTCAGACAACAGGAAGTTATTATTCATATGATGATATTTATGAAAGAGTTACCTGCCTTCTGACACAATAACTCCGCCCCCAGGCTGCTGTGATTCGTCAGGACTCGATCCTAGAGCTGTGTTTCAAGACGGGCCCCACCCCCCGCCTCAGTCGCTCCATGTCGCGGGATACGGGGCTGGACGCCAGCGGGGAGGCGGTGCTGCTGCGGCGGCAGGTGGAGCTACTGCAAGAGGAAGTGACACGGCTGCGTCTGAGGGGGGAGGGGCCTTCCAGAGAGGAGGTGGAGCCAGGCAGCAGGAGGAGGAGCAACGGAGAAACCGGTGATGTCATCAAGGGGGAACAGGTGTGTGTGAGTGAACAGGCTGCAGGAAAAGATCATCAGCTGTTTCCTTCATCGCAGTTCTAATGTTCAGTTTTAGTTGTTTTACAGACGTGTTTGTGCTGTTGTTGATCTCAGTGATATAAA
Source organism: Scomberomorus guttatus (assembly GCA_038419695.1). Classification (NCBI taxonomy): domain Eukaryota; kingdom Metazoa; phylum Chordata; class Actinopteri; order Scombriformes; family Scombridae; genus Scomberomorus; species Scomberomorus guttatus. Next base: position 34,250,723 of record CM076448.1, read on the forward strand.
GGAAACTACAAACTACAGCCTCCAAAATCATAAAGCTGTTGAACATTAAACCTTCTGTGAAGCATAAACAGTGTACAGTTATATAGAGTTATATTTATAAAGGTGTGATGTTACTGCAGCTGTAAACAACTGGACTCTGAGTTTAGCTCAAAATATAAAATCATAAGATGACTAAATCTGTGAGATCAGTTATAATAATTTAATGTAAATATAAATAAATATAATATATATAATCAATATAAATAACATTAAAACATTAACATTAAAAAGTTGAAACTGTTGATTCCTGATTCTAACTAAAGTCAAATTATTGTTAAGCAAACAAAACTAACATAAGTTAAACTTATATAACTTAAGCTAATATAAAATAATCATCAACAATCTGTCATTTATATAGTCTCATTAGTGCAACAGACGAGTGAAAACACATCAATAATACTAAATATTTTACAAAAATGAACAGACTAATTGATTTTTTAATAAAAGGCTTCTCATCTGAATTTAGAGTTTTGCACATTTTATTCTGGTGTCAGCAGCTGCAACTGAAAGTGTGCATTAGGTTATGGAGACGTGCGTATCTGTTATGTTATTAATTATTCATGACAGTTTGGCAGCTCAGAAAAGCTCAAAACGTTATTCACAGGTCACCAAGTCAAGTCTCAGATTTTTACCTTCAAGTCTCACAGCAGAGTTCAGGTCTCTGCTCTGAGCTACATTAAGCTAGTATAAACTAAGCTCAGGTGTCTCTGTCAGCAGGTGAGCAGGAGGCGTGGCAGCAGGGAACTGGAGCCCCGCCCCCTCGCCCCATTGGCTAGTCAGGAGCCTGACGACCAATTAGACGGCGTCCAGGAAGGAAATGAGGATGAAGAGGAGGAAGTAGTGAAGATCTCTCCTCGCTCTGACAGCCCCAGAGGTTCGTTCAGTTCAACTCAATCAATCAATCAATATATTAATCGGTATTACATGATTGTAATTAACTAATTTTCAGTAGTTTATAAAAGTTTGCTGTGATGTTAGTATGTTCATCTCTACATGTAACTGAATATTATATTTTACAAAGTTAAAAACATGTAACATATGAAGACATAACGTGTCACATTCAACATATAAAGTCATTTTATAACATTCAGTTAATATGAATGTGATGATATTTTATCAGATAAATTTATTGATTATGAAGAATAAACAGTTTGTGTATTGATCAGTATTTTGTCACCATGGTAACATGACCTCTGACCTCTCAGACCTGCAGGACATCCCGGAGGAGAGTGAGTGCGGAGCAGATCCCAGTTAACGTCTCGGAGACCTCTGCTGATGTCACCGTGATGTCACCGTGATGTCACTGTGATGTCACAGAGTGCAGGCTGATCTCGGACTTTTTTAAGGAAGTTGCAGGAGATGATGATGTCATTTCCTGTTGATGTTTTACAGAAGTGAACTTTTTTTGACCAAATCAAATGATTACAGCTGCCATACTTTCATTCCTGAGATATTTTCTGAAGGTTACACAGGAAGTATAACCCATGTGACCTGTTTACATCAGTGTCAGGAGCTCCGCCCACAAGTGCTGGAGTGGGCGGGGTTTCTGTTGAGATGGGGTGGGCGGGGTTTGGGTGTAAGTGGGAGGTTCCCACCGTGAATTTGTTGCAGGATAAACTTCAGTTTAAAGTCTCAGTCTGCTACAAACAAATGAGCTCATACGTGGTGCGTCTGCAGGTGTGTTTGTGACGCCGTCGCTCACTTTCATTCACTGTTTCTCTCAGTTTTCATGTTTGTGTGAAGAATGAAAAACGTTTTTAAATCTTTAATGTTCAGTTCAGGTGAAGAACTCGACATCATGATATTTATTATTGATCGGAATTTGTGGAAACTAAAAATTAAATCTTTATTTTCTCCTTCAGGGCAAAAAAACAGTTTTTAACCTTTATTGAAAAAGAGATTTTTAAACTTTTACCTACTTACTTATTTACTTTTAATAAAGTAAAATGGAAAACTCTGCCCAAAGTCAACACCTCCACCTGCCTGGGTTAGCGTTAACCCTAACCCTGTGTAACACCGTGTCCTAACAGCAAGCCAGCGTCAGATTATCGCATCACATCACGTAACATTGGATGCTTTCTGTCCACACTGAATCCATTAAATATGCACTTCTGTTACGTCATGTAAACAAACCACGTACGTATCAGTTGTGTGCTGAGATCAGACCGAAGACGTAACCACTCCAGTAAAAGATGGGTGAGTAGTTGATATCTTCCTACGTTTGTACTTTTTAAACAGAAAACACGCTTTATATTGTGATATTTACATGTTTCTTTACTGGAAATGAGCAGAACACGAGCGACAGGAAGTAAATAGAAACAGGGAGTCCAACAAAAGTTCCGCTTGAAACGGCGTGCCGCGTCCCGTCGCTCACGCTCAGTTAGGACACGGTGTAAAGTGGGCGTGATGTCAGATTGTTTCAGAAAGTTCCAGAAGAAGTTTGTTTGAAGCAGACATAAACATTCAAAGATTCATGGTCACCACACTACATTACCCAGAATGCCTTTGGATATCACCAGGACACAGTCCTAGCCTGCTGTGTAGTTTAGTTGCTCTCTGACTCTGTCTGTGTTATCATATGTTGAAATGTTTTTATATCTTTGTGATTATGAGAATGAAACAGTGTAAACTGTATTTATATGGAAACAAACAGTAAATGTAGTTTGATGTTAGAATAATTAGATTCATGTAGAAAAAAGAACCTGAAACCAAAAGTCATATTTTTAAATTTGAGAATAATGTTTGACAGCAGGTGTGAACGTAGAAGTTCACCAGTCAGACTGAACCTGTCTGTTAGCTTGTTAGCATGTTATACTTGTTATACAACAGGAAGCTGATCAGCTTGTTTGATGTGCAAAGCTGTGCTGTGCGTTACTGTTACTGACACATGTGACATTCAGTGAATCAGCCTGCCGAAGGACGTCTGGCGAGATGTGACTGTGGATGTATTATAGGAACTGGATACCGGACTCAAAGCCAAAAAATCAGCTTCCTGCTGTAAAGAAATTACCTGGATGTTGCTCACGCTTCTGTGTTTTTGGGCCCATAGAGCATGCTCAGTAGAGACTTCTGCTGTCCAAGCCAGCAGACTTCCTGTTGGCTGATTGTTCACCTGAATGAGATCACATAATTTAATCATAAGATAAGACTTTATTGATCCCCAGAGGGGAAATTTGCATGTTAGAGCAGTGTAGGAAACAAGGAAACAGATAAGAACTAAGAGTAATAAATACAATAAAAGAAGAATTCAAGTAAATGACATTGAATCTATATATAATATAAACATTATAATACTTCTCTCTAGACTTTCCAAATGTTATCGGACCGAATGGATCAAACTCTGATTATAAAACGAGTCATTTCACTCAGAAACATTTATTCACTGTTTTCCAGCCGCTCCTTTTCCAATGATTGTGTGAGGAAAATACCTTTTGGGCCAGTGTGCATCATGTGACGGACAGGAAGCTGTAATTACACGGTTTGGCCACTTTGTCGAACTGGCTTCACGGTCTGGTGTTGATCCTGGAGGCTTGCTGAATATGTACAGTAAAGTTTCTCCCACAGACTTTACATTTGGATGTAATTTTAAAGTCTCTTTCCTTGGCTCGAGGAAAGTTTTACAAATATAAAACCTTCATGGATTAAAAATGAATAATACAAAGAGTAATAGTTCTGTCAACAGTTTTACAGACGTCTCTTTTATAACGGCGGTCTGTGGGGAAAATGCTTCTTACTGCAGTGGCCACTGGGAAAAATTGTATCTGATGACGCAGAAACACGAGAGCAGAATGAATTTCTTGATGAAAAACTTACAGCAGGATGATCAGTGTGGGAGAAGTGTTAGGATTTTGTGAGCACAGTCACTATGGACATGGTCGCCATGGACACCACTGTGTGATGTCCACTTAAATTGATGCTGGATGATTCTGCTGAAGTGAATTTATTTCAGAAGCTGCAGGAGGAGTGATGATGATGTCAGCTGGTCAATCAGTGAAGAAGAACGGCGTGAACATCAGCATCAGCTGATAAAACAGAAACACAAGCTCCAACACGCCTTCAGAGAAAAAAAACACATGATTGTGTTTAAAACCGGGATTGTAGCCGACACAGGAGATATGATGTAACACACACTACAAATTTACAGTCAGACGTCCAATCAGCTGTGAGAGAGTTCAGGACGTGAAGTTTACACACAGAGCACCGTCACTCTGGTTTAAAGGAAGAATTCAAGATAAGAAATATTCATCTCATGTGGTTAATATTTGATAATGTTTTAGATTACAGTTACAGATTCAGTCTTAACATGTTTTCTCACTGTGTTTAATATCTCCTGGGAAGGCTTCAGCCCTTTATTAGTACAATTATGTGTTTGTATCATGTGATCACTGATGTTTCTAACCTAAACCTTCTGTAAAGTTAAACTGATCTTATTGACTCTGTCAGGAAGTGAATCCCTTCCTGTTTTCCAAAAGCTGAACTCATCAGGCGTTTATTCTCAGCAGGTTCGGACTGGTCCAGAGTCAGTTGTGATGCTGTAATCTGATGTCTGACAGCAGTTTGAAGTTCAGACTGAGCTCTCACTTTGTGTTTCTGTAAAAACTAAACTGCTGGATTCAGAAACACTGCAGCGTTTTACCTGAAATGTAGTTTTCCTCTTCAACAGTAGAAATGTTTAAAGTTAGTGTTTGTATAAAGATTTGATCCGTTCTGCTAAAAGAAGTAAACTGTAAATGATGTGTTTAATGTAAGTTTATTGTTTTTTCTGATTCTGTGTGTTCTTTATAAATCTCATCAGCTGGACACGATGCTGCTGGCGCTGTGCTTTTATTTCTCTACATTCAAGTGTTCACTGTTCATTCCTTTTATTCTATAAAAATGAGGAAACAAATAAACGAAAACAAATTTTAAAAAAAGGATTTTAACATGTTTAAAATTGCTGAAATTATATACAGTATTTTTCTTGTGACCTCATTTAACTCTAAGTACTGAAGTTTTAACACTTGACTTTAACACAAATTGAACATTTGATGAAGGTAAATCATTGTTATCACACAAAATGAGGAAATGTCATGTTTTATCTGTTATAGAACAAACATAAATAACTTCAGAAAGTTACAAACTTTTGTTTGGTTGTGTTTTCACACCACATTATTCACCCACATCCACATTTACAGCACTGTACAGTGTTCGGAAACACCGGAAACACTGACGGTTCACAGTGTTTCCAGTGTGTTAAACAGCAGTCAGGTGTCCATATGAACAGTGAAAGAGGTTTTCCTCTCTGTAATCATTCCTCCTGTTCATATTGGATATTAAAAGATCCCCTTCAAATGTGCTGTGAGATTTTGGATTTTGTCCCCCATCACTTCCATTGTAAGTGCATTATGAAGGGATCTTCTAATGGTCAGTATGAACAGGAGGAATGATTACAGCAAGAAAAACAGGTTTCACTCTTCATTTGGCTCCTGACTGCTGGTTTAAAATACAACTGAAAAATTGTGAACCCGTCATTTAACGATCAATAAACAAAAGTTAAATAAACAATCACATCAGGTATAAGGCAAGCTCAGTTTAATTGTGTAGCACATCTCAACAAAAAGGCAATCCAGTGCTTTACATAAAACATAAAAGGTATCAAGACTAAATGTATAAGAAACACAATACAGTATAAAAAGACATTTAAATAAAATTAAAAAGAGCTAAATAGAAAATAAAAAATAAGCTAAAATAGAATAATAATTCCAAATCAAAATATGATATAAATGAATGTGATAACATAATATTTTAATTCATAAATGTTAAAAGTTAAAACAACAATGAATAACTGAGTAAAGTTGTGTTATACTTCCCTTCACACCCTGACATCACCTGTTCCACCTTCTCCGCTCTGGGAGGCGCCACAGAGCACTGAACACCCTAACCTCCCCTCTCTGTCACCCTGATGAAGTTAACTCACTGAAGAGTGCTGAGATAAATATGAAATGGTAAAAATGTTTTTAAAATGTTACTTAATATACATAGGTGGTAATGTACAGTATATACAGCCTGTTCAGATATACAAGAATATAATAATTACAGTACAGTAATAATTTACAGTCCACAGAAACAGTTTCACCTGTTTATAGAGATTCCTTGTGTATCTTTCTGAAGATTGTTGTGTTGTGTGTGATTATGCTGAGAGCCACTAAACCAGAGTCAATTTCCTTATATACATAAACCACTGACTGTAAAAAATAATAGATGCGGCTGCTGTGATGTCACCCATTGGTTTGAGAACTACAGTTTTCAAGCCTGAGTTTGCATTTTGACCGTTGCCATCTTGGATCTTTGAAGCCAGAAATGACAATATTTGGATGCGAGGGTGGAGCTGAGCCTAACACTAGCTACTAGCTTGGTTAGCATGGTGCATTTACAGTCTACGGTTAACTGTGATAATGCTAATGTAGCGTCCGAGGTGTATGGGCTTCAAACATACTTTTCTGTAGACAAAAACTTATACTCTTGGAGCGCCAGGGACAACGCCTCCGTTTATTTCTCCACACACAACATCACAACATCGCCCTTCTTTGATGTCACCCAAAAACTGCCCTGCTATCTCAAAGCATTATCAATCAGCAACTGTTCAATCCAATGCTTACATGCACCCCCCCTTACTGAAAGAAATGTCCCCATTTCTATGCACAAAAAGAAAAAAGAAAACAACAAAACAGCAAATATACAAAACAAGGTTAACTGTATGCATATAAACAGAATACACAGGGGAAAAAGATGTGCATGTAAACACAACACATACGTGTTAGGCACTCAATTAACAACAACATTGTTGATCAATGAGCTGCTATATTTGTTTATGAGTTAATCACTATGTGCTACATTGACAGAATAAATCAATACATTCAATATTTAAATAATACTGCTACGTTAATACAATTATTTAATATGTATCGTTATATGTCCTGACAGTGGAGCCTGTACCGGAAGCGTCCTCCCAGATGAGCCTGCAGCCAGACTGATGATTATGATACTTTTACTTTGGAAAGGCCCTTCTTCTGCGTCACTTCCTCTGGAGGGAACTTAACCCGGAAGCGGGCCCTGTGGGGAGTGTCCGGATAAGGAAGCAGCAGAGCCCAGAACCAGAACCAGGAGCAGGATCGAAATCAGCCAAACCCCCAGAACTCCAGACCCGGAGATCAGACCAACAAGGACCAGAACCAAAACCAGTCCGGACCGACCCCGCAAAGTCCGCGTTTCAACTAACTTTATTCAGCTAACGGCTAACGGGTAGTTAGCCCGCCTTCTAACACGGAAGCGACCCTGACAGGTGAAGTCGGGCTCGAGCCACAGGTGTGATTTCTTCTGAGGACTTAGTCAGGTAAGAAGAGCCCCGCAGGTTCCCCTCACCTGGTCTGCGTCAGCTGCGAGGTGAGCTAACAGGCTAACATGCTAACAGGGCGGTGGTCCGCTGTTAGCATCAGGAGCTAACATGCTAATCTGCTGTTTTCAGAACAAACCGATAACGTTAATGTATTCAATACTCTGCAATCAGTGATCGATCACGTATTTCTCATCAGCTGAATGATCCAACTCTCCAACATACTCAGTCCTGAAGAGTATTGATTATTGATTATCAGCTGTTGAAGTTTTGATGGAGGAAGATGGTTCTGAAGAACTTTGTTAATTTACTGAAAAGACACAAAAAAGTGTTTGAATGCGAGTTCAGCATCATTATAAAACGGTTCAGTCTGTGGAGAAAATTTACTATTAAATTTTCTTATTTCAAATACAGAAAAATTAGCTAAAGAGGCGTCTCAGGAGTCATTTAGAGTTTAGATATCTACAGACTATAATTACATAATTCAGACTATCTCAAGAGCATATTTTTTTTACTTTAAAGAGTTTGGGCCTTAAACAAAATAACAAATAGTTTTTACATCTTGTCAACATTTCTACGTTTTAAAGAGGTCAATGACTAAATTATTGTAGAGTGTAGTTTATTCACTCATCAAAATTTTATTTATTTATCTGAATGCTAATTGTAGTTTTAGGTTTTGCTACAAGCAAATAAGTTGGTAGCATTATCAGAAGATTTATATCCTTTCATTAAAACATGATGTCATGTCTTAGTTTTTCCAGAGATCTTGGTCATTTTGTCTTTTATTAATTTTTACACATCAACAAAAATCAGACTGCCCTGAAAAATATGGGGGTGAGGGAAGACGACACCCCCCCCCAAACTAACAAATGGTTCCTCCCATCATACTCTACTATTTACTACTACTCTAATTCATTAAAAAGTATTCTGTTGCAACTAATGATTATTATAATCATTGATTCAACTCCAGAACATTTTGTCAATTAATCATTCAGTCTATAAAATGTCATAAAGTTCTGAGTGACTAATTATTTATAAATCAATGAATCCACTGATCAGCTCACATTATTTGCTTTTGATCTGTCATTACTGAGAAAGCTACCAGAGCTGATCAGGTATTAATCATTATTGATCAATAGTCAGTAGAGCTACAACTAACAATTATTTTCATTATTGATTAATCTGCAGATTATTTCCTCAATTAATTGATTAGTTGTTTGGTCTATAAAATGTCAGCAAATAGTGAAAGATGTCCACTCTAATTTCCCAGGGTGAAACGGTTGAAAAATGACTCAAAATAATTAGAATAGAAAACGATTTTCTATTGACTTTTCTAAGTTATTAACTGATTAATCACCTAATCGTTGCAGTTCTACTCTCAGTACTACACATTGATAATTGTTACTGCGTCTGTCTGTGTCTCTCAGCTCAGAGCTCATTGGTTTCTACTGAAGATGTAAATCTTAAAAAAAAAAAAAACAACTCACAAATGTCTCAGTGATTTCCTAAAACGGTTGGTCACTACAGGATCCAGGAGAAAATTGTGCATTTGTTTGGGACTGTTTTTAGCTGCGGATGGATCCACATTTGTTGCTGTAGTGAGTATTTCTAGCAGCAGGATGGTGTGTGTGTTCATGGTGAAGAAGGAACATTGAGGTGATTTTAGATAAATCACAGGACTGTTAGTGGATACGTTTAGTGTTGGTTTGACTCTAAATGTGAAGAAGAAACATAAAATTAACAGCTGCTCTTCCTCCTCCTGCAGCAGCAGCAGAAGAAGATGAGCGGAGGTGTGAACAGCATCGATGCAGTGAAGAAGAAGATCAAGGTTCTGCAGGGGCAGGCGGAGGAGGCAGAGGAGCGAGCGGAGAACCTGCAGAGACAGGTGGAGGAGGAGAAGAGAATCAGAGAACAGGTAACCACACCTGTAGCACTCACACACCTGTACAGGTGGAACAGCTCCTCTCACTGCAGTTCTCTTGTAGTTCTGCCTGGTTCTCTTATGCTTCTCTTATACTTCTGTGTTGTTCTTTATAGTTCTCTTATGGTTCTGTGTGGTTCTCAGTGTGTCAGGTTGAGTCAGATGTCTGGAATACCTGAATGTGTTGAAGGAAGAATGTTTGGTATGTTGGAAGTGAGAAACAGAGTCTAACTGCTCTGTAGTACTATGTAGTAGTCTGTGGTACTCTGTAGTAGTCTGTGGTACTCTGTAGTAGTCTGTGGTACTATGTTTTACTCTATTGTACTCTGTGGTACTATGTGGTACTATGTACCTTGTAGTTTAGTCAATGACACCTTACAGTGTTAAACATTATTGACACAAATAAACAGCAATAAAACAGAAGAGTTGATCACAGCTACTGCTATAGTTTGTACTACAGTACTTCAGGTTGTTTACCTGTGATACAGGTGAGGCTGACTCGGCTCGGTGTTCCCTGCTATGTGTCTTGCAGGCGGAGTCGGAGGTGGCTGCTCTGAGTCGTCGTCTGCAGCTCAGTGAGGACAATCTGGATCGAGCTCAGGAGAGACTGGCCACCGCGCTCCACAAGCTGGAGGAGGTGGAGAAGGCTGCTGATGAGAGCGAGAGGTCAGACACAACACACCTGAAATATACCTGAAATATAACTGAAGACATACTTCAAATATTACTGAAGACATACTTCAAACATAACTAAAAATATACCTGCAAACATGCTTGAAGTATACCTGAAATATAACTGAAAACACACCTAAAAAGACAACTGAAATTATATGTCTGTCTCACTCTCTCCCTGCTGTCTGTCTGTCTCTCAGAGGGATGAAGGTGATAGAGAACAGAGCTCTGAAGGACGAGGAGAAGATGGAGCTGCTGGAGCTTCAGCTGAGAGAAGCCAAACAGATCGCAGAGGAGGCGGACCGCAAATATGAAGAGGTCACACACCTGTACCACACACACACACACACCTGTAGCACACACACACACCTGTAGCACACACACACACACACACACACACCTGTACCACACACACACCTGTACCACACACACCTGTACCACAGACAGGATGTTTACATCGTGTGATTGGTGGATTTTAATTAGGTGTGTTTAATTGACAGGTGGCTCGTAAGCTGGTAATGGTGGAAGGAGAGCTGGAACGGGCTGAAGAGAGAGCTGAGCAAGCCGAGAGGTTACAGCACGCATACAGTATACACACACACATACAGTATACACACACGCATACAGTATACACACGCACATACAGTATACACACGCATACAGTATACACACACATACAGTATACACACACATACAGTATACACACACGCATACAGTATACACACGCACATACAGTATACACACGCATACAGTATACACACACATACAGTACACACACACATACAGTATACACACACGCATACAGTATACACACGCACATACAGTATACACACGCATACAGTATACACACACATACAGTATACACACACATACAGTATACACACACATACAGTATACACACGCATACAGTATACACACACACATACAGTATACACACGCATACAGTATACACACACATACAGTATACACACGCATACAGTATACACACACATACAGTATACACACACGCATACAGTATACACACACACATACAGTATACACACGCATACAGTATACACACACATACAGTATACACACACGCATACAGTATACACACACATACAGTATACACACGCATACAGTATACACACACATACAGTATACACACACATACAGTATACACACGCATACAGTATACACACACACATACAGTATACACACACACATACAGTATACACATACAGTATACATACGCATACAGTATACACACACACATACAGTATACACACGCATACAGTATACACACACATACAGTATACACACACATACAGTATACACACGCATACAGTATACACACACATACAGTATACACACGCATACAGTATACACACGCATACAGTATACACACACATACAGTATACACACGCATACAGTATACACACGCATACAGTATACACACACACATACAGTATACACACACACATACAGTATACATACGCATACAGTATACACACACACATACAGTATACACATACAGTATACACACACATACAGTACACACACACATACAGTACACACACACATACAGTATACACACGCATACAGTATACACACACATACAGTATACACATACAGTATACACACACATACAGTATACACATACAGTATACACACGCATACAGTATACACATACAGTATACACACGCATACAGTATACACACACATACAGTATACACATACAGTATACACACGCATACAGTATACACATACAGTACACACACACATACAGTACACACACACATACAGTACACACACACATACAGTATACACACGCGCATACAGTATACACACACATACAGTATACACACACACATACAGTATACACACACATACAGTATACACATACAGTATACATACGCATACAGTATACACACACGCATACAGTATACACACACACATACAGTATACACATACAGTATACACACACGCATACAGTATACACACGCATACAGTATACACACACACATACAGTATACACATACAGTATACACACACACATACAGTATACACATACAGTATACATACACATACAGTATACACACACGCATACAGTACACACACGCATACAGTACACACACGCATACAGTATACACACACACATACAGTATACACATACAGTATACATACACATACAGTATACACACACGCATACAGTATACACACACGCATACAGTATACACACACGCATACAGTATACATACACATACAGTATACACACACGCATACAGTATACACACACACATACACACACGCATACAGTATACACACACACATACAGTATACACACACACGCATACAGTATACACACACACATACACACACGCATACAATATACACACATACAGTACACGCACACACACACACACAGTATACACACACACACAGTATACACACACACACAGTATACACACGCATACAGTATACACACACGCATACAGTACACGCATACAGTATACACACACACACACAGTATACACACGCATACAGTATACACACACGCATACAGTACACGCATACAGTATACACACACGCATACAGTACACACACATACAGTATACACACACATACAGTATACACACACATACAGTATACACACATACAGTATACACACACGCATACAGTATACACACACGCATACAGTACACACACATACAGTATACACACACATACAGTATACACACACATACAGTATACACACATACAGTATACACACACACATACAGTATACACACATACAGTATACACATACAGTACACACATACAGTATACACACACGCATACATACATGTCACACGCACCTGTGCATGTCTAACAGCTGCCAACATCATGAAGCTGCTTCTGCTACTGCTGACAGACAGAGAGTGAGACAGGTAGAGAGAGTGAGACAGGTGGATGACAGGAAGTTGAGACCAAATCTGGATTCAAACTGCAGCATCACCTGCTGTCACAGAACTTCCAAAAATGCATTTTATAGTCTGAGAGATATTTTCATGGAAAACCTGGAAATGAAATGTTCTGGAAGTGATCGCCCAACATGACCCCTGTCAATCAACTCACCAGCTGACCTTTTGTTTACTTCTATCAGCTTTCATGTAGTTTGATGTCATTCAATCCAACTTTATCAGCTCATTGTTTTATTGTCTCGGCTCATTAAGAAACAGTCAGAACCAGGTAGTCACTGGGAGGAAAGGTGATGTAAATAGATTGATGATGTCAGAATGATGTCACGCTGCTTCACTAACAGCGCTTTATGCATCCATCTTTTTCTTCCTGTCTGTTTCCATGGAAACATGTCGGTGCTGCTGCATGCCCTGCTTCATCCATCCTGTTACCTGTCTGTCTGTCTGTCCACCTCCTCGCCTGTCTAACAGCAAAGTCCGGAGGTTGGAGGAGCAGTTGAGGAGTTTCGACCAATCACTGAAGAGCCTGCAGGCCTCTGAGGACAAGGTACTGAGGGTCACCTGACCTCCCACCTCTCATCAATCAAACCAGAGGATCACCCCCTGACCTTTTGCTGCCTCCATGACCTCTGACCTCTGACCTTTAGCTGCTGCTTCAGCTCCTCCCCCTGCTGCTCTCTGCATGACCCTAACCTGCTGCAGACACCAAATAACACCGAGACAGGATTATAACATAAGATAAGATATACCTTATAGTTCCTGAGGGGAAAGTTGACTTGGGCAATAGTGCTGCACACAGCTGCAATCAACTTAAATATAATATGTGACCAACAAACAGTCCAGTGGTACATCAAAGGCACAATAATAATTTACATACAACAAAATAGGAAAGATATGTAAAACACCAGATATCATAGTGACAAGATTACTCACTACACCTGACACCAGATAACAGTGACAGAAGGGCTCAGGGCAGTGCGGCTCCGTGTGACAGTGTGTTGTTCTGTGTGACCTTTGACCTGCAGCAAGTGTCGAGTGTTGGAGGAGGAGCTGAAAACTGTCTTCACTAGTTCAAAGTCTCTGGAGGCTCAGGCTGAGAAGGTAGGAGGTCAGAGGGGCTTTAAACACCTGAGATATGTTTACCTGCTGGGTCACCTTCTCAGCACACATGAGGTGTCAGCACACCTGGTTCTCTGATTGGCTGCTGTCTGTGTGTCTCAGTACTCTCTGAAGGAGGACAAGTATGAAGAGGAGATCAAGAACCTGAGCAACAAACTGAAGGAGGTGAGAAAGAAATTATTTCAAATCTACCTGCTGACTTCCTGTTTATCACCTGCTGACTTCCTGTTTATCACCTGCTGACTTCCTGTTTATCACCTGCTGACTTCCTGTCCAGGCTGAAACCAGAGCAGAGTTTGCAGAGCGTTCAGTGGCCAAACTGGAGAAAACCATCGACGGCCTGGAAGGTGAGACTGATTCTGACTACTAACACTACTACTTTTACTACTTTTACTACTATTACTACTACTACTACTACTACTACTGCTACTACTGCCACTACTACTAATACTACTCAGTCCCAGCGTTATTGGTGGGCCCCGGGGGTTCAGGCCTGCACATCCAGGAATTTGGCCCTCCCAGGAAAAATCTGCATCAATGCAGTTTTAATGCACAGGCTTACCGGGGCTCAAACTCCAGGCCCAACGATGTGAAAGGGCCCACGAGACTCAGGGGAAAATAAATAAAATTCACAGGGAGGAATAAATTTTCTCGCCTCGTTTTTTTGTTTGTGGTGTCCAGATTTAGAGTGAAGTGTTGTGGTTGTTGTGGTGACGGAAGCTGTGATGAAATAGTGTCACCAACAAGAAGCATTCAAATGTATTGAAACGCTGAATCTTGTTGCAGTATCACACTGATGGGTTAGTGAATACTGGCTGTGACTTTAGCCACAGACTCTTCTTTTACTTTTCCTACTAACAACAAAGCAGGTTAACTGGTTGAATATGAGCCACTTTCTGACTGAAAGTAACAGTATAAAATCACAAGATGGACGACAGCTGCGCTGCCAACTTATAGGCTTCATTATGTTTCCCACATTATAAGAAACGTTACGAGGTGAAAGCTTCTTACTGAGCACAGTTTAACTTACGTAAATGGTTGGCGTAGATATTAACACAGATGAGTATGTATTGATTAAAATAAAATTGATAAGGCTTGAACACTGGTTAAACTGAAACACCTGTTAACGATTAAAACATTCAATTAAAACATTCAATTAAAACAGAATCATGATTGACTTAACATTGATGACATTGGAAAGTGACATTGTTGGAGTCCTGGACTTTACCACCAGTAAAAGTGTGTGTGTGTGTGTGTGTGTGTGTGTGTGTGTGTGTGTGTGTGTGTGTGTGTGTGTGTGTGTGTGTGTGTGTGTGTGTGTGTGTGTGTGTGTGTGTGTGTGTGTGTGTGTGTGTGTGTGTGTGTGTGTGTGTGTGTGTGTGTGTGTGTGTGTGTGTGTGTGTGTGTGTGTGTGTGTGTGTGTGTGTGTGTGTGTGTGTGTGTGTGTGTGTGTGTGTGTGTGTGTGTGTGTGTGTGAGAGTGATGGTGATGCAGTTTCTGTATTATGAGTCATGAGTGAAATAAAAACCAAATACTGCTACTATAATACTACTGCTGCTACTACTACTACTGCTGCTACTACTACTGCTGCTACTACTACTGCTACTATAATACTACTACTACTACTGCTGCTACTACTACTGCTACTATAATACTACTGCTACTACTGCTGCTACTACTACTGCTACTGCTACTACTGCTACTACTACTGCTACTATAATACTACTGCTGCTACTACTACTACTACTACTACTGCTGCTGCTGCTGCTGCTGCTACAATACTACTACTACTACTACTGCTGCTGCTGCTACTATAATACTACTACTATTACTACTACTACCACCACTAACAATGAAAGCTGAGTGATTACTGTTGATTACAGTTTTCTTGGCTAATTCTGATTTTCGTTAAGAATTGAATAAGAAAGATTAAAATGTTGAGCTCAGTGATGGTTTTTAAGTGTCTGATTAAGTTAGTTGTTCCAAATGTTTCCAAGGTTGTTCGTCCACGGTTTATTCTGGACTTACAGGTATTACAAACTGAGAGCTGTGTGTCTTCACTCACGCTGAAGAACTTCCACACCAGTGTGTGTGTGTGTGTGTGTGTGTGTGTGTGTGTGTGGCTACACTGTGTGCACATGCATGTTGTGTGTGTGTGTGTGTGTGTGTGTGTGTGTGTGTGGCTACACTGTGTGCACATGCATGTTGTGTGTGTGTGTGTGTTGTCTGGGCTGCAGCAGCTGTGTGCGCAACGTGAACCGTAGTGCAGCTATGTGCAGAAACTATGACCAGCAAAAAATCGGATGTATGAAACTGATCGGGGGCGATTAGCTGACAACCGGCCGATCGATCGGTGCATCTCTAGTTTATTAAATACAGACGTCAGTTTCGCTCTTTGTCAGCACCAGTTTGACATTTGGTCTCAAAACTGCTCACTTCTGTTCTCATGTTTGATTGTTTGTTTGTTTGTTTTCAGACTCTCTGACTTCAGCCAGAAACGCCAACATGGAGCTGCAGGCGACTCTGAATCAGACTATGGAGGAGCTCAACTCCTGCTGAACCTCCCTGCTCCTCCCTGCTCCTCCCTGCTCCTCCCTGCTCCTCCCTGCTCCTCCCTGCTCCTCCCTGCTCCTCCCTGCTCCTCCCTGCTCCTCCCTGCTCTCTGCTGCCTGAGTTGATGTCGGGAACTCTGTGGCCAAAACATTCCCTTTGCTCCTGCTTCTCCTTTTACTCTTCCTCCTCCCCTTCCTCCTCCTTCCCCTCCTCCTGGTGGATGTGAGGGAGGTGTCAGGGTGGTGCAGCCTCCTCCCTCCTCCTCCTTTCTGAATGATTCCTGCTTTCACACATTCCTTCTCTGAACCTTAAAGTCACATTTGGAGTGTTGCTTTAATTTACTCCTCATGTCTGGCCCCCCTCCTCCTCCCTCCTCCCTCCCCCCCTCCCCCCCTCCCCCCTCCCTCCTCCTTCCCCACTGACGGTGCCAACCCCCCCTCACCCCCCCTCCTCTCATTAGCTGAGGGAGGCCAGACGAGGATGCTAGGAGTTTGTGTTTTTTTTTCTATAAGGGATTCTAACAGTGACTTACAGCCATTCCCTTGTTAAGTAATTAATTAATTAATTAACTAATTAACGACTAATTAACCTCTGAGTGTTTGTCTTAACGGTTTGTCGTTACTTTGATTTGTCTTCTTTGCCACAATAATTAATGATTAATCGATGAATTAGCCAATGTCCTGTTAGCCAAATGATTTATTGTTTTTGTTCCTGGGGGTGGGGGGGCGTGGTTTAAGGGATCAGCCAATCACAGTGAGGCATTCCACTGCCGTATATGGTAAACCAGGGGCCAATTAGAGGTCAGAGAGACACGCCCTGTCTTTTTTTCTTCTACAGGTGACCTTTGACCTGATGACATGAATAAATAAAGTTTAGAAATGTTTTTATCTGGAGGCCGGTGATGATGTCATCACTGTGCTGATGTCATCGCTCATTGTAATAAATCATGACGCATAGTGACAACAGGATTTTATAAAATAAAAGCACCATCACTGGTATGTAGATCCAACACGGACTCACTGTCGTTATTCACAGACAGACAGACGGGTGGAGAGAGACAGACGGGTGGAGAGAGAGACAGACGGGTAGAGAGAGAGACAGGTAGAGAAACAGACAGACGGGTAGAGAAACAGACAGACGGGTAGAGAGAGAGAGACAGGTAGAGAAACAGACAGACAGGTAGAGAAACAGACAGACGGGTAGAGAGAGAGACAGGTAGAGAAACAGACAGACAGGTAGAGAAACAGACAGACTGGTAGAGAAACAGACAGACGGGTAGAGTGGTCAGTTGGTAGCTTCAGTTTACATCAAAGTTATTTCTCATCATGTTTCATGTACGGAGCCTCAGAGGGGCCATGAAAAAAATACAGAATTTGTGATCTTGATTTAAAGTCCCTCCACTCAAAAATGTTTTTTCTTCTTGTTCCTTCAGCTGGATGATGTTGTCTTCTCTGTGCAGAGTTTGTTTTCACCTTCATCTGCTGAAGGAGGAAAGTTTCTCTGAGCTCATTGGAAATCAGTTTTTAAGGGGGCGGGGCTATGAGCATGATGTTTGACATCACAACTAGTTTTGAAGCCAGTCCTGGTCCAATATTCACTTTACACAAGTGTGATGCAGAAACTTGAAGCCTCCAGTGCACAAACACTGAGAATAGACTTTACAGTGAAGGAGACATCTCCTGTGAAGTAGGTAAACTTTTGAAATTACACATTTAACAAGATAATTGAACTTTTTTGTGGAAAAACCATATCAGACACATTTTTTTTGAATTTTTTTTTTCCGTGGCCCCTCCCGGGCTCCGTATGTGAAATATTTTTGAAGCTCCTTCCTGTTTAATCAGATTTCTTCTTTGTGGAACATCTTTGTGTTTGGTGGATGTGTTGAAGGGAGCAGCGCCTCCTGGTGGTCTGACAGGTAACTACGTCACCTGAAAAGCTTCAGAATGAAAGTTTCTTCCCAGGTGTTTGGTGGCAGGTAACTGATCCAGGTGGAGGATGCAGAGAGCGTAGAAATAATAACATATAGATGAATTAAAAATGATTTGTTTTGAAAACATTTTGAGTCGTGAAGAAAGTTCTGTCATTTCAAGTTTCATTTTATTTTGAGTTGAACTTTGTAAAAGTAACGACAACAGCAAGCAACATGATTACTGTCAGAGAACCTGCAGTTCAAAGTAATTATTGTTCAATTCAAACTTATTTCAGTCATAAAAAGTGAGAGTGACACACCTCAGAATATAAAAACCTACAGAGGAAAAGTGATTCAATTCAGTGAACTTGGACTAAAAACATTTGATTGTTGGGTGAATACTTCTGTCGTCAAATCCTTTACTGCAGTACTAATACAACAATGACAAAATACTCCATTACAAGTACACTACTGCATTCAAACTTGTATTTTACTTCAGTAAAAGTAGAATGCTTCCTGTCATATTACTGGTTCCATATTTTAATGTATGAACAGAATTTAAATGTTGAAGTGCAGCTCACTTTAAATATTCTGATGGTTGATTTAATTTGTTGTCTAACTGCATCATTATGTGTTTATAAAGTCTTTAACTATAAATACTGCAGCTGTCAGATACATGTAATGCAGTACAAGTATCATGAAATTTAAATACTAAAGTACCTCAAAATTGTAGATAAGTGCAGTGATAATGTAGTAAATGTAGTGATACTTCTCACTACTGCACAGAAAACACGAGCTGATTTTTTCAAAGCAGCAGAAACTTTAGACTTTGTGACATTTAATTTGAAGTTGCGTCAGTATTACATCACTTCCTGTTGGTACAACACAGCACAGGACACTGAAAACAGAAAACTATGACAGTTACTATAAAGTACTCTGTATACAGTAAGTTTGTAGTGAGACAGTACGAGTCCTGATGAACCGTCTGATGCTCAAAGGCACAAAGGCAGAAATCTGAAGTTTCAGTTTGTAGACAAAACAAAACGTTCTGGATCAAAAACACTGAAACCAACAATAAGTGATGTTTGTTACAGTGAAACAGCTGATGTCTGTTTTAAATAAAGTTTATATTAAAAAACAGGTGAGTTTTCACTCTGCAACAGTTCAGGTGAGAATCTCCCATCAGCCTTTGCTGTGAGTGATGATGTCATCAACCTGATAGTGACGGAGCTGCAGACTTGTCTTCAGTTCTGATTGATAATTATTGATTTATTGATCAACTGTTCTGATAGATCAAACTGTTTCAGGACTTGACAAAGTTGTCACAGAAAGAACTTTATTGATCCTCAGAGAGGAAACGCCGATCAACTCCACAGACCTGATTATTGATCAGTGATTATCAGCTGATGATGAAGCTGCTTCCCTGGCCAGCGTCAGGATTGGCTGCAGCTGCTCCTCTAATGAGGAGGTGTCAGGCTCGTTAATGATGATCCAGTCAAACTTAACACTGCTGTCCAGCCCACACTCTGACTCTGCATCATCCACACCTGAGAGACAGACAGGAGGACAGTCAGACGGACAGGTAAACACACAGGTTCACACACAGACAGACAGGTAATCATACCTGCGGTGAAGCTCCACCCCCTCTGTTTCCTGGTGTTCTCTGAACTTTGAACTCTGACACATCGAGTCTGTCGAGGAAACTCCGCCCAGAACCACTGCAGGTCTGACAGCCGCCGCGCATCACTCACCACCTGACCAATCAGAGAGCAGAGCGTCACTCACCACCTGACCAATCACTTCACCTCAGTGGTTGCTACTGTGTTGCTGTGGTGTCTTGGGAGCTGCAAGGTCAGCAGGTGGTCACGTTGGTCACATTTCCTGTCAGTTGCTATGGTGTTGCCAGTCGGTTGCTATGGTGTTGCTAGTCAGTTGTTATGGTGTTGCTGGTTGGTTGCTACGGTGTTGCTAGGATCATGGTTGTTTGGATCACATGTGAATGTGGCTCAGTGGAGGAGCAGCCGGATAAGAGTCCAAAAGAAGAGAAAGTAGAGTAGAAGCAAAGAAGAAGAAGTGGCGGTGACATCAGCAGACAGCCATGTACCCAGACAGGTTGCCGTGCTCCTCTGGTTGCTAGGCGACAGAAGAATCCTGGGTCCTGGCGCCGTCGAGCTTCTCCCCAGCGGATCATATCGGCCCGATACTGCTCCTTATAAAGACCAGGACCCAGCAGCTGGTCAAGGTCCAGACCGTGTTCCTGCAGGACCAGCAAACAGAACCAGCATGACTCACCGTAACCAAGGAGATGTAACCATGGAGATGTAACCATGGTGATGTGTCTGTGTCTCACCTGAGCGTACTGCTGTTTCAGAGGTCCAGACAGACGCAGGATGCAGCAAACATCCGCTCCTAAACTACAGAAGAGGAATAAAAAGTACAAAGTACAGAAGAAAAATGTTCTTAAAGTGTCAAAAGTAAAAGAGTCTCCATTTACAGTCTCATATTGATCATGTACATATTACTGGAATATTATTGATTCAGTGACGTCATGTAAATAGACTCAGTAACTGTAAACTTTATAAACTGATCATTTAAAATGTAAAATATTGATCTCAGGTCAGCACTGACACAAATAATTGATCATTGACAGTGAATACAGATGGTCAGTGGTCAGATCAATTAACCGGATGTGATCAGTTATTTACCGGTTGAGGATCAGGTCTGTCACATAATCTTTTCCGGACTTCCGTTTCCCGCTGAAGACTAGAACCAGTTCGGGTTTAGATACTCGATCCTCCATCTGTCCTCAGTGATCACTCATCGATACCCGATGATGGATCCGCTGCCGCTTTATATCCGCTCCGTGTACGGACGGTCGAACCACACCGGGCCGGTACCGTAACTGGCAGAGTAAACAGGAAGCACTTCGAAATATATCTCCTCTCAGACTGACTTACGTCACTTATTAATATTAATCTGATTGGATATCGATCAGACGACGTGTGAAGTTTGTTTGTGGAGAGAAATCAGAAAAATAAAGCTCAGTGTTTTTATGAAGGACGACATTTTAGACGCATTACGGTAACACGTGATCATCGTCACATTCTGGACTGAACCACTGCAGCTGCGGGGGGAGGGGGGGGTCTAACAATGATATATATGTGACAGATAAATATTATATTTATAAAAATATTTATATAGTTTAAACAAAGTCCACAACCTGGACTACCTGAATATGTCCGCTGCTGTGACGTCACATTACGTCATTAACAATTACAAGGCTGAAAAGCCAAAGTAAACAAAATTTGAATTTTTCAAGATTTTATTCATTTTTTCCAACAAACAAAAATGCAAAAGTCTTTAAAATGTCGTGTGAGACTTCTGTCTTAGAATGTTTGTTTGTTTGTTTGTTTTTGTTGGTTTGTTGTTGCAGCTCACAAGTTTCCAATTGCACCACCAGTTTCATGGTCAATAACTGGTTCACCTGATCCTCTTGTATTACTGTGCTCTGCCTGTTCTGTATTTCTGTATTGTAGCACATTAGCCACATATGTTTATATCTTTTGCACAATCCATGTTCATAAATGCTGCTGCAGCTTTTCAACACCTGTACCAATTCAACCCTGTATATTATATTCTTTATATTCTCTATTCTCTATTTTTTCTATTAATATTTTTGATCCTTAATTTAAATTTTTTCTTAAACTCTATAACTGTGGTGACACGACAATTAAGGTCCTCGAATCCTTGAATCCAAATGTAATCAACTACTGGATAAATTTGAGAGGTCATGGAGATAGTCACCCAACCAAAAGAGAGCTTCAGAGCTGCTGGGAAAGGGAGAGAACAGCAAAGTCAAGTTTTGGCTGGACAGGAGATGCAGCAGTGAATACTAGAACTAGAAACTCTTGTGGTAGATTTAGTTTTGCTTCAAATTAAAGTAAGAAGTAGAAGTGCAGATGTAGTGAGTGAGTTTTATTGTTATACAGAATTCAAATATACAGACTATGTGCACGTTTTTACTAATGGATTAAAGGATCCAGCAACAGATAATACAGGTTCTGCAGCTGCAGTTCCAGTCACAAGGTTTAAATACGCAAATGGGGGTGGGAGGGGGAGGGGGGGGGGGGTAGTGACAGCACTGGGGGCAGGAGATAAGGCAATAGAGAGGGTGGTGTGAGAAACAGGAGGAAACAAAAAAGAGGTAATAATAACACGATTAAGAATAAGACCGTGACCTATACAGCACACTGTATATTATATTATCAATACAGTATAAACTAATATTATAGGGAAGCATCCAAGAGGTCTCTGTGAACATTGTCAAATACCAGAAACTGTAGAACATGTGATATCAGCTGCAGGGAATATATATCAGAAAGAAAGGACATGAGGGAGGATGGGAGATAACAGGAGCTGATTAAAAAGATGATAGAGGACAGACTGCAGTGTGGCGTTAGAGGACAAACTGCAGTGTGGGGATAGAGGACAGACTGCAGTGTGGGGATAGAGGACAGACTGCAGTGTGGGGATAGAGGACAGACTGCAGTGTGGGGATAGAGGACAGACTGCAGTGTGGTGTTAGAGGACAGACTGCAGTGTGGGGATAGAGGACAGACTGCAGTGTGGGGATAGTAGACAGGCTGCAGTGTAGGGATAGAGGACAGACTGCAGTGTGGCGTTAGAGGACAGACGGCAGTGTGGTGTTAGAGGACAGGCTGCAGTGTAGGGATAGAGGACAGACTGCAGTGTGGGGATAGAGGACAGACGGCAGTGTGGGGATAGAGGACAGACTGCAGTGTGGGGATAGAGGACAGACTGCAGTGTGGCGTTAGAGGACAGACTGCAGTGTGGGGATAGAGGACAGACTGCAGTGTGGGGATAGAGGACAGACTGCAGTGTGGCGTTAGAGGACAGACGGCAGTGTGGTGTTAGAGGACAGGCTGCAGTGTAGGGATAGAGGACAGACTGCAGTGTGGCGTTAGAGGACAGACGGCAGTGTGGGGATAGAGGACAGACTGCAGTGTGGGGATAGAGGACAGACTGCAGTGTGGCGTTAGAGGACAGACTGCAGTGTGGGGATAGAGGACAGACTGCAGTGTGGGGATAGAGGACAGACTGCAGTGTGAGGATAGAGGACAGACTGCAGTGTGGGGATAGAGGACAGACTGCAGTGTGGTGTTAGAGGACAGACTGCAGTGTGGGGATAGAGGACAGACTGCAGTGTGGGGATAGAGGACAGACTGCAGTGTGGGGATAGAGGACAGACTGCAGTGTGGGGATAGAGGACAGACTGCAGTGTGGCGTTAGTGGACAGACTGCAGTGTGGGGATAGAGGACAGACTGCAGTGTGGGGATAGAGGACAGACTGCAGTGTGGGGATAGAGGACAGACTGCAGTGTGGCGTTAGTGGACAGACTGCAGTGTGGGGATAGAGGACAGACTGCAGTGTGGGGATAGAGGACAGACTGCAGTGTGGGGATAGAGGACAGACTGCAGTGTGGCGTTAGTGGACAGACTGCAGTGTGGGGATAGAGGACAGACTGCAGTGTGGGGATAGAGGACAGACTGCAGTGTGAGGATAGAGGACAGACTGCAGTGTGGCGTTAGTGGACAGACTGCAGTGTGAGGATAGAGGACAGACTGCAGTGTGGGGATAGAGGACAGACTGCAGTGTGGCGTTAGTGGACAGACTGCAGTGTGGGGATAGAGGACAGACTGCAGTGTGGGGATAGAGGACAGACTGCAGTGTGGCGTTAGTGGACAGACTGCAGTGTGGCGTTAGAGGACAGACTGCAGTGTGGGGATAGAGGACAGACTGCAGTGTGGGGATAGAGGACAGACTGCAGTGTGGGGATAGAGGACAGACTGCAGTGTGGGGATAGAGGACAGACTGCAGTGTGGGGATAGAGGACAGACTGCAGTGTGGTGTTAGAGGACAGACTGCAGTGTGGGGATAGAGGACAGACTGCAGTGTGGGGATAGAGGACAGACTGCAGTGTGGGGATAGAGGACAGACTGCAGTGTGGGGATAGAGGACAGACTGCAGTGTGGGGATAGGTGGTGAAACTGACAGCCACAATCTGTAGGAGTTAACTAAGTCCAGAAGATGGCAGTAATGCAACACTATCACTGTCAGCTGCCGTTAAACATCAAAGACAACGAAGAAGAACGAACTTAAATGTAATGACCGACCCCCCCCCCCGCATGGTGGTATGATCTGGGTCAACCGTCATTGGGTCCTGAAAACATGGCGGCAGCAGTGTTTTGGAGGAAAGCAGAACTTTTCAAAGCAGTGAAGACTTCAGTTCAGAGGGTGAGAAAACATTTATTAATTACAAAACAACATTATCCTTCAAACGTTAAACTGTGACGTCAGAGCAGCTCCGAAAAACAACACAATCAGTAACCAGCAATCAATCCGCGTGCCTGTTTAAGTTTAACCCTTTAAATAAGTGAATAAACGAGTTTTAGAAACGTTTTTAGATTTATTTGGTGTTTTTTTTCAACCTGCAGCAGTTTGACTTTTCACCCACTTCTCCTGTGTCTGCGACCTGCACGCGCACACGCGCCGCCGCTCAGCGTGCACGAGGATTCATCCAGGATCAGTTTGTGTTTGAATATTTTTCCACTTTAGTGACAGAAATAAATCACGAAGAACATTTTCTGTGTTTGAGGCTGTTTGTTAGTTTTCATCCAACATGAAGAAATTCAAAAATTCAAAAATCTAAAGAATCTAAATATATTTAATCCATTTCTCCTTTAAACTGGGTGAAATAAAAGATCAAATTCATTTAAATCGGCAGCAAAGTTTTCCAAATGAATAAACTTCACTTTATTTATATTTTTGCTGCCGTCAGTTTTTTCTGGTTCACAGATGTGAGCTGCTGATGATGATTGTAAAAATTTTGTTCCTGAAAGGAAGAAACAGGTTCGTCTCTTGTGGTCGTACAAATATTTACTAGTGATATTGTGTAACTTAAACATCTCTGAGTTTCTAAAAGTGAATCAGCAGGTTCATCTGCTCCAGCTTCCTGTTTGTGTTGGAAATGTTTTTGTTCTTTTACAACACTTTGGATCATCTGTGTGTTTAAACTGTTAGCAGCTGCTGTCTGCAGTGTAACATGATGTACAGACAATTATCACTGATACTGTGATACTGAACAAAACTTAAAAACGTGATGATTCTCTTTAAAACTTTAAGGAAAAATCAGCTGCTTTGTGAATGTTTGCTGAGGGAGGAAACATGTTTGTTAGAGCTCAAAGACACGATGAGTTTTAGTGAGAAACACTGAATGTAAACCACCTTTCTGAACCTCACCTGACCTGCCAGATGGTTTGTTACACAGAATCATCTGAGAAGTCGTCCTTGGAAAAGGGCGGGCACTCTCAAAAAAAAAACCTTGGCAGGTGATTAGATGAACCATCTGTCTATCACCTTGCGAGGCCGCTAGATTCACAAGATCACATGAGAATCCTAACAGAACACTGATTGGTTCGAACCACCGGAGGTTTGGATACAAGCGCCCAGCTGAAAGATTCCTGAGCTGCTGAATTTTAAATTCAGCTTCACATTTTTTGTGATTTTTGTCTAAAAGAAACAAAGTGAGAAAACTTTATATATAAAATAACTGAGTGTGTGTGTGTGTGTGTGTGTGTGTGTTGCAGTCATGGCTCCACAGCTCAGCAGCTCTTCATCAGCAGCCTCCTCCTCCTCCTCCTCAGTCGCGGTTCTTCCCTCCGGCTGAAGACATCATGCTGCCGACAGGAAGTTTCAAAGACAGAGTGGCGTTCATCACAGGAGGCGGGACCGGACTGGGCCGCGCCATGACGACCGCCTTGTCTCAGCTGGGAGCTCAGTGTGTCATCGCCAGCAGGTCAGAGGTCACACAGGTGTTCATTCACCAGGTGTACATGATCAAAGTGTTTGATGTGTTTTAACCCCTCGAGTCTCTGAAGCACACGAGGACTTATTCATTTGCTCCCGCTGATGTCAGTAGTGTCATTTAATTTGGTTTCATTCTGTCATTGAACGCGCTGATATAACTTCGTCCATCTCTCTCACTGGCAGCTGCTGAAACGCTCATTCATGCTTTCATTACATCCAGACTCGACTAGTGCGACAGCGTCTTCTTCGACACACCCGCAGAGCTTCTCAACAAACTG
>CM076448.1:34282412-34402412 GCA_038419695.1 Scomberomorus guttatus
ACTATATTTTCCCATAATGCACCTGGATAGTGTCTTTCATGAGCGCCTCCTTGCAGGTAAACAGCCTCTAGTTTCTAACCTTGATGACATCCCTATGACATCATCAGGCTACATACATTTACATACACAGACTGAACATCAGTATGAACAATAATAAACCTCCATAAAACGTATCAGGTTTATTTTGCCTTATAGATAATATAAACATTCATTTTGAAACCCTGCTGATACATTTCACAGATATCAGCTGTCCATTTTGAGAGTTTGTGCAGTGAATATGTGCTGCATCATGTTACTGAGACAGTAAACTGAGTCTATGTTCATTTAAAGTATCAGAGACACAAACTGAAGACAAATAGGAAACACTGCTGTTACCTGTGTACTCGTCCACACCTCCGCTCCCTATAAACGCTTTTAAAACATCAGACCAACAATCGTTCTCAACAGTTTGACCAAAAGGTTCATTCAAAACAAACAATGAGAGGAACAGAAGCGACGTGAAGGTAACTGACCTGATCATAGAGATCAAAGATCCTGTTGAACTGACGTCTGGACATCTTTACCCCCTGAGAGACAGACAGGCAGGTATATACTGTCATATAATGTAATAGTTATTTAATGTTATATCTAAGTTACATTTAGAAATCAGAAAAGCTGCAGAAACATATTTGATGAATAATAATAATAATAATAATAATAATAATAATACAGTTTTCAGATGCAAACTTCAGATCAGTGCTTCCTCTGAACAGTCAGACTCACCTCAAACCTGAGCAGGAAGTTCTGTTCATCAGGTAGCAACCTGCACAAAACAAACCAGTACACACCAGTTTAGACTAGTACACACCAGTACACACCAGTTTAGACTAGTACACACCAGTACACACCAGTTTAGACTAGTACACACCAGTTTAGACTAGTACACACCAGTTTAGACTAGTACACACCAGTTTAGACTAGTACACACCAGTTTACATACCTGGCCATTTCTGCCAAGCAGAGCTTTCCGTCACCATTTGAATCAAAAATCTTCAACTGGAAAAAAAGAAAAACACCTGATTCACAACTGAGTTCTGCTCCAACTATACAGAGTTTTTATTACAGTAATACTACAGTGTTACTGCAGTGTAATTATAGTGTTACTACAGAGTTACTTTAGTGTTACCACAGTTATACTATGGTGTATATTATTACTATACTGTTACTAGAGTGTAACTATAGTGTTACTATAGTGCAGTACAGTATTATTATGGTATTATTATGGTAATATTACTGTATCATCATAGTAATAGTAATAGCACAGTGTCAGAGTATAATGACAGTACTATTGTAATATTACTGCAGTACTTACAGTTGCTGCTGTGTACTCATCTAGCTTGTTCTGGTCACAGGTTCTTTGGTTTTTCAGCAGCAGATCCTTCAGGAAGTTCTACAGGACAGTTAGTTTTATCATATTAGCTTTGTATATGAATCTGTGTTTTATTATAAGCATTATGATGCTTTAGCGTATCACAGCTAACGACATATCAATAAAACTACAGTATGAAAACAATCCCAGCATGCACCTCTCACCTTCAGCTCATCTGCCTCAATGTAGCCGCTGTGGTCGACGTCGTAACGTCTCCACGTCTGCAGAGACACACGAGTGATGAACACACAGGAAACAGGCAGAAAACATTTAGAAAACATTTAGAAAACACTGGCAGTAACTTAACAGGATAAAAACCTGAATCGGTTGTTGTAAAGAGAGAAACTGTGGAAGTGATCATGTGACTACAGGTGATTATACCTGCTCTGATGTTTCTATCAGCTCTGTATTAGAGAGCCGCCTTTATTTGTTCATGCTGGTTATTATTTAAAAACTTGAGGATTAGATCATTATAAATCTGTCTTTTATATTTCTTGTTTGTCCTGCTGGTGGCGCCAGAGAAACTCATTCTGTGAGGAGCACGACTGTAAACCTGCAGAAGAGCCGATCAGGTGAGTCAGCAGGAACGTACCTGCAGGAACTGAGAGGCGGAGCTCAGCTGCTGTCTGAAGAACAACAGGAAGTTCTCCTCAGTGGGAAGAATCTGAACCAGCTGGAGGACACAAGCACAGGTCAAAGGTCAAACACAGCTGACTGCTGGAACCTGTTTCTAAAATGTCTTCATGAAGAAAATTATTATTATTATTATTCCAGGATGAGTCATTGATCAGCTGATAGTCTGTGATCAGAAATACTGAATGTAAAATAAAATCAACTTTACGTCACAGAACATCTGAAAAAGATCTGATCATCTGAAAATGATCTGATCAATAAACTTTATTCATCCTGTTCATGTGAGAACTGATGATGTTGTACGACTAAACGTTCAACTTGGAAAGATGTTTGTGACGATCACAGTGCTGATCTAGGTTGGATTATTGTAATTCTTTATTATCAGGCTGCCCTAACAAGTCTCTAAAGACTCTCCAGCTGGTCCAGAATGCAGCTGCACGTGTACTAACAAAAACTAGGAAAAGAGATCATATTTCTCCTATTTTAGCTTCACTACATTGGCTTCCTGTAAAATCCAGAATAGAATTTAAAATCTTTCTCCTCACCTACAAAGCTCTTAATGGTCAGACACCATCTTAAAGAGCTCATAGTACCTTATTACCCCACTAGAACACTGCGCTCCCAGAATGCAGCTTACTTGTGGTTCCTAGAGTCTCCAAAAGTAGAATGGGAGGCAGAGCCTTCAGCTATCAGGCTCCTCTCCTGTGGAACCATCTTCCAGATTCAGTCCGGGGGGCAGACACCCTCTCTACGTTTAAGAGTAGGCTTAAAACTTTCTTTTTGATAAAGCTTATAGTTAGGGCCGGCCAGGCTCGCCTTGGACCGGCCCCCAGTTATGCTGCTATAGGCCTAGACTGCCGGGGGACTTCCCATGATGCACTGAGCTCCTCTCTCCTCCTCCTCCTCTCCATCTGTATGCTCTGTAACTTGACTTCTTCCCCGGAGTCTCTGTGCTTTCTCGTCTCACAGGAAGATCCAGTGCCTGAATGGGGGGCCATGGCCGTGGGGACTGTGGCGTGGTCCTGTGGATGTCCTGCTTCCATTTCTGCTACTGATATTATTGCTATTACTATTATAAAGTCATAGCTCTATTTCTATTATTGTTGTTGTGGTTATTGTTGTTGTTGTTATTATGCTTCTCTGTCTCTCTCCCTCCCTCCTTCTTTCTCTGTAAACCCAACCTGTCGAGGCAGATGGCGCCCACCTAGAGCCGGTTCTGTTTGAGGTTTCTTCCTGTTAAAGGGGAGTTTTTCCTTGCTGCTGTCACCAAGTGCTGCTGATGGAGGAATGTTGGTCTCTGTAAATTAAAGAGTACAGTCTGACCTGCTCTGTGTGAAAAGAGCCCTGAGATAACTTCTGTTGTGATTTGGCGCTAAATAAATAAAATTGAATTGAATTGAATTGATCATCAGAATAGAATATCTGAATGATCAATTCAGAATATCTTCTCACTTTTTATGTATATATACACACATTATATATATATATATATATATTCACCAAGTCCTCCAAATCACAAAATCTGTTGTTGGTCCATGAACTGCAGGAAACCTGCCACAGATTTAAACATCAGAGAGAACTCACTTCAACAAGTCCGATCCTTCGGTCTGACGCCTCCTCGTATTCACTCACAAACTGTCTCATCTGATCAGTCAGATCCTGAAACACAAGCAAACTGTTTCTGTCCTCCTGCAGGTGTAAACATCATTAATAATCAGTATGTGAACGTGTAAGGACATTTAAGTGTTTATTAATGTGCAGTATTTATTATTTATTGTCATTCATTATCTGTTTATACAGCAGCAAACATGTCTACAGGAGGAGTTGTTGACTGTACTGTGCAAAGGTTTTAGTCTCTTTAGATGTTTAGATTCTCTCCATAATGCAGCACCATCAGCCAGAGTCATAAAGAACTATGTTCAGCAACAAGAAGAACAAGGAGTCCTGCAGCAGATGGTTTGGCCCCCACAGAGCCCTGATCTCAACATCATGGAGTCAGTCTGGGATTACATGAAGAGACAGAAGCAGCTGAGACGCCGAACAGAAGAACTGTGGCAACTTCTCCAAGATGCAGGAACAACCGACCTGCCAAGTACCTGAAAACCTGTGTGCAGGTGTACCGAGGAGACCTGCTGCTGTTTTAAAGGCAAAGCTGCTCACTGCAGATACTGATTTACTTTATGTTTCTGCTGTTTACTCAACTTTGGATCAAGTTAACTGATCCAAACTGATCAATAAAAAATATTTGAAATATCTTCACTTTACTGTTTAGGGCCTAAACTTTTGCACAGTATCTGCTGACAACTACATTATAGTGTGTTAAAAACCACTTATTAACTCTTTATAGACTGATGATGAGTAGCAGGACTGAAAGTAAAGTGTTACCAGTTTAACCTTCATTAAGTCACTTTCACCTCTCTGGTAACTGAAGCTTCAGTACTGTTGCTCCTGTTTTCACTCCTGCTATTATTATTACTTGTAATATTTCTATTATTATTTATGTTGTTATTGTTATTGTTGTTGTTATTATGCTTCTCTGTGTCTCTCCCTCCCTCCTTCTTTCTCTCTCAACCCAGCCGGTCGAGG
Source organism: Scomberomorus guttatus (assembly GCA_038419695.1). Classification (NCBI taxonomy): domain Eukaryota; kingdom Metazoa; phylum Chordata; class Actinopteri; order Scombriformes; family Scombridae; genus Scomberomorus; species Scomberomorus guttatus. The sequence continues at coordinate 34,287,040 of CM076448.1, forward strand.
CAGATGGCGCCCATCTACAGCCGGTTCTGCTCGAGGTTTCTTCCTGTTAAAAGGGAGTTTTTCCTTGTTCATGGAGGAATGTTGGTCTCTGTAATTAAAGAGTACAGTCTGACCTGCTCTGTGTGTAAAGTGCCCTGAGATAACTTATGTTATGATTTGACACTATATAAATAAAATTGAATTGAATTGTTGCTATGGTAACCTCAAGATGTCAAATATTCTCTTTGAAAACTTTGATCATCTATCGTTTCATAGTTTTTCGTTTTGCTCCCTGCACCTCCTCATGAAAACTAATGTTGGTATTTAGTGTTGGCTGCTCTCTGCTGGACAATGACGTGTGTTACATTGTCCTTTTACATGTGTTTTCCTTTCATTAGGACAGTAAATTCATTCATCAAATGGAAATACAGACAACAATGAGTGTATTTCAATTTATTTCTTTGGTTTGTTGTAAGTTAGGCAGTTTTAATCTTCCATATATTCCTGATGTTCTTTGATTTCAATAAAAACAAACAAATATTTTCTGTTTACAGATTCACAAAACTCAGATCATTAAATACATTCATATGATTTTAGGACTTTTGGAAACTGATAGAGTGATCAATCAGTTGACTGAAAAATGAAATCAAACAAAATGAATTATTACTTTCTTTATTGACTAATCTGACTAATTTTGCAATTAATCAATTCATTGTTTAGTCTATAAAGTGTCAGAAAGACAAGAAACATCTGACAAACAATTATGAAAATAATTGATGATTAATGTTCTTTTGATCGACTTATTAATGAACTGACTAACTGTGTCAGCTCTATCTGCAGCTAAAGACAGACTGAACAGGTGAACAGGTGACTCACCAGTCCCGCCTGCTGTCGAGCTTCTTGCAGCTCTCTGATGAAACTCTGCAGCTCTTTTCCTTCAATGAAGCCGTTTCCTGAAAGATATCAGAAGATCAGCTGACAGCTGATGATGTCATTGGGTGACAGAAAGGCTGCAGGTTTACCATCGCTGTCGTAATGATTAAAGATGTCCAGAAACTGAGAGGCGGAGATCTCCACTGCCTGCAGGAGGGAGCTGGCCATACTGGGAGCAGACTGGATGTTACTGGGAGCAGACTGGATGTTACTGGGAGCAGACTGGATGTTGTGTCCTCAGCGTCAGCCGTGTGACTCTCTCTCCTCTCGGTGGGGGAATAAAAAGCTGGGCTCTCAGCAGGGTTCATAACACCGACTGCTGCAGAGAGACTCAGACACAGCAGGTGAGACAACCTGTTCACCTGTCTGTACACCTGTCTGTCTGTCAGTGTGTGTGGACAGACTGAAAGCTGCAGCTGTGGTAACTATAAAGCAGATTTATTGATGAGATTTTCCTTCTCCACCTCCTCTCCTCCCTGTTAGTTTGTAGTTCACAGCACATGTTTTTCTTGCTCTCCATCTGCTGTCAATCACACCTGCAGCACACAAACAGGAAGTTGGCTCTGAGCCTTCATCACCTGGTGATGAAGCAGACCAGCCAGCCAATCACAGGGCCTGTGGGGCTGTCAATCATCATGAACTAATTAACAGGTGGTGAGAGGGTGAAGTCACTCCAACCTTCAGGAGCCAACAAGACAGAAAACAAAATATACTGAAGATTAAAAACACTCGAACCAAACAAAGGGTTCAAGATGCAGCTGAAAGCTCTAGAAGAAATCCAGTAAGTGGACCTTAAGTTACTGTTATTCCTGAAGTCAAGAATGAAACTTTAAGCTCCATGTTTTCATGAGTTTGAAACATAAAGTTCAGATATAAACATGATCATGTTGTATATAAATACAAGATCAATATAAATATAAACAGTTGATTCATGTTTAATTCTGTGGTCAGTCTTTACAGATGTTTCAGACATCTGTCAGTTTGTTCTGATGGTGAAACACAGTCTTCAGTCATTAAAGAAAACTTTATTGTGAAGTCACAGTTTTACAGCTGGAACACAACATCAGCAGGAAGTTACAACTGTAGTTTATTCTGAAAGTAACAGAACTAACAGAGGAGAGGACTCCTCTAACATGATGTTAGCATGTGTTGATGATGTTAGTGTGTGTTGATGCTCTGCTGCTGGCAGCGACTGATCAGCATGGTAACGAGTTTCTGCAGAACCTCCGCCCTCATTTTACTGATCTGAAGAACCTCCTCATGGTTCACCTTCTCCTCCCGACTGTAGTCCAGAGACACCTGCAGGAAAAACACAGGTATGTCAACGTCATCACACAGCTGTCAATCAACCGTCACATAACCTTCACACAGATAGTTGCTGTTATTTTAAAAACTGACCTTGTTGGTGATCAGGGACAGACCAAGAACTCTGAGTCCACAGTGTTTTGCCACCGTCACTTCAGGAACTGTACTCATACCTGAAGAGCAGGAAGAGGACCGAGAGAAAAGACAAAATAAATGTAAATAAAACAACAGTTCATTCCCCTCATAAAGTCATAAAGTCCACTTTAACTGTGATTTTCTGTGCAAAATAAATGAATTTAAAAAAATAACACAGTCAAATAAAATGTTTAATCTTGTGCAGCATGTTGACTGTGTTGCCACAGCGCTCTGTTCCTCCTCGATAGACATTAAAAACTCATTAATTATAATTAACATACGATCAAAGGAGTTCTGTAAAGTGGTTCTAATGTCAGCAGGATGTGAGAACAGAACTCTGCTGGTATTCAACAGTTGGACCTGTGTCATGTGACGTCATTGAGTTCCACTCTGTCTCATTAACATTTAATCAGCACATATTTAATGAGAACCTGCTGATGCAGAATCCATCATGTGCCCGTTCTTCAATGTGCTGCTGAGAGAATGGAGCTGAGATCTCTGATCATTCTGCTTTTATTTATAATGATCTGTGATGGGCTGCCGCAGCTCTGAAACATAAAACATGATGCTAAAACTGAGCATGGAGGCTGGCTGTTTTTTACTGAGAACTCAGCTGTACCACCTCCAAGACCCCAATTAGAGACCTTAGACCCTTCCTAAAATCTCTAGACCTTTCTCAAGGAGCCCTTTAACCTCTTCAAAGATCTCAGAAAACATTTCCAGGAGCCCTAAAACCTCCTCAAGACTATTCTGAGGGACCCTGGATTTTCCTCAACCCTGGACTCAAAACCCCTATAAAGGACACGTATTGTAGACCCCTGTCAAAGAACCCTAGAACATCATAAATCTTTTAGATCCTCTTCAATGAATCCCTGCATACCCTGAAACTCCTTAAGGATCCCAGAACCTTCTTAAGGACCTATAGAATCAATCAAAGCCCCCTAGATCATTGCCACAAAACCCAGGACCTTCTCAGGACCCATAGAAACTCCCCAGGGACTCCGAAAACCCCATCAAGTAATCCTAGATTCTCCTCAAGGACCCATTGATCCTGCTCCACACCCCAGACCCTCCTGATGGGACCACAGAATCGTCTCTAGGACACCTAGAAACTGCTTAAGAACCGTAGAAACCTCTGCAGGCACTCTAGAAGTTGATCAACAGAAGGTTTCCACACTACGACTCCCGGAAGCTCCTGCTGTGCTGTGATAAGAGTCCATCAAAGAATCCGCAGTAACGTGAACACTCTGTGAACATGCAGATGACAGTTTGGATCTGATCAACAGTCCAACAATCATCTCACCGAGAGCCAATCACTGGTCTCCCTGCTGACTCACTAATGAGGCTCGTTAAGACTTGTCAATTATTAACGAGCTCATCAGGAGGGTTTCCTTCAATGACCAATTACTGAGGACAGAGTCTGTCTGTCTCTTTCGTCTTACCCACAGAGTCACAGCCGAGGATTCGCAGCATTCTGGCCTCAGCGATAGTTTCGAAGTTCGGCCCGCTCACCATACAGTAAACTCCCTCTCTGATGAAATCACTGCAGCTGAGTTCAGAGACGACGTCCAGAGTCAGACGTCTCAGATCCTTACTGTACGCATCAGACATGCAAGGAAACCTGATCCCAAACCTGCAGACAGACAGAGACAGAGAGACATTTATATCTTCTCATAACCTGCAGAGCTTCTTCTAACCTGAAGTTATAAGAACCTGCAAGGTTCTCGGTTGTGTCTTGTGTTTCCACTTTGTTTTTCAAATCAGAATGTTTCAGATAAACATCACTGAAAAGATGAAATGTCTGTCCACCCTGGGACAAACGTCCTCATATTTATGATGTTTGGTGGTTAGAGCAGTTCAGCGCTGATTTAATTTTCCTTTTACATTTAGATGTGAAGACGTTTAAACGTCAGTGTTGTTCAATGATGAGCAGAGTTCCACCTGCTCCACCTGCTCCACCTGCTCCACCTGCTCCACCTGCTCCACCTCGTAGTTTCACAGAACAGAACAAAGACTGACTCCAGACCAGCTGACCAGCTCTGTGTCTCTCTGGACTCTCGGCTCTCTGCTCCATAAAGTCATAAAAACATCTCGCTGCTCGATTCTGTGCTGAGAGGCGACGCTGAAAAAGAACAGACTGTTGTATACTTAGCGAGCATTTCTGAGCTTGTTTGTTTCATGAGGAAAATAAAATGAAGCGATGCAGCTGAACACTACTCTGAATTCTATAAAGTAATAAACTCCCCAACACCAAACACAGTCTGAGTCAGAATATTGTCTGTATACTGAAACAGACTTCCTGTCTGAACTGATCTAAACACACATCCAAAGTTATTAATTAGAGTTTAAAACATGAAGATCAGCCGACAGCAGGAGGAGAACACAGGAAACAAAAACAGAACCAGAGAACAGATACACCTTCAGTTACAGGTCATTAAGTTCCTGCAGAGGAAAAGACTTCACAGACAGACAGACAGACAGACAGACAGACAGACAGACAGACAGACAGACAGACAGACAGACAGACAGACAGACAGACAGACAGACAGACAGACAGACAGACAGACAGACAGACAGACAGACAGACAGACAGACAGACAGACAGACAGACAGACAGACAGAACATCTGCTATAACAAATCAATGTGATGACGTGCTAACAAATCACATCTCATTTATTTAATTCTGATAAAGTGGATTTGAAGTTGGAGCTTCCTCTCTCCTGTCTCTCTGTCTGTCCTCCTGTCTGTCTGTCCTCCTGTCTCACCGCTCATCGTTGGGTCCACACAGTGGATGTTGTCCAGCAAATCCCGGCAGGTTGATGTGGTCTTTGATGATCATGATGTCACCGACTTTAAAGTCGGGACAGATTCCTCCAGAGGCGTTCGTCACCAGAACAGTCTCCACCCCCATCAGCTTAAAGATCCGCACAGGGAATGTCACCTGAGACAGGTAGATACAGACAGACAGACAGGTAGAGAGACAGACAGTAGTTGATGTTATGCTAACAGCAATTCTGTCAGTCACTACCCAGAAACCAGGACCCATATCTGTGAAGGATGTTGGACAGCGGTCGGTACAGACGTCTGTTCGTAGCACAGAATTTGTGATTGCATGGACTGAACACAGCATTCCTGCTCTAGAAACCAAACTGGACTCTTGTTTCATGTGTTTCATGTATGACCTGTATTCCACATCCTGGTTCCTGTCCTCATTAAACAGTTTCTTGTTGTTCTGCCAAACACAATAAACAAAGCAGTTCATCTTCTCGAGGTCACCATCTTGTTTTCTAGAACACGTGTGGAACACATTTACAGACACAGGATTGTTGTTTGTATACGGCGGCGTTCAGACCAACATCAGAATAAACGCAGCCGTCACTCATCTGAGTGAAGATAGTGAGTTGACACAGAGAGCTCTGGCAAAATTAAAAAGTTGAGCCTGGTTCAACTTTTGCTGAGCAGCTCTGACGTCACACCTGCAAATCAGGATAAAGAGCTCACCTGGCAGAGGGAGTAACCTTCGTACAGGTGGAAGTGACCCTGCATGAAGACACAGGGAGTGTCCTCGATCGTCCCAAACACCAGACAGCCTTCATGACCTGCGACTGAGAGACAGAGACATGACATCAGAGACATGACATCAGAGAGAGATCACCACCATGGAGGTGTCTCTAGAGGCCCCGCCCCCTCAGTCCACAGTGGGCGTGGCAAACTCACCTGTGCTGACGGGGAAGTTGGGGATGTCCTGGTACTTGAAGATCTGCTTCTCGGCAGCCACATCGGCCAACAGACCGAGTCCAGAACCGCAGATCACTGCCACCTTTGGACGGTGACTTGTCTGGTTCAGAAGCCACTCAGTGGTCAGTTTGTAGTCCTCGAAAGAACAGCAGCTGGGGGGGGGGGGGTAGTAAACAGTGAGGTCACTATAACTCTTAAATATGCAGCAAACAAGAATAAACAAAGCTGCTCGTGCATGTGTACAATAACATTTGAAGTTTTCAGGAACCATGAAGCTCCTACAAACACTTCTGATGACTCACTGACATTAACAATCACAGTTTTTTTAAAGTTAAAAAAGAATAATTCTCTTATAGAAGTGAAAACGAGTGCAGACAGACACAGAAACTGACAACCTGAAAAACTGAGAGACAAACTTTTATTCATATCTTGCACTGCACTCTAATTTATATCCTCCTGTTTTCAACCTGCAGTGCAGAACTTTTACATATGAACATCTGTTACATTCAAACGAGTTCACACAATGCTGATGGAGCCTATCACGGCTCTCTGTATTTCACAGTATACAGAGTTTTTAAATCATGTCTCAATCATGTCGGGAGGGACATTCCTGCGCTGGCTGCTTGAATGCGCACCCAGAGACTCCACCTAACTTCCTGTTAGTCCTCTGCTAAAATAATTGAATCGTGCGGCTCTTCTAGACTTTCCAAATGTTATCGGACGGAATGGATCAAATTCTGATTCTGAAATGAGCTCTGCTTTGCTGCCAGTTTGTCTTGGTGGTCACTCACGGTACTGCAACAAAAATGCACCCAGTGTCCCCATAAACCACCTTTATTAAAAGAGATGTCTGTAAAACTGCTGACAGGACTCTGACAATTTCAACTATTACTCTTAATGTTGTGAATTTTTAAACCATGAAGGTTTTATATTTGTAAAACTTCTACCAGAGTTGAGGAAAGAGATTTTAAAATGCGTGACTTCTCAGTGTAAAGTCTATGAGCAGAGTGGGAGAAACACTACTGAGCATGTGCAGTGGGATGCACAACATGGAAGCGAGAAAACAGTTTTTTGGATTTTGCTCTTTAAGTCCAGTAACCAGTAAAACATCCTGAATCCTGAGACCAGACAGAATAAAGAAGCAGAAGAAGAAACACACTTGATTTAAAAAGCAAAAACTTGAAACTCATAGATTTATGTCAGAAGGTTAAATAATCTTGTTGCACCTGTTTTAATAGAAGTAGATTTATGAAGAGTGACTGAACATGAGGACGCCTCAGTGATGATTAACTGACAAGCTGCTGCTGCAGGTTTTTATCTTCAGGAAACAATAAAATCAGTGATGTGGCAGCTCAGATATTCACTGAAGAAACAGTAAAAACTGAGTTTAACTGCAGTTCAGGTTCAAAGATCAGACAGACATGTGACACATTGAGAACATCAACAGGAGGATGAAGATGATGATGAAGATGATCAGAGAGCTGCAGCTTGACTTATTTTCAGTTACAAGGAGCTGAATCACTTTCTCTGTTCTTTTATGTTGTTTAAAATTGTAGTAATATATAAAATATTCTGAAATAGCCGCTCATGTTGTTTCCTGCCAGCAGAATATCTGACTGTCCAATAACAACCTTTCAAGATACACACATTTCCAAACATGAACTCACTGTTAAATACATTTCTAGTTATATAACATATATAAATACTAATCCTGTGTGATAATATGAACATAATAACAAACTCAAATCTATTATTTCTATTTTATATCTATATCTATTTTTAGCTTTCACAATATTTTTTAAAAACCAAATGAGTGTCTGATGTAAACACAGAAACACAGAAAAACATAAATATGAAAAGAAAAACATGGCTGCTAATAAACTTACGCCGCCTTACATTTGGTCAAGGACACGCCTTACCAGAAATGATGCCCCCCCATTCTCCTGCGTCGTGAGCTGCATGTCACCGCCCCAGTAGGGCCGATTGGATTGGTTCTGCAATGCAGGATTTTTTAAAAACTCTAACTGTTTCCACCAAGTTTTAACAACAAGCCGGGAGATTGTCCTCAGTCTCTGAGCAAAGTGTTATAAGACTGAACTGGGAGTCTAGTTACTATTACGGTTTAATCTTCTGGTTTTTCACCTGCGCTGACTCTGTGTTGTCTCTATTTTTAAAATAATTTATTCCAAATTATGCTTCATTTTTTTCAGGAAGCATCCTGGAAAATTATGGAGAAATACCTTTTTGGAACAGACAATACAACCAGATCTTCTTCTAATTATTACTGTTTACTGTAATTTACAGTACAAGTCAAAGGTTTGGACACACTTTAACATTCACTTAAATGAGAAAGTATCCAAACTTTTGACTTGTACTGTAATAAAAACAAACAAACAAAACAAACAAACAACTGTTTATCATTTTACCTCCTTAATAATCTTTAATTAAGTTTAATATTCTAACTGTTTAAATTGTCTCCTCATTTTGAGCTGCATTTATTGTCTGAAAAGTTTATTAGTGTTATTGTGTTTACAATAACTCTGAACTCAGTTTGGTTAAAAAAAGGTTGTAAAAGACAAATTATGGAGATTAAGAATAGATCTGAGTTTGTTATAATGCACATATTATCACTCAGGACTGAGAGTTCAATGAGTACAATGACTCAGTTTTAATAATGATCTGTAAACACACTGATCTGACAGTCTTTTTGTTGTTGTGTTTCTGATCAATATTGATACATTTAAAACTAATAAACAAAACTTCCATGATCAACAACAGATCGAATCTGTTACAGATGAACATATTTGTGTCAACACAGAAGTAAAAAAATATGATTTATTTACACTGACAACAGAAACTTTATTAACATTAAACAGGTGAGTCTGTCGACCAATCAGAAATCAGAAAGAAAACTTTTTTACTGACAACAGATTTTTTTAAATCCTAAAAGTGACTTTTTGACTGTAAAGAGATTTAATTTGTATTTTTATTGAAAGTTTTTAAACATTGATTTGTCTTTCAGGTCAGTTTGTTTGAAGTCGGAGCTGAAAGAAGAGTTTCTCGTACCAAAGATATAAATAAAGTTGAATAAAAAATATGTGATATCCTGACAGAAAAAACAGTAAGTAAAAACATACAAAATTAAATTTTAGGGAGGTTAGGGTGGGGGGTCGTGGGGGTCTTACCAGGAGTTCCCTTTGCCGTGCATTGTCCCGCCGCAGAGAGAGAAGAAGAAGAAGAAGAAGAAGAAGAAGAAGAAGAAGCAGCAGCAGCAGCAGTAGGGGGACAAGCAGTGTGAGGTGCTGCTCTCTGATTGGCTAAATCAGAGTCTGTAAATACCATCAGGGTCAGTGACTGGTCTGTCTGTGACCTTTGACCTCTGCGGTTTGTACAGTGAGGTGATAAAAGATCAATACATGGATCATACCAGAACACAGCATGATCATGAAATAATAAATACACACAAACATATATAAACATGACATTTATGAAGAAGCAGGATTAAATAATAATTATAACATTAATGATACTTCACCATTTCATTGTTATATCATTTGTAATTATTCGTATGATGAAAATTATGTTTTGAAATAAATTATATCTTAACACTGTGGGTCATTTTAATTATTATTATCATCATTAGTGGGAAATATCTGTCACTTTATTTCATGATATGACTTCATACAGTGATGTAGTTATATTTCTAGTTTATAATTAGTTAGTTTTTTTCTGATTGGTTCAACTCTGAGTCCACATGTTGAACTTCACCAACACGCTGCTGCACACAGCAGCTCATTTTACACACATGAGCAAAAAAATCTTTTGAGTTATTTATTTATTTGTATCCTTTTTTCTCATTTATGTGTCAGTTTGTTTCCTTGGAACCTTTTTTTATTTTTTATGTACTAAAAATATTATTTTATTTCCTGTTCTGATGTCAGATGTTAAACATGGTCAAAGTTCCAAAACATGAGGTGAACGTATTTAGAAATGCTGCCTGCAAGTCAAAAGTCAGGGCTCAACCTGCTGCGATGCTTTTTCCTGCCTTGCTGAGGAGCTGAAGTCAGCTGGTTGTGCAGAATTTGTGCCCTTTAATGAAAGGTGGTTATTGTGTGGAACATAATTAATCATGTCAAAGATTTCACTGTAAAAACAAGCTGAACGCCACTTTAGAACAAGTCAGGAGCTGAAACCATTAAGTGAAATAAAGCTAAACTGATAATCTCCTGCAGCCAACAGACACAATTAAACTGTGTGTGTGTGTGTGTGTGTGTGTGTGTGTGTGTGAGGTGACATCTGGTGGCATCTGGAGGAACAACAAACTCTCCACCACTCCTCACTGTTTGTTTTTAAAGATAAATCTTCATTTTTATTGACTTATCAATATCAATATTTATTCATATATATCAATATATCCGTTCAGCTCACTGATACAAACTGACTAATAAATGATATTTTGTCAGTTTTGTGACGTTGCTGCAGAGACGATTCTTAAAAACCAGTAATTTTATTTATTTACATATTTTAACATTATGTTGAAATATGTAAATATATTTATCTTGAATATGAAGTTTTACATCCTAAACTTAAATGATCGCATAGAAAAAAACTTAAAAAACTCTAAAAAAACAGTTTAAGACGAGACTAAAATATGTGAAAAACATTAAAACATCTATGACTTCAAACCTGGTTTAGTTCCTACTGATGTCCCCTCTTCTTTTTCATTAATAAAAGTAAATAAAGGTTAAATATTATTATGATTATTTTATTTTATACTCTGAGTTTGGAATCATTTACAAAACAAACTTTATTTAGAAACTTTGAACCGACATTCAAACGTCACTAGTCAGCTGTCCTTCATGTCTCAGGTGCACTAAATAACGTTATCATCATCATAATAAATTAATTATTATCATTGTTAATTATATTATTATTATGATTTTTTTCATCTATTTATTGAGAACACAGTGACAACATGGTGACTGTTTTACACAAAGTGTCTTCAGGTGAAGTGACTGAATACAAACTGACTCAGGTGAGTTTAACAGCAGTGACAGCTAAAGTTAGCATGCTAACAGGCGTCAGACTGCATTAACACCTGCTGAGATCCAATCACAGTGCGAGCCACAACTCCTCCAGGTGTGGTCTGACTGATCCGATTGTATTCTGATCACAGTGCGTTTACACCTGCATTAACACGCGTTTCTCCTGATCTGGATGACATTTCCAGATACAGATCACATGTTAATGCCAGCTGTAAACATGCTAAAACAAAGCAGATATGATGTTAATCAGTAAGCTTTAGAGCCAGGCCTGTTCCAGTCTTCATGCTAAGCTAAGCTAACCGGCTGCTAACTGTAGCTTCATATTCACATGTAATGAAATGGTCTACATGAATAAAATTACACCACTTTATTGCTACTATCATTACTAATACTGCTATTACTGTTACTTCTACAGTAGTACTGCAGTAGTACTACATTACTGAGTGCAGCTGCAGGCTGAAGTCACAGTTCTGCTACGTCAGCAAAACCTGTTAGTGTGTGTGTGTGTGTGTGTGTGTGTAATGAGGTAAAGAGCTGTGTGTCGCCGTGGGAACGCTTCTGCAGGAATCCAGCACATCAGTTGCCATAGAAACTGTGTTTCCATAATAGCAACAGTGTGTGTGTGTGTGTGTGTGTGTGTCCTGCAGTATTTTATTTTTGTCATGAACAGTTCAACTCATGGTGGTGATGATGATGATGATGGTAATAATAATAATAATAACTGTGTATGTGTCAGACTGAGTGATGATCATCTTTACATGTGAATTTGTCATGTGTGACACATGTCACATGTTTATCACATGTGGTTTTTGGACATTTCACATGATGTAGACACATTTCATGTGTCACAGTTGTGTGTGTGAAGAAGAGCATGTAGCTGCAAACATCAGTAAACTGCATCTGAGGGAGCTGCAGCCTGCAGACCTTCATCTTTCTTTGCAGCACCTGTTTGTTTATTGGATGTGTGCGTCTGCTACACTTTTGGATATGTGTCATATAAAACATCACTTTTCATGTGTGAACTATAACATTTAAACATACATGTGCATTTCTGTCAGTTATTATTAATTTGATTATGTTTAAGCTTATTTTTATCTATTCCAGGTGAAATTTAAACATGAAAACAACATAACAAAAAATAAACTTTTCAATGTATTAATTCATTAACTAAGAAAATTAATTAATCAACATAAATAATACTTTTGTATCAATAAAGTCATTTAAAGTAGTTTTTATTATTTCTGTAATGATCCCTTTTCCTCACTGGACTGTCCAGTTAAACATAAACATTGTTCTATTAATTCAAATATATATAAAACAACATTTAAATTAAAGTTGTTCTGTGTGTCAAACAGCAGAAATAAAATTATTATCATTAATAAAAACAGTAAAACTTTTTTTTTTTTGAAAAAGAAACTGAGTGAAGACGCGTTTTAGTCTCAGTAACATAAACTGAAAATAAAAACAGCTGATAGATTTCAACCAGAATCATTATATAAAAAGTTCAGCCTATTAATCATCTACAACATCAAATATTAAATGTATAAACATAAATAACATTAACATTAAATATATAATTAAATACATAGGCTGAATATGAAATATATGAACATTAAATCTACATGTTGAAAGATATCAATACGAGTCTTTGGACGCTGTTTGGCGGTAAGAAGCACAGACACAACACACAGGAAAGGGTTAAAGAACCGTGGTGGGGGAGGCGGGGGGGGGGGGGGCAGCTCGGAGCGGCTCTGAGAGCTCAGACTGAGGAGAAAGAGGAAGAGGAGGAGGAGGAGGAGGGTCGGTGCAGCGGCTCTGTCAGTAAACAGTCAGTAACGGTCGGTAACGGATACTAACGGACAATAACGGCCGGTCAGATGATGATGATGATGCTCCTTCATCTCGGCGGTAAGACAAAAAAAGCTCGACATGTTTTCCTTCATTCATCCCTCCATCAGTGTCTGCAGACTCCGTCTCATCACTTCATCTCTCACTGGTTCACACAGCAGCTACCGGATATTTAACGGTTCCTCTCGGTATGTGTGTGTGTGTGTGTGTGTGTGTGATTGTAACAGCCACATCAGACGCTGTAAAGTCACCAGATGTGACGGAATAATGATGATTATGATGATGATGATGATGCAGCAAAACACATCACATATATCTGATCCTTTGCGATGCACGCACACGCGCACACGGGCACACGGACAGACAGACGGACTGACACGCACTGACACGCACGCGCAGCGCTGCTGCCTTTAACTTCGCAACCGGTGTGCAAATATAGAACTCACTGCGTCAGAGCGGCAGAGTGACGTAGAAGGCGGAAAAATCCCGGGTCGCTGCATTCCTCCACATCATCTTCATCATCATCATCATGTTACTGAGCAGCTTCACCTGACAGACAGGTGAGCTGCTGCAGGTCAGTCACAACCACGTGACCTCCTTTACAAAGTATATTATACTACACTGTGTACTGTGAGTATATATTACTGTGTACTGAGTATATCATACTACACACTGTGTACTGTGAATATATTATACTACACACTGTGTACTGTGAGTATATTATACTATGCTCTGTGTACTGTGAATATATTATACTACACACTGTGTACTGTGAGTATATTATACTATGCTCTGTGTACTGTGAATATATTATACACACTGTGTACTGTGAGTATATTATACTATGCTCTGTGTACTGTGAATATATTATACTACACACTGTGTACTGTGACTATATTATACTATGCTCTGTGTACTGTGAATATATTATACTACACACTGTGTACTGTGACTATATTACACTGTACCTATGTACTGTGAGTATATTGTACTACACACTGTGTACTATGAGTATATTATATTACTGCATACTGCAGTATATTATACTATACCCTGTGTACTATGAGTATGTTATATTACTGCATACTGCAGTATATTATACTATACCCTGTGTACTATGAGTATATTATATTACTGCGTACTGTAGTATATTATACTATACCCTGTGTACTATGAGTATATTATATTACTGCGTACTGTAGTATATTATACTATACCCTGTGTACTATGAGTATATTATATTACTGCGTACTGTAGTATATTATACTATACCCTGTGTACTATGAGTATATTATATTACTGCGTACTGTAGTATATTATACTATACCCTGTGTACTATGAGTATATTATATTACTGCGTACTGTAGTATATTATACTATACCCTGTGTACTATGAGTATATTATATTACTGCGTACTGTAGTATATTATACTATACCCTGTGTACTATGAGTATATTATATTACTGCGTACTGTAGTATATTATACTATACCCTGTGTACTATGAGTATATTATATTACTGCGTACTGTAGTATATTATACTATACCCTGTGTACTATGAGTATATTATATTACTGCGTACTGTAGTATATTATACTATACCCTGTGTACTATGAGTATATTATATTACTGCGTACTGTAGTATATTATACTATACCCTGTGTACTATGAGTATATTATATTACTGCGTACTGTAGTATATTATACTATACTCTGTGTACTATGAGTATATTATATTACTGCGTACTGTAGTATATTATACTATACCCTGTGTACTATGAGTATATTATATTACTGCGTACTGTAGTATATTATACTATACCCTGTGTACTATGAGTATATTATATTACTGCGTACTGTAGTATATTATACTATACCCTGTGTACTAAGTGAACATATTCAGATGAATTATTTTGTCACAAACACAAAGATGTTGAATTTACTATGATGGAAAACAAGCAAATATTCATTGGTGGGAGCTGCTAACAGAGAACTTCTGGTAGTTTTCTTGATTGTTTCAAAAGAGGCATAAAAAAATAATCAATTATCAAAAATAGAGCCAATTGATTGACACTAGACTTCTGCCATGTACAGCAGGGGTCAACAGGTCAACCAACAACAAACATCTGTCCCACAGGAGGTGAGAGATGTCTGGCGAGTCACTGTGGCTCCACAGTGTCAGTTTTTCTTCTGATTTTCTGTTCATAGTAGAATTACACAAACTAACGCTGCCTTTCTCTCTTTTTGTTTGAATAAACTTTACAAACTTTTTTGTCACTACAAACTGAGCGGAGTAAAAGTCGCAGGTCCTGTTTGTGCAGAGAGGAAGATTAAAACATGAAGTGTGAGTTACACAACATACAAGAGACATAAAAACAGAGTCTGAACAGATTTATATCAACATAAAACCAGCTGGCAGGTCAAAGTCCACCTGTGTGTGTGTGTGTGTGTGTGTGTGTGTGTGTGTGTGTGTGTGTGTGTGTGTGTGTGTGTGTGAGTGTGTGTCCATATGTTCGCTCTCACACTGCAACACAAACACTGTCGTTATTCAGCAGGATAATGACAGGAGATAATAACACCTGTGTGTCTAATTTCAGTACATTTATTTATAAGTTTTCTTCTCCCAGTGAGACACTCAGTGTTTCCATCCTCCTGTTTTAAGCACATTTTCTATTTGCACATAAAACCTGAGTGGAAACACCACAAATTAAAATATAATTCTGGTGATTTTCTATATTTTTCTTCTTGTCAACAAATCTCATGTTTGGATCCAAACCAACAATGAACTGATCTACTAACAGTATTGTGTGTGTATCAAAGCCTGATATATCTGATTCCTCTGTTGTCCAAAAACTATTAAAAACACGTCAGTGAGTCACACCGCTGCACCGGGTCACATGTTCCTTCATCATGAAGAGTTTGGTCAGACGCCACAAAGAGGTTGTGATCTGTAGCACTACAAGCTAGTGAAGCTGTAAACAGAACAGCATTCCCGCACATGCTCAGTGGCGTCTGCCTTACACAGAACTACTCTCCAGAGACTGAAAACATGATGCTGTTATTAGTCTTTGGAGCCGTTTCTAAACAAACTAACGTGACCAAACTCTTCATGATGAAGGAACATGTGACCCAGTGCAGCGGTGTGACTCACTGACCTGTTTTTAATAGTTTTTGGACAACAGAGGAATAAGATATATCAGGCTTTGATAAACACACAATACTGTTAGTAGATCAGTTCATTGTTGGTTTGGATCCAAACATGATGAAAACATCAGATCTGTGTGGCGCGATGAGGAGCCTGTAATGTTCCTCAAATTAATACATGAAACAAACAGAAATGTCATATTTCCATCATGTTTTCCACATGATTTTCCATCGTTTGAGCTTTGACTGCTCTTTTAATGACATTGTCTTATTGTGTCCTCTTCTTCTGCAGTGGTTTAATGGCACCGACTGGAGAATTAGCGCCACCTGCTGTTTATCTGCTTATATTCACACAACAGCAGTGGATGGAAACAAACATTCACTACTTTTTCTCGTTAAAGTTTGAGCTACATTTGGATGAAACATGGATTCAGTTTGGTTGTTTGGTTCACATCAGACAAATGAAACCAAACAGGTTGAAGTGTTGTCACACCTGTGTAGTTCAGTCATCAGTGATGACACTGTGACATCAGGCTGTTCACCTGCAGCTGCAGGTGTGTCACTGTTTGTTAATTCAGAGCTGATTATAATGTTTGATCAGAGAAGAATGAAGCTCTGAGGTTAAACTGGGATCATTTAAACGATGTTTGTTCAGCTGAAAACATCAAACATTTTCATTTATTATTTCACATGACAGAACTCAGGCTTGTCTGTTCTCTAACAGCTGATTATCTTCATGTTTCACCTTTTAAACATTTTATTGGGTCATCTAACAGACGGAGACTAACGTGCTAACATGGTTAATAGCACTGTAACACATGTAGATGAGAACACAAACCTATTACATCATCATCAGCTCCATGATGGCGCTCAGGAGAACTGACCTTGTTTGTGTTTCTCCTGCAGGTCATGTGGCTTCTCGTGGAGGAAGGCCCATCAGCTTTAAGCTAACTTGCAGCAGGCAGGAGGTCTGAGGTAAGGCGAGGGATCATGGGAGATGGAGGATCCCTGCAGACCGAGGGCAACGCCCTCCTCAAAGCTGTCTTCCAGGGGAAGCTGAGGCTGACCCGCCTGCTGCTGGAGGGCGGAGCTTACATCAATGAGGGCAACGAGCGTGGCGAGACTCCCATCTCTGCTGCCTGCTTAGCGAGCTATGACGACCCACAGACCCGCCACAGGATGGTGCGCTACCTGCTGGAGAAAGGTGCCGATCCGAACATCCCAGACAAGAGTGGGCGGACAGCGCTGATGCACGCCTGCGCTGAGCAGGCGGGGAAGGAGGTGGTCTCCCTGCTACTGGAGAATGGAGCTGATCCCAGCCTCAAAGACTACTCCGGATCCTCTGCCCTCGTCCACGCCATCAACAAGGGGGACCGCGACACTCTGCAAGTCCTGCTGGATGCCTGCAAAGCCAAAGGCAAAGAGGTGATCATCATTACAACGGACACTTCTCCGTCTGGCACCAAGAAGACGAAGCAGTACCTCAACTCTCCTCCCTCACCGGGCATTGTGGACAAGCTGTCCCCGGCCTGCATGTCTCCCTCTGAGGTGGAGATCGGCACCTCCTCACCAGCAGGAGAAGAGGGGATCTTCAGCTTCGCTCTCACCTCAGCTTTGCCCTTACCTTCTGCTCGACCTCCAGGAGAGAAGCGACCGCCACCTCGTAAGCTGCTGAAGAGGCTGAACTCAGAGCCCTGGGGCCTGGTGGCACCCTCGGTGCTGAGCGGGGTTCCTCAGGAGAGGGGGGACGGAGGTCTGGAGGAGGAGGGCAGCTGCGATCTGAGCAGGACAATCACAGAGATAAATGGCCTGTCCATCACAGAACCTGTGAGACCTTTGTTGTCACGGCGACACAGCATCGAGACTCACGACCCCTGTTCCCCCAAACTCATTGACCGGTCCTGCTCCGAGGACTGTGCAGCCCTCTCTGGTTCCTCCTGGGCCGACAAGGTTCAGCAGCACCAGATCCTGTACCGCAGGAACACGGCCCCGGAGTCCCAGGAAAACGCCGGGGTACCAGGGGCGGTTGCTGCCCGGGCTCTGGCTCACCCCAAACTGACGCGGATGGAGCACTATGAGTCGGACACCCACCTCTGCCCCGAGTCCATCCCAGGATCTCCTGACTCTGGTCGCATGTCTGTGGAGCGAAGGAGGTACAACGCCTCCCCCCTGTCCCTGGTCACCAGCTCCTCCAGGGAGTCTCTGGAGAACATCCCCAGCTCTGTGTCCCCCATCACCATGCGCCGGCGTCCCCCAGGACTCCTGGAGCGCCGGGGCTCTGGGACCCTCCTGCTGGACCACATCTCCCACACCAGGCCCGGCTTCCTGCCTCCCCTCAACATCAACCCCCACAGACCCATCCCAGACATCCGTGCCAACGGCAAGCCCACCTCCCCCGTCCACTCCGGGCACAAGATCCTGGTCCCCGTGGCCCCGGCTTCACCCAAACGGGGCCACGACTTCAAGATGAAGAAGAAGCTGATGAGGAGACACTCGATGCAGACAGAGCAGATGAAGCAGCTCTCCACCTTCCAGGAGATCTTGGCTGAGAAGGTCATTGAGTCCAACGGGGATTGATGACAGGAGGTGTTGGAGTGCGGCATGATGGGTAGCTGCAGGGACTGTTGAGAAGGATTTACTGTGAAGCGGACTCCATCAGATCATCACCACTGATGAATTGTAAGCAGGGCTGCACCAGCAAGGTCTGAAAGACACTGACAGTCGGGTTTAATCAGAGTTTATTTAAACAGATTCAAATAAAACATGAGTTTAAACTGTTGACCAGGGTTCAGAGGTTAATAGTTTAATAATGTCGCTGTGACACAGAAAAAATAAATGTAGAAGTGATGGCAAAGGTAACTGACCTGCTGTAGATTCTTGAATCTTCCTCCTCTGGGTCATGACAGAGTAATAAAATTAAAGAGTAATAAAAGGAATCTTGTTTGGTGTAAAACTGAGATTTAGTTGTGGGTTAAACTGATCAGTAATAATAATAAACTTTATTTATATAGCACAACAACACAGTTATAAAGTGCTTTCCAATAAAAACAGAAGACATTATAAAACACAAAGAGATTAAAACAAACTAAAATGCCATAAAATATAAATTAATTCACCGAAAAGCAATTTTAAAAATGTTTTAGGTTTTTGAAGTGATTTAGAAGATGACAATACTGCGTGGGCAGGTGACCGCTCCTCTGTAACTAAACTCTAAAAGTTATTTGAGCAACGTTCAGGTCTGTTGGTCAGATAAAACAGTGAAAAACGCCTCGGGCACTTTCTACTGTGTTCCGACATATTATAGATCAAATGATTAATCAATGAGAAAATAATCACAAATTTGAAAATGAAAACATTTGTAATGCAACATATGTTTTATATGTTTATAATTTATTGTAGTAGCTGATAAACTATATTGTGAACCTTCAATTCGTCCTCAGCTCGTTTCTGTCTGCTTAAAGTTTTTCAGATCAATAAGAGAAGTTTGTTATTGAAGCAGATTTAACCCTTCGTGGTGCAGCCCTCCTCACTGCAGCTTCATGTCGTTGTTGCTCTGAATGTTTCCGCTCTGCTGAACTGCAGGACGTTTTCTGAGTGAAAAATCAGTTTACAACACATTCCTGATGCTTCCTGAATTCACCGCAATCACTGAGTCCACTTCAGTCAGAAACTGACGAAGCATAAAAAGATCTGACTTGTTCGATGTTTACAGATGCACAATTTGCACCAGGTCATGTCCGTTTCTCTGATGGTGACGGATGAAAACAGCTCGAGACAATTTCACCGTCTGAAGTTCAGCTCTTAAAACAATCTTTCACCAGGTGTTACTAAAGCTACATATTTAATTTAACTGATCTTCATTTAAAAGCTCCTGTGTTGATTGAAGAATGTGGATAAAGTGCGCTGTATGTACTGTAATTATCTACACTCTTGTCAATATAATAGTTGGTATTTCAGTGTAAATGCTCCTTTAGTTCCTCTGAATAACTCCACTTTGTTATGAACGCTGCGTCCTGATGACGTTTCCGTACTTTAAAACATCTCAGTGTTCAAAATTCTGAGGTGACGTTATGATCTGATTTGTGTTGAAAGAAAATGAAGTGCGGTTTCTTGTTCATGAAATTCCAAAGACATCATGTGACGGTGAAGCTGTTCGGAGGATTTGAACCAAAACCCGATGAGACTGTAAATACTGTAAAGATCTGAACTCATCTGTTCATGTGCAATAGAGCCTGTACTGTAATGTCAACCCACTCAGTGTGAAGCAATGAAGCACTTCATCCGGTTCACCACAAGGAGGTGTTGAAGAGTTTGAGGGACATTTTCTCTGTCTGCTCAGAGTCATGTTATAGAAATCAGTTTCATCTCAGAGTCCAGCACAGACACAGAGGTCCAGGACGAGTTAGCTGAGCTTAGAACAAAGACTGGAAGAATTTCACACTTTTAAACTCTTCTCAGACTGTCCTGCCAACGTCCAGATGAGAGATCTCATTCACCTTCAGTTATTCCTGCACACAAAACAGTTAGTGAGGGGAGCACTGAATGCATAACCTGACACGCCAGATGGTTTGTTACACAGAACCATTTGAGAAATCGTCCTTGGAAACTCTTTGGAAAAGGGCAGGCACTTTCAAAAAATACTTGGCAGGTGATTGGATGAACCATCTATCACAGTCTTACCTTGCGAGGCAGCTGGATTCACGAGATCATGCGAGAATCCTCATAGGACACTGATTGGTCCAAACTACCGGAGGTTCGGACACAAGCGCATAACTTGAAGCCTGACAAGATGGATTCTTGCGTGATCTCACAAATCCAGCTGCCTCGCAAGGTAAGTAAATGCAGTTTTTGCCCTGGGTTTAACCTCTCAGGCTACATACAGGCTGCCCTCCTTATTGGTGAAGGTCATCGTGGCTGTGTGCAGTCTGAGAGGAGTACCTGCAGACACTACTCAGGGCTGAAAAAGGGTGTCATTTTTCAGGTGATATTTTTATTTACAGTTAATATTCTCATAAAGATGCAAGAATTAAACATCAGTCAAAGAAAAGACAGTAAAGCTTAGCTGTAGTTAAGATACAAATACATCATTAATAGCGTCAGTGCATTTACAGTGCAAAGGCTTACATAGTTCAATTTATTGTTATAGGCCTACTTGTATACACTTTCATAGTATATAAATACATACAGTATATATACACTAACTGAACACTTTATTAGAAACACCTGTGCAATCTAAAGCACTTCAGGTGTCCCTAATAAAGTGCTTGCTCACTGTATGCATACATACAAGTGTAAGTTTAAGTGTAGTCACTTTGCTCCCAGCTGTTGTTGGTCTACAAATAGCCCCAATTGCAATTGCTGCTAACACCAATATCTCCTTTTTACACCTGCTCAATAAACAACATACAACATGTGAATCACACAGATGTCAAGTTGTTAGAAGTTTGTTAGATTTTGTTCTCTTTTGATAGAGCAAGGCTAACTGCCGGCTACTGCTAATGCTAACATTTATGGAATCATGAGCATGTATTTATTAAAACGTCACAACACAAGCTAACTAACTCCCTCCTGAGTGAGCGTCTGTTTAGTACAGCTGATAGCTAGTTATGTCAAGTGCTTTGAAGCAGAAATTGCTCCAAGCGAACTAGTTTCCGATAGATGCTAATCTCCAGTTAGCTTGCTAACAGTGACCGTGTCTGAACTCGGTGCTGCAGTAAACTGACATCTTGATAACTTCTTATAGTAAGCTAACAGAGTGCAGTAAACATATAGTTGGTTGGCTTAAACAAATGCTAGCGAATGCCTTGGAGGTGTTGGAGTTTTTTCTCTTATGTCACTGCCAGTCTTATAATCACAAAAGATAAACAACCTAAATTAGCTTTTTAGCTAGCTTAGCTATTTGTGTTATGTATTTGTATCAGTTTGGTAACAAGTGAAAGCAGACACAAACTGTGAGAGGATCCTTTTTAATTCATAAACTACCTGAATTAGCATCAGGTCAGTGACAGAGGCTCCGTAGCCATTTTGTTGATTCTGTTGCTCTTTTTGCAAAGAGGGAGACTCATCAACCAGTGATGTAAAGTAACTAAGTACAGTAAAGATAAAACCAGTGGTTTCCAACCTTTTTGGCTTTTGACGTCTTACAAAAAGCAGTGTGTAGTCGGGGTCACATTTCAGATGTCTATGAGTTGTTAACAGCTCCACCAAATAGTGATTTTTCCCTCTAAACTTCTCACATGGTTTCATTTCAATAAATGTTCAAATGATCCAATATTTCAGCAAAAATCAAAGATTAGAGAAAAAGTCCAAAAAGTGAAAACAGATTTGTGTATCAGAACTTTGTTTTTTCTTCTTTCCTCTCCCATTAATCATCTCACGACCCCTCAGATTTATCTGCTGACCCTTTGGAGGGGCCCCACCCCTAGGTTGGGAACCACTGGACTAAACTAGCTAACTGTATATAAAGTAGTTGAAACTAGCTCCACCTCCAGCAGCTACAACAGTAACATGCTGCTTACACACTGATGCTTCAGTATTAATAATCTAATGATGTCATATATAATAATATATCAGTCAGAGGGACCAAACCACTACTTTTACTGCAATACTTTAACTACATCAAGCTCATAATACTTATGTACTTTTACTGCAATACTTTAACTACATCAAGCTCATAATACTTATATACTTTTACTGTAGTAGGACTTTTCATGCAGGAGTTTTTAATTGAGTAACTGCAGTAAAGTATCTGAGTACTTCTTCCAGACTACAACCAGGAGTCTGAAATGAAGGATTTATCACAGTCTGAACTCTGTGACATGAACTCGGCGTAAACTCGTCTCTGGACTGGACACTCCGAGATGAAACTGATTTCCGCCTGAAGCATGTTACTGACAGAACAGCGAACCAGAGGATTTACAGAAATGTTTGACTGTTTTTATGAAGATCACCGAATGCAGTTTTCAAACATCACCAAATCTGTTGCTCAGTTTGACTAAAATGTTCTTAATGACACTTAAAGCAAAAGCTGTCCTTTGAGAAAGATTATAAATTAAATTAATTTAAAGATAAGTCTGATGTTATTCTATATTTCTTCTTCATGTGCAGAGTCAAACCAACTGTGAACGGATTCACTAACAAGCCCTGTGATTAATCTTCTCTCTCATTGTTGTCCAAAAACTATTAAAAACACATCAATGTTCCTTCATCACCATGAGCGCACACACACTGTGGTTTATTTAGACTCAGTCCCACACACACCAGTCTGCTGCCAGAAACACTCACCAGTGCAGCAAACATGGATTCATCCGCTGCTGAAAATAGTCCCCAACAAATGCACTATTTCCTCCTGTTTGTTCAATAAAAACTCCAGGGACCAGCTGTTTTAGGAAATTACTGATATTTTCTAAACATGAAACTATATCTGTGAGCTGTTTTTAAAGATTGTTAAAAAATGACAAATACTCCCAGCTGTCTAAGCGGCCTTGTATATCTTCCTGCAGTCCTAGTTTAATCATGAAATTATATATCTGTGAGGTGTTTTTAAAGATCTTAAGTAGGAACCAATGAGCTTAGAGCTGAGAGCCACAGAGTATGGAAGGAGGAACGTATTGAGAGGCGGACGAACACATTGTTGGTTTGAGTCTGAACATGAGATTTAATGGTGATAAAAAAATATAATAAAACCGGACAGAGCGTTTAACTGTCTAGGACATGAAGAAATCAAATGTCTGAATGTTTATCAGAAATGCAGAAATGCTCTGACCTGCTGACACTTCAGTTTAATGTTGATGTGTCTCCAGGTGGGAGAGACTAAATGTCTTTGTCGGCATGCTTACCCAGTATAGTGAAGACTCTGCCTCTGATTGGCCCTGACCCTGATATTTTTACCCTAACCATAACCATCTCACTCCCCGTGCCTAAACCTAACCAATTGGCCCTCGGGGATCTTCATCGGACCGCAAGGCATACTGGGTAAGCATGCCCGCTGTGACATCACGCACCTGGTCTGTCACAGGAGACTTGTGGAGACACGTTGAGACGGCTCTGAGCTCTTCAGTTTTTCCTTGTTCAGACAAAAACCCAACATGTGACCAGAAGTTTGAATAATTAATCAAATTAGTGTATGACATCACCTGTGACACTTCAGAAGAGGGAGGAGCTACATCTTTGTCGATCAGCTGATCAAACTGGACTGAGACAGTTTCTACTGATGGCTTTCATCTGATCCACTGTGATCTAGTCTGGATCCACTTTAATGCAATGTTATCTGTCCGATCTACTGGATTCTGATCCAGTTTGATCCAGTTTAATCCAGTGTGATCCAGGAGGAGCGGGGGTCTCAGAGGTTTGGTGAATGACATATTGTTTGTAGATACTTGAAGTTTCAACTCAAACAAAGTATTTTTGTAAGCCTGTCAGCAGAGAGAAACGTCTCTGATGAAGCAGTAATCTATTTTTCTTCTTTCACTTTGATTGTAACTCAGCTGTGGAATAAACATTTGTTTCATGTTCAACAACCGGTTGCAGATAACAGCGTCTTCATGAGTCATGTCCTCATTGGACGATTCAGTAGCTCAGGATTTATTATTTATTGTTTCATTGATGTAGAGACACTGATTTTAGAAAACAACAGAAAACTAAACTGAACACTGAAACACAGTTTGTTTGAGCATCTCTTTAGTAGCTTTAGTTAGCTGCCAAGTGCTTTAAAGCAGAAGATACAGTTAGGGCTCCAAGCGAACACGTTTCAGGACAATACTAATCTCTAGTTAGCTTCAGACCGTGTCTGAACTCAGTGAGATAGATGGATAGATAGATGCAAATGCCTTGGAGGGGTGGGAAGGTGGAGTTTTTTCTCTTAGGTTACGTCTGTAAGTCTTATAATCACAACAGATAAACAATCTAAATTAGCTTTTTAGCTAAATTAGCTATTTGTGTTATTTGTTTACAGGTTGTTGTGTTGCCCCAAAAGTGGCCAGAAGTCATTAATAAAGCTTTAATAAGTAGTTTTAGTTGCCTAAACTTACCTGAACCATAGAGGTGTCAGATCAGAAAACATTTATGATTTTTTTTGTAACTGAAGGTATTGTCAAACTGTTCTGTTGTGTGTTACATGTCAGCATATGACAAAAATAGAGAGGACCAAGAATAGAACTTTGAGGAACCCCACAAGTAATGAATGCCTTGATGTGGGCAGTGGAGTTACATCATACTCCACCCCTCCTTTAAAAAAAAAGAAGATAATAAAACACAAGAGGTTAGCTCCATGGTTTAACTCCCAAACCCGCAAATTGAAGCAAGCATTGCAAAAATATGAAAAGATTTGGCGTTCCACCAAACTGGAAGAATCTTGCTTAGTCTGGAAAGATAGTAAACATATAGGAAGGCCCTCTGTAATGCCAGAGCTGCCTACTACTCATCATTAATAGAGGAGAATAAAAACAGCCCTTATCTCAGGGCTCTTTTCACACAGAGCAGGTCAGACTGTACTCTTCAATTTACAGAGACCCAACATTCCCCCATGAGCAGCACTTGGCGACAGCGGCAAGGAAAAACTCTGGTGACAACAGCTTCCTGTTTTCATTTTTCTTTCAGACTCTTGGAATCTGAAACAAAAATAAAAAAGAAAGAAAAAGAAAAAGACACCACTGGTTTCATCTTTAAGAATGTGTTATGTCAGGAAATGGTGAAAAATGTCAGTCACTGTTTCCCAAAGGCCTAAGGGTGAGGATTAAGGGTTAAGGGTGAGGATTAAGGGTTAAGGGTGAGGATTAAGGGTTAAGGGTGAGGATTAAGGGTTAAGGGTGAGGATTAAGGTTTAAGGGTAGGGACTAAGGGTTAAGGGTGAGGATTAAGGGTTAAGGGTGAGGATTAAGGGTTAAGGGTGAGGATTAAGGGTTAAGGGTGAGGATTAAGGGTTAAGGGTGAGGACTAAGGGTTAAGGGTAGGGACTAAGGGTTAAGGGTAGGGACTAAGGGTTAAGGGTGAGGATTAAGGTTTAAGGGTAGGGACTAAGGGTTAAGGGTGAGGATTAAGGGTTAAGGGTGAGGATTAAGGTTTAAGGGTGAGGATTAAGGGTTAAGGGTGAGGATTAAGGGTTAAGGGTGAGGATTAAGGGTTAAGGGTGAGGACTAAGGGTTAAGGGTAGGGACTAAGGGTTAAGGGTAGGGACTAAGGGTTAAGGGTAGGGACTAAGGGTTAAGGGTGAGGATTAAGGTTTAAGGGTAGGGACTAAGGGTTAAGGGTGAGGATTAAGGGTTAAGGGTGAGGATTAAGGGTTAAGGGTGAGGATTAAGGGTTAAGGGTGAGGATTAAGGGTTAAGGGTGAGGATTAAGGGTTAAGGGTAGGGACTAAGGGTTAAGGGTGAGGATTAAGGGTTAAGGGTGAGGATTAAGGGTTAAGGGTGAGGATTAAGGGTTAAGGGTAGGGACTAAGGGTTAAGGGTGAGGATTAAGGGTTAAGGGTGAGGATTAAGGGTTAAGGGTGAGGATTAAGGGTTAAGGGTGAGGATTAAGGGTTAAGGGTGAGGATTAAGGGTTAAGGGTGAGGATTAAGGGTTAAGGGTAGGGACTAAGGGTTAAGGGTAGGGACTAAGGGTTAAGGGTGAGGATTAAGGGTTAAGGGTAGGGACTAAGGGTTAAGGGTAGGGACTAAGGGTTAAGGGTGAGGATTAAGGGTTAAGGGTGAGGATTAAGGTTTAAGGGTAGGGACTAAGGGTTAAGGGTGAGGATTAAGGGTTAAGGGTGAGGATTAAGGGTTAAGGGTGAGGATTAAGGGTTAAGGGTGAGGATTAAGGGTTAAGGGTGAGGATTAAGGGTTAAGGGTGAGGATTAAGGGTTAAGGGTAGGGACTAAGGGTTAAGGGTGAGGATTAAGGGTTAAGGGTGAGGATTAAGGGTTAAGGGTGAGGATTAAGGGTTAAGGGTGAGGACTAAGGGTCAAGGGCAACCAAAGGTGTCTGGTTTAGTCCAACAGTCTGGAAATAAAGAACGACTAAGACACCAGAGAATACTCACATTTAAGAAGCTAGAATCGGAGAATTTGGACATTTTCTTCTTTAAAGGACCAGTCTGTAGGATTTAGCGGCATCTAGCGGTGAGGTTGCAGATTGCAACCAACTGAATAATACAACAACACAATAATGATCTGTGGTGATAAATATGTTGATGTGGATATTTTGATCATGTGATACAGTAAATTGTATTTTGTTTGTCTGAGCTGTTTAACCAGAGACTGTTTTATATTTTGCTGTAAAAACGTCTCATGTATCGTGATCACACTGAGCCGCCATATTTACTTATATTATGGGAGATATCACCCAATCAACTAATCAGTCTATCATCAATAATCAGAAACAACAACGACTGAACACATTTAAATATTTATTGGAATTTAAAGTTTGTTAGAGTTTGACTACATTTACTGAAAAATTCCCTTTAAAAAGTTGACAGAAAACAGAAAGAACAAACTGACAGAAAATATTTACAGACTTGTAGAGTTGTGTTATTGATCAGTCAGGTATCACAACAGCGATTGTTTCTTTTCATTTTCTAAAATTAATTTTTGAGCTGAAACTAAAAACTTAACTGACCAATGAAATCAGCCCAGACGCTATGGAGTCCTGTTAGTGCCATAATTCATCTGATCAATACAACTGTTCAGAGTTTGTATTTTTTATTATGTTAGTTTGTGAGAGTGTGTCTATAATCTGATCCGGATTTATTGAGAATAATTTGAAAACCAATAAATATATTAACCAACAAATATAAGAAAACTCATCATTATAGTAGTGAGACAAGAGAACAGAGATAAGTGCAGAGGGAAGATATCCCACTCTGTATAACTTAGTGAGATACAGAGATAGGACTGACAGGGAGGTCTTACTCTGTTTATGCAGTAGAATATAAATGCATGTATGATGTAGTGAGATAAAAAACAAAGATAGGAGTGCAGTGAGTAGACGCCTCACTCTGTTGAAAATATACTGAAATATAACTCTGAATACTGTAGTGCCATTAAAAACTGACAAATATGAAAGATGCTTCACTCTGTATACTGTAGTGAGATAAATTATTATATGTTATTTTATATTGTTATAGGTATTTGTTGTGTTATGATTATTTTGGTCTCTTGTTAATTGTTAAATGTTCATTCATGCTAGATGATTATAAAAACAGAGATAGGAGTGTAAAGTTGGTGCGTCACTTGGTTCATTTCTTGAAAAACTTCTTGTTGAGGAGGAAGATGAGCAGGTTGACGTTGATCTTCGCCTTGTCAAACATCTTCATCACCGCCACACCCTCATACTGCAGCTGCAGCAGGTCCTACACACACACACACACACACACACACACACACACACACACACACACACACACACCTCAGTACTTGGCCTGGCTCGACTCAGTATTTAGCCTGGCTCGACTCAGTATTTAGCCTGGCTCGACTCAGTATTTAGCCTGGTTCGTACCTGGTATTTGAGCAGGAACTCTTCCATCTCGACACCGAGGAATCGAGCTTTGACGTTGAAGGTTCCTCTCTCTGCGGCAGGAACGATGTCAAACACCACGTTCTTAAACCTGGAACGTTAAAATTGTGTTTAAAAAAAAAAAAAAAAAAAAAAAGCCTTTCAAAAACATTAAAATATGTGACGATAAAAGTTTGACAGTAAAATGTTGTCAAAAGTTCATAGAATTAAAATGTGTCATTAAAGTCTCAGTGTGTGTTATATATGTGTGTATTATGTGTGTGTGTTTGTGTTATATATGTGTGTATTATGTGTGTGTGTGTGTTATATACGTGTGTATCATGTGTGTGTTATATACGTGTGTATTATGTGTGTGTGTTATATACGTGTGTATTATGTGTGTGTGTTATATATGTGTGTATTATGTGTGTGTGTGTGTGTTATATATGTGTGTATTATGTGTGTGTGTGTGTTATATATGTGTGTATTATGTGTGTGTTATATATGTGTGTATTATGTGTGTGTGTGTGTTATATACGTGTGTATTATGTGTGTGTTATATACGTGTGTATTATGTGTGTGTGTTATATATGTGTGTGTGTGTGTGTGTTATATATGTGTGTATTATGTGTGTGTGTGTGTGTGTGTTATATATGTGTGTATTATGTGTGTGTGTTATATATGTGTGTATTGTGTGTGTGTGTGTGTTATATATGTGTGTATTATGTGTGTGTGTGTGTTATATATGTGTGTATTATGTGTGTGTTATATATGTGTGTATTATGTGTGTGTGTGTTATATATGTGTGTATTATGTGTGTGTTATATACGTGTGTATTATGTGTGTGTGTGTTATATATGTGTGTATTATGTGTGTGTGTGTGTTATATACGTGTGTATTATGTGTGTGTTATATACGTGTGTATTATGTGTGTGTGTGTTATATATGTGTGTATTATGTGTGTGTGTGTTATATATGTGTGTATTATGTGTGTGTGTGTTATATATGTGTGTACTTTGTGTGTGTGTGTGTTATATATGTGTGTACTTTGTGTGTGTGTGTGTTATATATGTGTGTACTTTGTGTGTGTGTGTGTTATATATGTGTGTACTTTGTGTGTGTGTGTGTTATATATGTGTGTACTTTGTGTGTGTGTGTGTGTTATATATGTGTGTATTATGTGTGTGTGTGTTATATATGTGTGTATTATGTGTGTGTGTGTTATATATGTGTGTATTATGTGTGTGTGTATATATGTGTGTATTATGTGTGTGTGTTATATACGTGTGTATTATGTGTGTGTGTTATATATGTGTGTATTATGTGTGTGTGTTATATATGTGTGTATTATGTGTGTGTGTTATATATGTGTGTATTATGTGTGTGTTATATATGTGTGTATTATGTGTGTGTTATATATGTGTGTATTATGTGTGTGTTATATACGTGTGTATTATGTGTGTGTGTTATATATGTGTGTATTATGTGTGTGTTATATATGTGTGTATTATGTGTGTGTTATATATGTGTGTATTATGTGTGTGTTATATATGTGTGTATTATGTGTGTGTGTTATATATGTGTGTATTATGTGTGTGTTATATATGTGTGTATTATGTGTGTGTTATATATGTGTGTATTATGTGTGTGTTATATACGTGTGTATTATGTGTGTGTGTTATATATGTGTGTATTATGTGTGTGTTATATATGTGTGTATTATGTGTGTGTGTTATATATGTGTGTATTATGTGTGTGTTATATATGTGTGTATTATGTGTGTGTTATATATGTGTGTATTATGTGTGTGTGTTATATATGTGTGTATTATGTGTGTGTTATATACGTGTGTATTATGTGTGTGTGTTATATATGTGTGTATTA
Organism: Scomberomorus guttatus; assembly: GCA_038419695.1. Classification (NCBI taxonomy): domain Eukaryota; kingdom Metazoa; phylum Chordata; class Actinopteri; order Scombriformes; family Scombridae; genus Scomberomorus; species Scomberomorus guttatus. Next base: position 34,317,521 of record CM076448.1, read on the forward strand.
TGTGTGTGTTATATATGTGTGTATTATGTGTGTGTGTTATATATGTGTGTATTATGTGTGTGTGTTATATATGTGTGTATTATGTGTGTGTGTGTTATATATGTGTGTATTATGTGTGTGTGTGTTATATATGTGTGTATTATGTGTGTGTTATATATGTGTGTATTATGTGTGTGTTATATACATGTGTATTATGTGTGTGTGTTATATATGTGTGTATTATGTGTGTGTTATATACGTGTGTATTATGTGTGTGTGTTATATACGTGTGTATTATGTGTGTGTGTTATATATGTGTGTATTATGTGTGTGTGTGTGTGTTATATATGTGTGTATTATGTGTGTGTGTGTGTGTTATATATGTGTGTATTATGTGTGTGTTTTATATACGTGTGTTTTATGTGTGTGTGTGTTATATACGTGTGTATGATGTGTGTGTGTGTTATATATGTGTGTATTATGTGTGTGTGTGTTATATATGTGTGTATTATGTGTGTGTGTGTTATATATGTGTGTATTATGTGTGTGTGTTATATATGTGTGTACTTTGTGTGTGTGTGTGTTATATATGTGTGTACTTTGTGTGTGTGTGTGTTATATATGTGTGTATTATGTGTGTGTGTGATATACATGTGTGTATTATGTGTGTGTGTGTGTGTGTGTTATATATGTGTGTATTATGTGTGTGTTATACATGTGTGTATTATGTGTGTGTTATACATGTGTGTATTATGTGTGTGTGTGTTATATATGTGTGTATTATGTGTGTGTGTGTGTTATATATGTGTGTATTATGTGTGTGTGTGTGTGTTATATATGTGTGTGTGTTATAAATATGTACTATGTGTGTGTGTTATATATGTGTGTATTATATGTGTGTATTATGTGTGTGTTATATATGTGTGTATTATGTGTGTGTGTGTGTGTTATATATGTGTGTGTTATAAATATGTACTATGTGTGTGTGTTATATATGTGTGTGATATGTGTGTGTGTGTGTTATAAATATGTACTATGTGTGTGTGTTATATATGTGTGTATTATGTGTGTGTTATATATGTGTGTATTATGTGTGTGTGTTATAAATATGTACTATGTGTGTGTGTTATATATGTGTGTATTATGTGTGTGTGTGTTATATATGTGTGTATTATGTGTGTGTGTTATATATGTGTGTATTATGTGTGTGTGTTATATATGTGTGTATTATGTGTGTGTGTGTGTTATATATGTGTGTATTATGTGTGTGTGTGTGTTATATATGTGTGTATTATGTGTGTGTGTGTGTTATATATGTGTGTATTATGTGTGTGTGTTATATATGTGTGTATTATGTGTGTGTGTTATATATGTGTGTATTATGTGTGTGTGTTATATATGTGTGTATTATGTGTGTGTGGTATATATGTGTGTATTATGTGTGTGTGGTATATATGTGTGTATTATGTGTGTGTGGTATATATGTGTGTATTATGTGTGTGTGTTATATATGTGTATTATGTGTGTGTGTTATATATGTGTGTATTATGTGTGTGTGTTATATATATGTGTGTATTATGTGTGTGTGTTATATATGTGTGTGTGTTATATATGTGTGTAATATGTGTGTGTGTTATATATGTGTGTATTATGTGTGTGTGTTATATATGTGTGTATTATGTGTGTGTGTTATATATGTGTGTATTATGTGTGTGTGTTATATATGTGTGTAATATGTGTGTGTGTTATATATGTGTGTATTATGTGTGTGTGTTATATATGTGTGTATTATGTGTGTGTGTTATATATGTGTGTATTATGTGTGTGTGTTATATATGTGTGTATTATGTGTGTGTGTTATATGTGTGTATTATGTGTGTGTGTTATATATGTGTGTATTATGTGTGTGTTATATATGTGTGTATTGTGTCTGTGTGTTATATATGTGTGTATTATGTGTGTGTGTTATATATGTGTGTATTATGTGTGTGTGTTATACATGAGTGTATTATGTGTGTGTGTATTATGTGTGTGTTATATATGTGTGTATTATGTGTGTGTGTGTTATATATGTGTGTATTATGTGTGTGTGTTATATATGTGTGTATTATGTGTGTGTTATATATGTGTGTATTATGTGTGTGTTATATATGTGTGTATTATGTGTGTGTGTTATATATGTGTGTATTATGTGTGTTATATATGTGTGTATTATGTGTGTGTGTTATATATGTGTGTATTATGTGTGTTATATATGTGTGTATTATGTGTGTGTTATATATGTGTGTATTATGTGTGTGTGTTATATATGTGTGTATTATGTGTGTTATATATGTGTGTATTATGTGTGTGTTATATATGTGTGTATTATGTGTGTGTTATATATGTGTGTATTATGTGTGTGTTATATATATGTGTGTGTGTTCTCACTGTGCAGTCGGCAGGTCTTGGATCTCCAACAGAACTCCTTTCTCCTGCAGCCGGGCGGCGCTGTAGCTCAGAGCAGGAAGCTTCTTCTTCCCTTTACTCTCTGCTGCCTTCTTATTAGTCGCTTTACTGCAACACATAACCAATCACAGTGAAGAACCTGGTCTGTCTGTGTGTCTGTGTGTGTGTGTGTGTGTATGAGCACATTAAACCAGTTTAATGCCAAACAGTGACCGGTTTGAACGGACCAATCATGGCAGTGTTTCACTGGACAGGTTTAGAAGGAGGGCGGGGACAGATGAGTGGTTGGATTCTGTTTATTAATGTTCATGTTTCTTCATCAGCTGTTTCAAACACCAGCTGCTCACATTGACAATGACCTGACTGTGTGTGTACGTGTACCTGTTGGCGGTCAGGTTATCCAGACAGGAAGTGATGTAATGTCTGTAGTAGTCGACCTGTTCACTGTGGAAGCTGCTCTTTGCCTGCAGACTGCTGAGAGTCTGACGGAGCTTCACAAGCTCCGCCCCCCGGCGCTGGCGGCGCAGACGCTGGTGTCGAATGTCCTGCGGGGGGACAAAAGAAGAATGATTCAGAACTGGAAATTATTCTGTCCAAACTTTACTTCACAAATCAATAAGCACATTTTTTAATGAATCCTGGTTCTTATAAAACTGAAACTATTTTAACCTCAAACTGCAGCCTGAGCTGCAGGAGACACAGCGACAGCTGGAACCAACCATTTACATTATACACTGAGTCATATTAGAGTCTGTGTTATATTAAAAACACTCATCACATGATCTAAAAGCTTAAAAGATATTTTAAGTTTACAAAGACAAACTGACAGCAGAGAACAGATGATTTCTTTTCTTGATAAATTACTTTAACAATCATCAAAAGTATTAATGACACATTTTTTGTTGACAGACTAAATGGTTAATAGATTGTTTCAGCAGCAGAGAAAAAAAGATTCATTATCAATTCATCTGTAGATTATTTTTGTTGATTAATTGTTTTGTCTGTAAAATCTCAGAAAATAGTGAAAAATGTCTTATAATTTCCAACAGCTTCAGATTTTTTGTCCAAAACGTACGACAAAGAAAAGCTTCAAATCACATTTGAAAGGCTGAAAACAGATAATCTTTGGCATTTTTACTTAAAAAAAAATGACAAATACGATTATCTAATCATCAAAATAGTTGCCAATTAATTTTTTTGTAGATTGACTAATCAATTAATCAACTAATCATTGCAGCTCAAAATTATTATTTCAATTATCAGTGAATCTGTTCAGTTAACTGATGAATCATTTAGTCTGAAATGTTTGAAAACTGATTCAATAGTTAAAAATGTTAAAGAAAAGCAGAATATCTGGATTCAGCAGATTCTTTTGAATAAAAACTGACTAAAACAATCAATTATCAATAATAAATGACTAAAACAATTGACCAATTATCAAAAGTGTTTGACATTTCTGTCAGTTAAAGCAGTAATCAGACTGATCTACAGTCAGAAACCAGTTTGTAAGCTGAGAGAGAAAGGACAGGAAGTGAACATTTGTGATTGATTGATTGATTATTGATCACCTTGGCGATCATCTGCAGGATCTGGTTGTGGGTCTCAGGTGGTTTGAGGACTCCCAGTGCCTCCAGACGACGGAGACTTCTCAGGATCTTCCTCTTCTTTTCCTCCAGACTGAGGTTACCGTCGGCAACCAGCGACTGGTTCCTCTTCATCTTCTCAGGTGTGCGAGCATCCTGCCGGGCGCGCCGCTGCATCAGCCAATCATGACACACTTCCTGTTTGAACACAGGAGAGGAGACGAGTGAGTGTGCTCTTCTAGAAACTCAGAACTCTGAGTTAATTTTACATCATGTGAGTCATTCTCTAGTTTTTAGTAGTTATACTGTAGTTTTCTCATTCAAATAATCAGCGGTTTATGTTAATATATTCCTTCAGAGTAATAAAGCTGTTAGTTGCAAAGCTTAAGCATTAACAACCGTTTTGATATTTTAAAGGGAAGTGAGTTTGTCAGCTATGTTACAAACTGTGTGCTGTTACAGACTTTTAAGTTCTACACTTTAAGTAACAAACGATTTTGTGTCTTCGCTGCCATATGTACAAAGATTTTTTAAAAACACTTTAAGAAATATTTTTTTTCCAGATGTACATGTAATCTGTTCAGCGCTGTCATTAGGAATATTTTTTTAAAGCAAATCTGCCTTACAGATCATTTTGATAGTTTTAAGAGATGTTAAACTAAACTCCCACCTGTGTGGATGTTTAGTGAAGGATATCAGAAGCATTTTAGTTATTTTAAATGTGTCATAGCTGACAATTCACCTATTTTGACCCATAATTTAAATGGTAGGCCTTGCCTGGCTGACCACATGTCACCTTCTTAAAATCAATAAAAACATGTAAACCATAACAATGTACCAATCAGAGGTGTGAATCAGAGCTGAAGAGAATTATATTTAAATCACAGTATTGATTAGATATTTCCCTTCATAATGTTCAGTAAAGACGTACAAACGTGTGTGTGTGTGTGTGTATGTGTGTGTGTACCTGGTCATGTGAGGTCGATGCTCTCAGGACGTCACTCAGAGAGTCACCTGGCTGAGTCCTGATGACATCAATGATCAGCTGTTTTGTGCTGAAAAACATAAAAACAAATAAGTGCAACAAACCAAAGCCGTTTTATATAAATAACCTTTATTTAATCAGGTGACCTCGCTGAGACCCGAGTTCAGCAGCGAGAAAACAAACAAAAGCAGACGCGAGGTTAAAACTTTTAAATCTTCCCTTGAGATGAGACAAGTTTTAGTTTATGAGATGTAACGTGGTGGAAGGTCAGTGTTTATCTGAGGGATAAGTGCAGTTAAACAGACCTGAGATCTGCTCTGTGAGAGAAGTGATAAACAGACATCTATAAATAAAAACAATAGATTTTTAGAAGTTCTCTTCTCTCAGTGACGTGTTTCATATTTATCTGCTGTAATGAAAAACTGCATCACGCTGTTTGAAGGTAGAGCAGCATGAGAATAAAGATCTCCAGTCTGTCCTCAAGACACAAACATTTATTTCAGTACAGGAAACCCTTTTTATCTTTAGTTAAAACAGGGTAGAGCAAGTCAGCCAGGTTATATTACCTGAGCAGGTGAGGCTGACATGCTAACATGCTAAGCTACCTGAGCAGCAGTCCTCTGGCGTCTGGTTTGTCTTCAGAGTCGTTGAAGATGTCGAACTTGTTGGTGAGAGTCAGAGAAACTTCCATCTTACTGCTGTGAGTCAGACTGGACTCTGATCCTGGATCAGCTGCTGAAGAATCTCCTGAACCACAAACACAGACATCAGATCCTGGATCAGCTGAGACGTTTATCACAGAGGAGCTGTTGGGACTGAGGTTCTGTCCTCAGCTCAGCTGCAGTTCAAGTTTAAACTCATGCTGTCTGGAACAAAATAAAGCTGCTTTAAATGTTGATGATACCAATAATGAGTCTTTTAGCTGCCTCACTGTACACAGAGTGATGCAGGATAACAGCAGGCAGGATGTACACTAATACAAACTGAGTCAGAAACACAGAGCAGAGCGACGTGTTTCTGTTCTCTGCTGAATGTTCCACTGAACCAGACGCTGGTGCGACCCCCTCTACTGTTCAGTGTGATCAGCTGACATCACTGACAGCAGCCAATGAGGAGAGAAGATTTTATAACTTAACTATAATCAGTAATCACACTTTTCCTTCCTGGCTGTGTGGAAATCTGATGTTTTTACATCCCAGATGATAAACAACAGCATTGCGTGAGTCTTACTCATGTAGCTGTTACAGGAGGTCAGCGTGTGGCGGCTGCTCTGCAGCTGAGCTGAAGGATTATGTAATATATTACTAAAAACTGAAGTTTAGGGGGAGTGTGTGGGTCAGCTCCTCTGTCACCTACAGTTATCCAGAACATCATTCTCTTCACAGAAACATTTACATTTATTTCACTCAGATCAGTAATCTGACATCAGCCAGAACAAACCAAACTGTAAAAACCAAAAACTAAAAGAAAGAACAGTCAGACTGAAGTACAGTACCAGTCTAAAGACTGGACACACCTTCCCAATCACTGCAACAAGAAACCAGGACCAGTATGTGTAATACTAGCAGTAGCAGTATGTGTAATACTAGCAGTAGCAGTATGTGTAATACTAGCAGTAGCAGTAGTACTAGTTTATTAGTTGTAGTACCAATGAGCTCCTGCAGGGTGGGAACTGAGCCGAGGTCCTTCAGCAGCAGTCTCAGCGGGTCTGAAGGGTCTGGACACAAAACTTCCTGATGCTCCAACAACAGCTGCGCGCACACACGCACACACACGCGCACACACAGACACACACACAGACACACACACACAGACACACACACACAGACACACACACACACAGTGAGAATGCAGCTACAACATGGTGTTTCCTGTCTGATACTAACTCAGATCCAGATCCTGGTTCAGATAGATCAGTGCAGACCTTGTGCGTGTTGAGCAGCTCGCTCACAGAGATGTAGATGACGGGTTTATTGACGATGAGCAGCTCCGAGTATTCGTCCATACTGAATCTGTCCTCCGGCTCGGGGACGTCACACACACCCAACAGGAACTTCCTGTCACACAGTAACAAACAACAGTCAGGAGACCAGGACCGAGACCAGCAGACAAACCAGGACAGAGGGGGACTTTCTTTCTTTGCTTCTTCTAACAAAAAACCTAATTAAAACAGTCCAGTACTAAAAAACTGATGACGGCTCCCATCATCATAGCTACGGTATCATTTACACTCGAATCAAACAGTTTGACAGTTTGCTTCTGACACTGCAGGTACAAATTTTTCAGTCTTCACATATTAATGATCTATCTGAGCTGGAGCTGAGTCTAACTAAAAACTCTGAACTTGTGATAAATTAAGTTTACATTTGGAAAACTGATATAAATTGATATAATACATTGAAATGTCATTTTATATAATAGAAATGAATGTGACAGAAATGAATCATTTCTCTCAGATCAGTGTGCCGACTGTTTAAATCTGTTTCTCTTGTAGATTCGACCACTACAAGGTACCCAGAGTCAGCTCGCCTGTGGTTGTCATAAATCCAGACCCCAGAGGTCAAAGGTCATTCAGAAACAGACCTGAACTTGGCATGAGTCTGGCTGATGTACTGGTTGAGTGTTCTGATGTGGTATCCGTCTCCGTGGAAGTGTTTGTTGGCAGCAGCGTGCTGCAGCATGCGGGCGATGGAGCCCAGGATGTGACGCTGTTCCGGCTGCAGGGCCGAGCCGGCAGAGCGGTCCACCACGTCAAAACCATCTGGAGCCACGACGGCCGGGTTCATGTAGCGATAATAGACCAGGTTCCCCACAATCTGTAAGAGGAGAGGAGGAGTGAGACGTCCGTCCGTCTGTGTTACTGTTACCAAACCAGTACAGCCTCATATAAATACTGTTACCTTGTAGAGCTCGTCCTCGCTGGCTTCAGGAAACTTTGTCTTCAGGGCGTCTCTGAGAACCTTCGCTGTGTAACGTAAACCATATCTAACACACACACACACACACACACACACACACACACACACACACACACACACACACACACACACACACACACACACACACACACACACACACACACACACACACACACACACACACACACACACACACACACACACACACACACACACACACACACACACACACACACACACACACACACACACACACACACACACACACACACACACACACACACACACACACACACACACACACACACACACACACACACACACACAGACACACACACACACACACACACACAGACACACACACACACACACACACAGACACACACACACACACAGACACACACACACACAGACACACACACACACAGACACACACACACAGACACACACACACACAGACACACACACACACACACAGACAAAAATAAAGGTGAACAGGTGGAGACCTACGGGAGTTTATGGAGGTGAACAGGTGGACACCTACGGGAGTTTATGGAGGTGAACAGGTGGAGACCTACGGGAGTTTATGGAGGTGAACAGGTGGAGACCTACGGGAGTTTATGGAGGTGAACAGGTGGAGACCTACGGGAGTTTATGGAGGTGAACAGGTGGAGACCTACGGGGGTTTATGGAGGTGAACAGGTGGACACCTACGGGAGTTTATGGAGGTTGGAGGTGATGGCTTTAAGCACTCGGTCTGTCAGGTTCTTCAGGTTGATGATGGCGATGTCGATGCGTCGTTGGACTTCGGGGTGAGACAGAGCGTCCTGAGGGGACACCTCGTAGGGCAGAGAGCTGCAAGGACAGACAGGTGAGTCAGGTGAGACAGGTGAGTCAGGTGAGACAGGTGAGACAGAATCTTCCAGGTTTGAGTCCGTTCAGACCTCTTGTGTCCCGTCTGGGTCTCGGTCTGGTTGATCCAGGTCTTGTAGACGTCCACCGGGTCGGTCCTGATGCTGAGGGTCCGGTCCAGCAGAACGTCCTGCAGAGCGGGACCCAGCGCCTCCCGCAGGACGTTCTGGCCGCGAGCGTGACGGTAAAAGTTCACCAGCATCTTGATGACGGTGGGGTTACCTGTGACCACGTCCTGTGGCTGCTCCACCTTTAACCTGATAGCAGAACACAAACATGTCCTCATGACTAATTATAGAGTCAGTCACAGGATTAAATTAGTTTCACACATTCATGTTCTCCTCAGGATGAAATGTAATAACTTTGATCCTCTGACTTCTCATGTATCCATCTATTCCATCATCTGGACAACATTTCACTTTGGTTTCTCTCTCTAACAGTTTGGTTTTCTTCACACAGAGCTGCTGCCTGGCCGGAGACTCTGGATGTTTTTACTGAGAAACCGTTCAGATGGTAGTTTTGAGAAATGCTTTAAATGAAAGACTTATTACTCTTATTGTTGCTGAAAACACAGGCGATACAATCTCTCTCTAATGTTGACTGTCCAATAAAGGCAGAAATGCTAAATCTTTAAAAAAATATATTTGTTTGCTTTACTGAAGATGATTTTCCAAGATTATGGAGAAAATCCAGTTAAGATGCACAAACAGGTATGATTTTCTAAAACTATCTCAAAATAAGAGCGAAAAAATTAAGAGCAGCCACACTGACCAAGAGTACTATGTTCTATGGTCATTTAAGTCAATTCTTATTCATCTTAACTGAATTATTATCCATAATCTTGTATATTAACTGGATATTGTGTTACAGTTGTATTAGTCTGTTTATGTTGTAGGTCTCTCTTGAAAAAGAGATTTTAAGCTTAATGAGACTTTTTTTACCTGGTTAAATAAAGGAAAAGAATAAATAAATAAATAAAATAGTTTCAGCTGTATTTTATCTGCAGTTAAAGAGGAAAAAGTTCTGATCAACCAATGAGAAACATTCACAGATAAAAATATAAAGAACAACCCTGAAGGAAAATAAACTGTTGGATTGGTCAGTAAATAAGTCTGGAACAACAGAACGTTACCTGATCTCACACTGTTCACCTCACCTCAGTGAACACCTGTGTGTGTGTGTGTGCGTGTGTGTGTGTGTGTGTGTGTTACCTGATCTCATACTGCAGTGCTTCAGTGAACAGCTGCAGCAGCAGGAAGGCCTCTCTGCGGTCGGAGCCGTAGTTAAACAGACTGAACACCAACATCTCCATGAAGGAGGTGGAGCGACTCTGAGGCATCAGGAAGATCAGCTGAGCCAGGTACAGAGGCTGAGTCTGAATACAGACAAACAACAACAACAACAACAACAACACACAGTTTAATATCTGTCCTGACCAGAGGCCTTGTTCACAAAACTCTGTAGCAAAAGTTTGTGTTCACAAAACAGGTGCACACAGCTCCTGCACACAATGTTCCCTTCATAAATCACAATCACAGCCAACACATTTAACCCTTTCTGAATATAGATACACATACTGTTTAGCAGCAGTGTTACAAACAACAGACAGTCAGAGGCTGATGACTGCAGCAGCTGTCGATGCAGCTCAACAAGAACAGTGTCAGACATGGAGGATGCACGCTGGAGCTCACAGCTGGATTTTTTATGTATCTGTACAGAAATACACTCAACATTTAACAAACAAACACTGTGTTTGACTCAAAATGCAGCAGACACAGCTCTCTGTCATGGCCCCAGCAGATGATGAAGGTGTCTCAGGCCGGGTGGCTGCAAAAGGTGCAGAGTGTGTGGAAGCCACTGCTGTGTCTGAGCGCGCTCCATGCACCTGCTGCACCTCAAATTATTCTTATTAAGATTTCATTATCAATACACTATTAATAATACACCACCTGTGCTGTTCTACAAATCAACCAAGATTTTTGATACAATCTCAGATTTCTGTTGTTAATAATAAAATGTGGTTGAAAAGTGAATCAGGATATATTTAGGATGAATAACATTCTAGATGCAAATCCAGGTAGTAGGCAGAAACACACAAGCACATCACTATAATGTATGTAAAGGATTTTACTTTCTAAGCACTTTTGTCCAGAAATATAGATCATATAGATCCTGTAGAAGGAGTTTTATGTTGAACATCATAGTCATCACGTCACTAAAATAAAGCTTGTAAAATGTGTTTCAGTTTGAACAGACAGCTAGATGACTGAGCCGTCATCTACAAGGACCGCTAAAGACGGCGCGATCTGCCTACACAGGGCCGATGGTGAGCCGCTCATCTGTTAGCTTGGTGCTAGCGTTACATTTCTTTTACAGCATCATGTGTTTGAGATTTGTATGAAATGATGCATTTCAATGAAATCAGGAGTTTGATAATTGAAAGCATTTCCTGCCGGTTTAATGAGCGACTCCACACAAACAGCACTTTCACATCCAGACTGTGGAGGTCAGAGAGAAGCTACGTTCATGTTTCACACTCGTGTTCTAAGACTGAAGAACTTCCACATTCATACAGACGACCTTCATCTGTCCACTGTGATTAATACAAACATCTCTGCTTTCAGTGCCTCTCTGACACCGCAGGAATGACAGAACACAGGTAGAGCAGGTGTGTGTGTGTCTCACCTGCAGCAGGTAGAGCAGGTGTGTGTGTGTCTCACCTGCAGCAGGTAGAGCAGGTGTGTGTGTATGTCTCACCTGCAGCAGGTAGAGCAGGTGTGTGTGTATGTCTCACCTGCAGCAGGTAGAGCAGTTGTGTGTGTGTCTCACCTGCAGCAGGTAGAGCAGGTGTGTGTGTATGTCTCACCTGCAGCAGGTAGAGCAGGTGTGTGTGTGTCTCACCTGCAGCAGGTAGAGCAGGTGTGTGTGTGTCTCACCTGCAGCAGGTAGAGCAGGTGTGTGTGTGTCTCACCTGCAGCAGGTAGAGCAGGTGTGTGTGTGTCTCACCTGCAGCAGGTAGAGCAGGTGTGTGTGTGTGTGTCTCACCTGCAGCAGGTAGAGCAGGTGTGTGTGTGTCTCACCTGCAGCAGGTAGAGCAGGTGTGTGTGTGTGTGTCTCACCTGCAGCAGGTAGAGCAGGTGTGTGTGTGTGTGTCTCACCTGCAGCAGGTAGAGCAGGTGTGTGTGTGTGTGTCTCACCTGCAGCAGGTAGAGCAGGTGTGTGTGTGTCTCACCTGCAGCAGGTAGAGCAGGTGTGTGTGTGTCTCACCTGCAGCAGGTAGAGCAGGTGTGTGTGTGTCTCACCTGCAGCAGGTAGAGCAGGTGTGTGTGTGTCTCACCTGCAGCAGGTAGAGCAGGTGTGTGTGTCTCACCTGCAGCAGGTAGAGCAGGTGTGTGTGTGTCTCACCTGCAGCAGGTAGAGCAGGTGTGTGTGTATGTCTCACCTGCAGCAGGTAGAGCAGGTGTGTGTGTGTGTGTCTCACCTGCAGCAGGTAGAGCAGGTGTGTGTGTGTGTGTCTCACCTGCAGCAGGTAGAGCAGGTGTGTGTGTGTGTGTCTCACCTGCAGCAGGTAGAGCAGGTGTGTGTGTGTCTCACCTGCAGCAGGTAGAGCAGGTGTGTGTGTGTGTCTCACCTGCAGCAGGTAGAGCAGGTGTGTGTGTGTCTCACCTGCAGCAGGTAGAGCAGGTGTGTGTGTGTCTCACCTGCAGCAGGTAGAGCAGGTGTGTGTGTCTCACCTGCAGCAGGTAGAGCAGGTGTGTGTGTGTCTCACCTGCAGCAGGTAGAGCAGGTGTGTGTGTGTCTCACCTGCAGCAGGTAGAGCAGGTGTGTGTGTGTCTCACCTGCAGCAGGTAGAGCAGGTGTGTGTGTGTGTGTCTCACCTGCAGCAGGTAGAGCAGGTGTGTGTGTGTCTCACCTGCAGCAGGTAGAGCAGGTGTGTGTGTGTGTCTCACCTGCAGCAGGTAGAGCAGGTGTGTGTGTGTCTCACCTGCAGCAGGTAGAACAGGTGTTGGTAAGCCTCCAGTTTCTCTCTCCTCTCTCTGCTCAGAGCTTTCAGGCCTTTACTTCTCTCCAGGTCCATCATGTCTGACAGCTGCTCCTTGTTCTTCTTCGTCAGTTTCTTACAGTGAGACACCACTTCCTGTACAGACAGACAGACACTCGTTAACACTAACGAGGACACAACGTAGACATGAGAAAAGCCACAAAGAGTGCCAACCCTAACAAGGCAGTGTTTCTGTAATTGCACAGGCGTCTCTGCGTCTCCCGACCTGCAGCGTGGCTCTGTTTCGGACCAGCAGGCCGATCTTCAGGTCCATCAGGTCCAGGTCGGCCTCCAGCTGTCGGTTGAAGCGGATGCTCCTCACCACCTCCTCTCTCTGACGCAGAAGCTCCGCCTCCTCTCTGATGTCACCGTCACCCAGGTCGAGCAGGTGAACGAACTTCCTGACCACAGACAGGGGGGGCGTGTCCGAGTGCACTGAGACAGGTGAGGGAGGAGGGGGGCTTATTAATGACTCACAGTACCTACCTGATATTTTGCACTTGTAGAGTCCAGTGAGTTGAAGAGTAGTACGCAGAATCATTTTAAAAACTAACTCTTAATCATGTCAGCAACAGGCCCACCAATCAGAGGCAGTGTCTCCATAGTGCTCCCTCATCACTGAACTTACCCAGCATCCTATACTGGTCTCGGGCCCTGTTGGCTCTGAAGAAAGCCTGGATCTTTATGACAGCGCCCACCTGTGGACACACACAGTTACTACACCCTGACTTTCATTAAAGGGTCACAACAAAATGAGATCTGAGTTACATGATTCACATCACAGAGCTGATACAGAAACATGTTGAGACCTCTGAACAGAACTGATGTGTTAAAACTCTTAGTTTAGACATTTAAACAGAGAAACTCATTTTCATTTTGTCCAGGACATCCTGTCTCAAAAACCAATGCAAGACAACATTCCTGTATTTCTAATAAATCCCAGTTACAGAGTTTAGTCTCCAATTAGAAGATGTTTTGCTACAGAATATGTGACTATATGATCATTAAGAAAGAATTTTAGTCTTTTTTTTTTTTAAACTTGAAATAACCAGATGAACTCACTCTATACGTTTTTTTTTTTTTAAAACAGCGTATACAGTACAACTACCATTTTTGAGCTGTATCACATGTTTTTACTGACTATGTCCCTTTGGCTACTTCTTGCTGTTGTTATTATTGATATTATTTGTTTTTGTTGCCGTTGATTCATTGTATTTTTTCCCTTTTCTTTTGCCTTGGATTTGATCACACTATTGTTTTGCATTATGATGTAATGAGTAGTTGCTACCATGGCAGTGTCTACTGGGCATCCAAATGAAAGAATAAATAAATGAGCGGAGGACAGAGACAGCAGCACGACTCACGTTACGTCTGAAGAAACTCAGTCGGGATCGATATTTTCTCCTCGCCAACCACATCTTCACAAACGACTGAATCTGATGACAAAATGATTAATGATAAAACATCTGATTAACAGCAATTTAGAATCGATTTACAGAATGGAATAATAATAATTTCAAAATGGGATATAAAACTTGAAATTAAATATTGGCGGTATAAAGGAAATATGGACTGTGCTATGGACAAAGAAATTAAGTATATAAAATATATGAAGGTGACAAGAACAAAAATGAAATGTGACATGTGCAATAATAATTAAATTATGTAACAGTGGAGGTTGAATGCAATGTACAATGCAAAGTCCAGTTTGAAGAAAAATATGAAAGTGACCAGTACAGGGATTAAATGAGGGATGGGAAATTTAAAGACCAGTTCGATAACAGAACAGTTCAGATATTTAGTCGGGCACATTGAATGCAGTTATTATCTATTTTAATAACTGCAGTGAGTGTAGTTTGAATCATGATGAGTTGATAGTTACTTTGACCACAGCTCTCCAGTTCATGTAGAGAAACTGCAGCCGACGTCTGTACGCCCTCTGCTGGACAAACCGCCTCCACTGAGACTGAACACAAACAGAAACAAAAACAAAATCATTACTGTTAATTCTCAGATTCACAGTCAGCCACTCTGCTGAAAACACAACAATATAATTACAATAACCATGAATCAGATCAGATGATGTTGCAGTCTGACATATGAGATCATGTCTGACTGTCATAAACAAGTCTGCGAATACGAGAAAATACATAAATTAATAAGATGTTTAGAGTGGTGAGAGAGAGATAGTCAAAATATTGCTATCACAGAAATAATTTTTCAAAATCATATGTTGTTATGTTGATATGTTATGTGATATGTTTTTAAGTTTGTATCACTCGGCCCGAATGTGATGTCATCTTGTAATTCAATTGCAATGCAAGTGTCAGCAGGTACATCAGATTTTTCACGGATATTTTGGGGGGTCAAGTAGACAAAAATGTCTGTCTTCTCTGGAAAAAGGAAAATGATTCTGTTACAATAAATGGACCATGGACCAGGATCAATAGATAGTTAATTACATGTACAGTCACTTTATTACACTTATTCAAAAAAGTGGATTTAGTGTTAAGTTGCTCTTTAAATGACACATCCGACCTCAGAATCATGTAAAGGTGGAAACAGAAGGTGCATCCTAAGTCTCTTAAATTGCATCCACGTTTCCTTCACTTGCATCTTTTCCTTGCGACTTAGTCCCTCCCACTGTGGATGCATGGACAGATGCAAGGAAACGAGGAGAGAGGAAGCGAGGAAATATGTTTTTAGAGAAATGAGACATCCTTTCTTCTGAAGCGTCATGTGAAGCGACGTCTGTTTCTGATGATGCGGGCAGCTGATCACAGCTGATCAGCCGTCAGTCGGCTTTAACAGCTGATCAGCCGTCAGTCGGCTTTAACAGCTGATCAGCCGTCAGTCGGCTTTAACAGCTGATCAGCCGTCAGTCGGCTTTAACAGCTGATCAGCCGTCAGTCGGCTTTAACAGCTGATCAGCCGTCAGTCGGCTTTAACAGCTGATCAGCCGTCAGTCGGCTTTAACAGCTGATCAGCCGTCAGTCGGCTTTAACAGCTGTAGCATCTTTTGATGGAGTTTGTGTCTGCACACATGTGCACTGTGATAATACTAATAAAGGTGCACAGTTATCAGTTCTCTCTGCAGCCTGTTACCTGTTCAACACCTGCACATGAATAAAAACCTGCATTCTGTATTTATAATGTGTACTGTGTCCTGCTCAGAGGCACATGAACCATTTCTACTGGCAGAATGCGTTTATATTTATTAATTATTTGTGTCTGCATTTATTGATATTCTGATTGTGAATTCATTGTTTATTAACCCAGAATCTGATCAGGGTGTCTTTTGAACAATGGAAATTATTTATTAGGCTAAATGTTTGGGGAATGTTTGAGTGAGGAAAGATCAAATAAGAGAGTTGAGATGTAGAGAGAGATGATATTTTTATTATTCACCAATATCCATCTAGATCCTAAAAATATTCTGTTTCTGTGCAATTAGCTGACGGCTCCAGAGACTTGGAGTATGATTTTATTCTTATCTTATAATTCATTTAGCAAAGGAAAGCTGAAAGGAAATTATAAATCTGGGAGGAAAAAAACATTTCAAAGGTCCCCTCTCACCTGGATGATGATGGCAGCAGGTGTGTGGCTGTGCAGGTAACGTCGTCGAGCCTCCAGCTTCTGTCTGATCAGGAACCCCCGACTGGCAGCCTGCAGGCGAGTGACGAGGGCTTCACTGCTCTTCCAGAGGACGCTACGACTGTACGAGCCTGAAACACTGCTGATGACTTTCTGCAGGGGGGAGAGTCACATGACATCATACACATGACATCACTGTTGCTGACCAATCACAGTCTGTTATTTTTCTTGTTCTTCTATGTAATTTTCTTAATATAGACACACCTGTCCAGGTGAACAGAGTTCATTTTTTTATAATCTCTGAGCTCCTAAAGTGTAACTGTACCTGCAGAGACTCTGACCCTCAGGTGTATCTGACCTCTGACCTTCAGATGTATCTCAGGTGTGTCTCACCTGGATCTGCTGTTGGTCTAGGAACACACTGTTGTGGATGAAGTTGGGAGGTTTCTCCCAGCTGCCCTCCAGTCTGGTCAGGTGGAAGAAGTAGAACGAGCCGTCCTCCAGCTGGAATCGAACCCACGGACTCCTGTTGTCTCCTGGACACACAGAGGAACCAGCAGGCTGGCTGTGATTGGTTGAAACTCAGAGTGATAGGTCGGTAATCTGACAGCGATAGGTCGGTAATCTGACAGCGATAGGTCGGTAATCTGACAGCGATAGGTCGGTAATCTGACAGTGATGTTATGAGTCAGTCTCACCTCTGTGTGTCTTGTCTCTGATCAGAGCGTTCAGCTCCTGCTGATACTCTGCAGCACAGTGTGAAATGACTCCCTGCAGCGCCACCTCTGGTAGAGACAGAACACGCAGAGTCTGCTTCACCTTGTTCTCCTTCACTGCCTGGTTCACTGCTGCTACAGACAGACACACTGCAGGAAGACAGACATCAATACACAGAGATAATCAAAATACTACTGTGTGTGTGAGTGATTAATAAATCATCCAATTAAAATAAATAATCGCTGACTCACACTTCAGAGCTTTCTGACTCTGCTGATTGGCTCTCCTCACTGCCTCCTGGATGTCTGCCAACCACAGCTCAGCTCCTGAGTCTCTGCTCACCTGATTGGACAAATGACTTCAATTTAAAAACACAGAATAGCTAGATTCATTCTGATAATCTGAAAGATACAAATTAAAGGGTTAGGGTTAAATAACCCTTAAATATCAGTGTCCAGATTCTTTCAATCTCAGTTGCTGGTTTAAATCCTGAGTGCCTGAGCCTGTCTGGTCACCTGTCTGGTCACCTGTCTGGTCACCTGTCTGGTCACCTGTCTGGTCACCTGTGTGGTCACCTGTGTGGTCACCTGTGTGGTCACCTGAGCTTTGTGCAGTCTGGCTCTGGTCAGCAGGGTGTGGTATCTGCAGGTGTTGGCAGGTAAGACCTCCTCCAGACCACTAGAAGGCAGCAGCAGAGCAGACAGTAGCTTCTGAGCGTCTCCTCTGATCAGAGCCTCGTTAATCAGACTGACAGCCAGGATCTCTAGAGGTCAGAGGTCACAGAGAGGTCATATGGTCACTTTACCTCAGTATAATGTTACACAGAACACCTGTTAGAATAAACCAATCAGGTCAGTGATACTCTGTAAATACAAACAGACTTAAAGGAGCAGTACAACATTTAATAAACCCTCATTCTCTGTCTATCATTTTTGCCATCAGACCTCAGTCTGATACAAGATTTTTTTAGTATACCAACTGTACAAAACCCTCCAAAATATAATACACACACAGTAACAACAGTGCAATAAAATTGACTTGACTGAGGCGGCCAGGGACTGGAGACCACCTGCGTGCTGCAGCCAAAGCTAAAACAGGACCGCTCTTAGCTGGATTGGACACTGGACTCTTAACACTGAGATATGTTATTTCCTTTAGTGATGTTTTATTTCTTCTAAGAGACTAAAACCTGTGTTTTAAATCTGTTCTTAACTTGTGTTTTAGCTTATAATAAATTCGTTTTTAACCTCAATTTCTGTTATTTCTTGTTGGTCAGCACAACTCACCAGTAAAAGTTATTGGATTTTTCTTTAAATTCACACTCCACACCTGTGGTTTGCTTTGTAATACATTTAAATTCAATGCTTTTTTGTATGTGGTGTGTGGTTTACTACAGCCTCATGTAACCTTACACATAATACCACCACCAATAACAATAACAACAACAACAACAACAATAATAATAGGAATCGGAACTGAAAAAGCAGGTCGATGCATCTCTAATTTAGATTTAAAGCAACACTTCAGTAAATCCTCTGGTTCTCTGTGTCCTCCAGAGTCACATGTTCCAGATGGATATCAGTGATCAGTCAGATTTCCAGCTGACCTGGCCCACAACCGTTTATCTAACATGGGATGGGTTTGATACGATCACTGTACAGAGAAGCACTGTTGAAGCATTTTCGTAAACAACCAAGATGGCTGCCGCTGATGAGGAACGTTTTGTTGAATCCACTATCATGTCAATGTTAAACAAACTGGATGGTATATTTTCTCTAAAAGAAGGATAAACAACTGCACTTAAAGCTTTTGTTGATAAGAAAGATGTGTTTGCTGTACTTCCAACAGGATTTAGTAAATCACTCAGCACTATGTCACACGTGTTGTTGCTCTGATTGGTTGTAGGTCTGGCCGTTGATAACGTCCCTTGGAAATCGAAAATGAACTGGGCGGGGGAAACTACCAGCCTAGCTTCATATTCATTTTTGTGTTTCCATTGTCCCTTTCCAAGACCGCTTTCTGATGCAGGTGATGAGACAAACTGCCGTGTGACGAGTTAATGAATGTTGAGAGTGTCAGAGAGAATGATGAGTGTTAACTAACAGGACACATGTAGATAGCGTGTGATATGTGTGTGTTTTACATACGTTGGTGTTCGTCCTGCGCTGAGTTGTTCACAGAGTTGATTCCTTCCTGCAGCTGATTCCAGGTCAGCAGATCTCTGTCGACCTGCTGCTTCATACCAACCAGAGACTCAAAGTACCTGAACACATCACAGTCACCATCATCGTCATCGTCACGTATAAACAGACAGGTAAGCAGACAGACAGGTGTAAAGAGGCGTACCTGTCCAGCAGGCTGTGGTCTACATCAGTGAGGCCTGCAGACAGACTGACCAGTGAGGAGCTGAACTGCTGCAGGTTTCCTGCCTCCATCGCCTGATTGATGAGAGCGACAGCTGACAGCATCTCCACGGCAACAAACAGCTCCTCCTGCTGCAGCTCCCCCTGTAGGAGACACCAGGAAGCACAAGTAACAACAGTATATTAATACATAAAACACATTTCAGGTATTCATTAATACTACAGGTAGACACCTTTAGAGTATCTATTAATACAGCAGCAGGTGTGTCAGCGTACCTGTGCAGTCTGTCTCTGCAGCAGCTGCAGCTCTCTGTGATACAGAGCCGCAGCAAACGGGAACACTTCAGGCAGCTGGAGGTCAGAGGTCATCAGACAGCTGACAGTGTGTCTGGGGTCATTGCGACGCAACGACACGTTCACACACTGCACTGCTGCCTGCACTGAAAGACACACACACACACACACACACACACACACACACACACACACACACACACACACACACACACACACACACACACACACACACACACACACACACACACACACACACACACACACACACACACACACACACACACACACACACACACACACACACACACACACACACACACACACACACACACACACACACACACACACACACACACACACACACACAGGTGAGTACAGAGTGTGTCAGAGGTCAGAAGGTGTGTTCAGTTCAGGTGAAAACAGGAAGTGACTTACTGTTTCGGGCTCTCTGTGCTTCCTGGTTGGCGAAGGTCACGCTCTCCTGCAGCTCGTCAGGCTCCAGAGGATCCACAGAGCCCTGATCCTGAGGTCACAAGTCACATGACTACATCATCCAGCTCGTCATGAGTGTTTATCTTTACACACAAAACTTCAACAGGTTCAAATCTGGTTTCTGGAGACGTTAACAGCAGAGCTGCAACTAACAATTATTTTCATTATTGATTATTCTGCAGATTATTTCCTCGATTAATCAATCCGTCTATAAAGTTCTCAGAGTCCAAGGTGACATCTAGAAATGTCTCGTTGTCTAAACTGAACTCAATGCTTTTAAAGACCTGCAGATACTCTGAGGCAGGTACATCAGCCAAACACCTGAACAGATGGAAGAACCATGAAGTTCAAATTCAACACTTTTTAACTTCTTAAAGACCAGATTTGATCCTGTTAAGAAGCAGTGTGTGTGTGTGTGTGTGTGTGTGTGTGTGTGTGTGTGTGTGTGTGTGTGTGTGTGTGTACACCTACCAGAGCCTTCTGCTGGCGGTCAGCTGACAGCTGGTCCAGGTACCAGGGGCCATTGTCAGTACAGAGGCCCCTGAGGGCCAAACATGGCAGCTGCAGAGCGGAGAGCAGAGAGAGTTCATCTGCAGAGTCCAGAGCTTCATCCACCTGCTCCACCGCTGATCGCACTGATAGACACAGATCAATATCATCTGTATCATCATGTCTGACATCATAAATAGTAACAAAAATGTTTTATGAAAAGTTTTGCTTAAAAAAATAATAATAAAATCATCCAACATGTGATATTAATAACATATTTGTATGAATTTTGTCCTTCATTAAAGAAAAATACACACGACTAATGAAACAACTAATCAATAAACTTCTCAAAAAGCTCAACAATCAAACTGAATCCTCAATTTCACTGCAGCTTTTTGTTTTCTTTGTTGAATTAATATTTTATTTTTGTATTCTGAGGTTTCTTTTCTATGTTTTAATGTTTTTCAGTAAACTTTTATTCAGACCTGCAGCTCTGAGAGCATCAGCGGCCTCACAGACTGAAGTATTCAGGGAACATCAGCTACTACTAATGATTACCCTGGTAAACCACCGTTATAACAGTGGAAACCCAGAGTTACACTAAATCCTGCTTCGTAGTAGAGACCTCTGTTCTTTAAATGTCCTCAGTGGAGTTTCTGTTTACATTCAGCGTGTGAATCACTGAAGTCTGACAGACATGCTGAGTTTCCTTCCTCATAAAACATTTGCAAATGATTTTTTGCATCTTTTAAATCCTGTTTTGTTTATATTAATGTTTACTAGCTGACAGTTGTCTTCTTCCTGTTTTTGTTTGCTCATTGATACGTTTCTTGGCTCATTGTCGCCGCCTGTAGGTCAGTGAAATAGTGTGAAACTTCAGCAGGCTGTGCTCGAAATCGCATACTAATGTACTGCCTACTAGTACATACTCAATCAGTATGTACGGCATACTGCCTACTAAATGTTGTATGAGGTACTTATCCATAGTCAGTGTTTTACCTACAGTAGACAGCGGTCGGCACCCCTGAGTTTGGAGCAGGCAGGAGTAACGGCACAGAAGCTAAGCAATGTACTGCAGTGGACGGGAACAGCAGCAAAATGTATTTTAGCCACCTAAAAAAGTCGATATGAGTTTAAGTGTACGCTATATTTAGAATATTTTCACACCTTTACCTTGCCTTCAGACAACCCTTTCCTTTGGCACTACATTGTCTAAACTGTA
This sequence comes from Scomberomorus guttatus, assembly GCA_038419695.1. Taxonomy (NCBI): domain Eukaryota; kingdom Metazoa; phylum Chordata; class Actinopteri; order Scombriformes; family Scombridae; genus Scomberomorus; species Scomberomorus guttatus. The sequence goes on from CM076448.1 coordinate 34,339,562, forward strand.
GAACTTCTGTATTCCTACGCATGCTGCGCACTATATTACGCCGCAGCAGCACTTTCTGACCCAAACAGCTGATCTGCGGCGTAATACAGTGCGTAGGAATTACCGGTCTGAGCTACCATTGGATGAATTGTTCATCACTCTTCCACTCAATGTGGAATGCTGCGGAGACATTAGAACCAGCAGTAAATTACCAAAGAGCTGCACAGATCAGTTCATTGTATTATTATTATTATTATTATTATTATTATTATTAGTCTTCATCAAACAAGGACCATGCAAAAAAAAACATTAATCTCAGCTATTAGCTAATTTCCAGTCCCTGGATCATGTTCTCCCTGGGATGACGACATGTTGACCAGCCGATCAGCAGAGTCGGGCTGCCAGAGGCTGAGATGTTGCAGCAAAAACGTTGCAGCAAAGCTCCAAACAGGCGTTATTTGGATAAACTGATCACATATTGGGAATCTAAATGGATAATTTCTCACCTGAAAAAAATAGTAAAAGTAAAGTAAAGTGACATTAACAGTCCTACAGTAAAACACAATCTCCACCATTACACAGTCTGAAGAGACAATGCATTTTGGGGCAGTTGAGTATGTCCAGAAAGCTCACGCCGCATATTCAGACATTCTTGCTAATCTCGTACACATCCGGGCATTTCTCACGTACACAAAATCCACACTGTGCAGTTGGAACGCAGTACATACTCAATTTGACATCATACTTAGTATGAATAGTACGTTAGTATGCGATTCCAAACATAGCCATCATTTCACTGGCAACAAAACATGGATACACTCATAAAAACACTGCTCCACAGCACCACCAGTGGTCAGAAACTCCACAGCAGATCATTAAGTCTCTTATAAACAGACGTCTGCATGTGCTGCTGAAATTCAAATGAAAACTTTACTTCTTCTCACCGTTGACGATGTTGATGTTGTCCTGGATCTCTCTCTGAGTCAGATACTCTTCATAGATATCCTTCTCCTCTGGACCTCCACACTGACACACAAACAAACAAACAAACACACACACATTATATATACACACACACATTAATTTTACACACACACAAACACATTATATATACACACACACACACACACACACACACACACATTATATATACACACACATAAATTTTACACACACACACACACAAACACATTATATATACACACACACATAATATATACACATAAATTTTACACACATTATATATGCACACACACAATATATATACACACACACACACACACACATAAATTTTACACACACACAAAATTGGACAGACCGTCCAACCAATCAGAGAGCAGACTCACCCTGCCGGCTGCCCGCTCTGCTTTCCCTCTCTTTGCCTGGCGCAGCATCTCCTGATAGACGCTCATCAGCGCCTCCTGCAGGTCGTTAAGCATGGCGTTGGGATTCCTCAGAGCCTCCGCCGTGACACTGACATGACCTCTGGCCACCGCCTCATTGATGGCGATCACTGCGGCATGGACTGATGGGAGGAGAGAGGAAATAAGATGAGTGGACACTCCTCACACTGTCCGCTGTGTGACATCACAGCCAATCAGGTCGTCTCTCTGTACCTGCGGCCTCGTCCACTGACAGCTCATTAGCCAGGATTCCTCCGATCTTGTTGAAGGCGGGCATCTGGATTCCATATTTATCCAGCTCCAGCTTCATGTTGTTAATCTCCTCCTCTGAACACAAACACACACTTACAGTCACTGACTGACTCATCACAGTCTGTTACCTAGTAACCAACCTGTCAGTCATTTACCTGTGAACTTAACCTTTCCATAGAGGTCATGGATCTGTGGAGCCATGCCCAGTCGGTACAGGTACAGGCTGCAGACAGAGAGAGAGAGAGACAGGCTGTTAACTAAGAAAGAGAGAGAGAGAGAGAGACAGGCTGTTAACTAAGAAAGAGAGAGAGAGAGAGAGGCTGTTAACTAAGAAAGAGAGAGAGAGAGAGACAGGCTGTTAACTAAGAAAGAGAGAGAGAGAGAGAGAGGCTGTTAACTAAGAAAGAGAGAGAGAGAGAGAGAGAGAGAGGCTGTTAACTAAGAAAGAGAGAGAGAGAGAGAGAGAGAGAGAGAGAGACAGGCTGTTAACTAAGAAAGAGAGAGAGAGAGAGAGAGAGGCTGTTAACTAAGAAAGAGAGAGAGAGAGAGAGAGAGAGAGAGAGAGACAGGCTGTTAACTAAGAAAGAGAGAGAGAGAGAGAGAGAGGCTGTTAACTAAGAAAGAGAGAGAGAGAGAGAGAGAGAGAGGCTGTTAACTAAGAAAGAGAGAGAGAGAGAGAGAGAGAGGCTGTTAACTAAGAAAGAGAGAGAGAGAGAGAGAGAGGCTGTTAACTAAGAAAGAGAGAGAGAGAGAGAGGCTGTTAACTAAGAAAGAGAGAGAGAGAGAGAGAGGCTGTTAACTAAGAAAGAGAGAGAGAGAGAGAGAGAGAGAGGCTGTTAACTAAGAAAGAGAGAGAGAGAGAGAGAGGCTGTTAACTAAGAAAGAGAGAGAGAGAGAGAGGCTGTTAACTAAGAAAGAGAGAGAGAGAGAGAGAGAGAGGCTGTTAACTAAGAAAGAGAGAGAGAGAGAGAGAGAGAGAGGCTGTTAACTAAGAAAGAGAGAGAGAGAGAGAGAGAGAGAGAGGCTGTTAACTAAGAAAGAGAGAGAGAGAGAGAGAGGCTGTTAACTAAGAAAGAGAGAGAGAGAGAGAGAGGCTGTTAACTAAGAAAGAGAGAGAGAGAGAGAGAGAGAGAGGCTGTTAACTAAGAAAGAGAGAGAGAGAGAGAGAGAGAGAGGCTGTTAACTAAGAAAGAGAGAGAGAGAGAGAGAGAGAGAGAGACAGGCTGTTAACTAAGAAAGAGAGAGAGAGAGAGAGAGAGGCTGTTAACTAAGAAAGAGAGAGAGAGAGAGAGAGAGAGAGGCTGTTAACTAAGAAAGAGAGAGAGAGAGAGAGAGGCTGTTAACTAAGAAAGAGAGAGAGAGAGAGAGAGAAAGGCTGTTAACTAAGAAAGAGAGAGAGAGAGAGAGAGAGAGGCTGTTAACTAAGAAAGAGAGAGAGAGAGAGAGAGGCTGTTAACTAAGAAAGAGAGAGAGAGAGAGAGAGAGAGACAGGCTGTTAACTAAGAAAGAGAGAGAGAGAGAGAGACAGGCTGTTAACTAAGAAAGAGAGAGAGAGAGAGAGAGAGAGACAGGCTGTTAACTAAGAAAGAGAGAGAGAGAGAGAGAGAGGCTGTTAACTAAGAAAGAGAGAGAGAGAGAGGCTGTTAACTAAGAAAGAGAGAGAGAGAGAGAGAGAGAGGCTGTTAACTAAGAAAGAGAGAGAGAGAGAGAGAGAGAGGCTGTTAACTAAGAAAGAGAGAGAGAGAGAGAGAGAGAGAGGCTGTTAACTAAGAAAGAGAGAGAGAGAGAGAGAGGCTGTTAACTAAGAAAGAGAGAGAGAGAGAGAGAGAGGCTGTTAACTAAGAAAGAGAGAGAGAGAGAGAGAGAGGCTGTTAACTAAGAAAGAGAGAGAGAGAGAGAGAGAGGCTGTTAGCTAAGAAAGAGAGAGAGAGAGAGAGAGAGGCTGTTAACTAAGAAAGAGAGAGAGAGAGAGAGAGAGGCTGTTAACTAAGAAAGAGAGAGAGAGAGAGAGAGAGAGAGAGAGAGGCTGTTAGCTAAGAAAGAGAGAGAGAGAGAGAGAGAGGCTGTTAGCTAAGAAAGAGAGAGAGAGAGAGAGAGAGGCTGTTAACTAAGAAAGAGAGAGAGAGAGAGAGAGAGGCTGTTAGCTAAGAAAGAGAGAGAGAGAGAGAGAGGCTGTTAGCTAAGAAAGAGAGAGAGAGAGAGAGAGGCTGTTAACTAAGAAAGAGAGAGAGAGAGAGAGAGAGGCTGTTAACTAAGAAAGAGAGAGAGAGAGAGAGAGAGGCTGTTAACTAAGAAAGAGAGAGAGAGAGAGAGAGAGAGAGACAGGCTGTTAACTAAGAAAGAGAGAGAGAGAGAGAGAGAGGCTGTTAACTAAGAAAGAGAGAGAGAGAGAGAGAGAGGCTGTTAACTAAGAAAGAGAGAGAGAGAGAGAGAGAGACAGGATGTTAACTAAGAAAGAGAGAGAGAGAGAGAGAGAGACAGGATGTTAACTAAGAAAGAGAGAGAGAGAGAGAGAGAGACAGGCTGTTAACTAAGAAAGAGAGAGAGAGACAGACAGAGAGAGTGACAGACAGACAGGTGTACAGGTAAACACACCTGAGTGCGTGGATGCAGTAAACGGCTCTCGGCATGTTCTTCTTGTCGTAGACGTCTGTAGTTTCAGGATGGAAGATCTGACGACAGCAACAACAACACGTGATTAGTCTCTGAACACACACCAATAAGCTAATCAATACTTAGATCTATCAGTAATTACTGACCGCTGGCAGTCCGAGTGTCGTCATGGCGTTCCTCCAGTGGTTGATGTTGTCAGTGTGACGGAACTGAAGACCCACCGCCTGATCAGATTAATACAGCCGATTAGTGATTATTGACAGGTTAACTCTCTGCTCTGATTACAAATATTATTACTGATCACTAGTGTCACTGGTTCTCCTGGTTTGCACTGGGCTCAGTGACCTGGTAGCGCTGCTGGTTGGAATCGAAGATCTTCTTCAGAGGGACGGCGGTTGGAGCAAATCGATGACCCAGTTTGGCGAGAATGACTCCGTTCCTCAGTGCCTCCTCCAGCTCAGTGGGAGAAGGAAGCTCCTCTCCCAGACACGCCTCCATCCACCTGAGGAGGAAAAAGAAAAGTATGATGTCATATCTGGCTGGATTTAAAGGTCCAGTCTGTAGGATTTAGTGGCATCTAGTGGTGAAGTTGCAGATTGCAACCAACTGAATACCCCCCTTCCAAGTCTGTAAGAGAACCTACGGTGGCCACAAAACTCATAAAAAACATGAAAGGCCCTCTCTGGAACCAGTGTTTGTTTTGTCTGTTCTGGGCTACTGTAGAAATATGGCGGTGCAACATGGCGGGCTCCGTAGAAGAGGCCCCGCTCCCTCTGTAGATATAAAGGCTCATTCTAAGGTAACAAAAACACGATTCTTATTTCAGGTTATTATACACTAATTAAAACATACTTATGAGTATTATATTCCAATTCTGTCAAGTCTGTTCTGCTGGATGCTACTAAATTCTACACACTGCACCTTTAAAAACTCCTGGAGTGCTGAACATATGAAGAGAAGATGCTGTGTTCCTGTTGTTCAGTTTGGTCAAAGAGAACTTTTTTTACACACTTATTAAATAATGAACCAGTTCAGATCTGAGACTCTGACCGACCTCTTGGCCTCCTCCAACCTGCACAGGTACTGATAGGCCACGTTCTGGATCCTCTGCTCATCCATCTGCTCTGCTGTCAGACGCTCATCTGTAACACACACACACACACACACACACACACACACACACACACACACACACACACACACACACACACACACACACACACACACACACACACACACACACACACACACACACACACACACACACACACACACACACACACACACACACACACACACACACACACACAGAGAGAGAGAGAGAGAGAGATCACACCTCCACTCGGAGCAAACAGCCCTCCAGGTATGAGGAGCTGCAACTAACGATGATTTTTATCATCAATTAATCTGCTGATTATTGTTTTGATTAATCGGTTTGTCTAGCAAAAAAAAACAAAACAAAACAAAACAGAAAATACTGAAAAATATCAACAGTCCAAAACCTTTTGACTGAAAAATTACCAAAATGATTAATCAATTATCAAAATAGTTAATTAATTAATAGTTAATTTTCTGTTGATCAACAAATTGATTAAATCGACTAAACATTGCAGCTCTAACTGACTGCACTACATATATCAGAGCTTTATATATCAGGTGCGTCAGCAGATGTGTTTTACTGAACTTGTCCTGAACAACTCATGAGTTATTTTATTTTCCTCGATTTCTGTTTTGGTCCAGAGTTTAATAACAGGAAAATATATATTCAAACTTTTTTGAAAAGAACCTTGGTAATTGTGGCATAAAAATTCATTTAAGTTTCAAGTTGCAATATTGGTATTTATCTTGTAATGTGAATCTTGAAGAATTGGGAGACCAGTGCCAATATCCAGCCCTGAAAAGTGTCATATTTCTATTTTTTAAAAGTTTAATACTTCCATAAAAACTGTGTAATATTGCTATAAAAGTGTCATTTTTAATTAAAAGTGTAATATTTCTATTCATAGCATCATATTTCTATTTTTAAAAAGTTTAATATTTTTACAAAAAGTGTAATACTTTTATAAAAAGTGTTATTCTTTAGTGTCATATTTTCATTAAAAATGTGTAATATTTCTATAAAGTATCATCTCTCTATAAAGTGTCATATTTTCATTTGTAAAAGTGTAATATTTCTATAAATGTGTCATATTTTAACACTAAAATGTAAAAAAAAAAATCATTTAAAATGTTTGTAATAAAATTACATTACACAGTTGACCATTAAGTGATTTTGTTAAACTTAAATTAAAAACTATACATTTTGAGTATCACAGGTGTTGCTTTTATATTATGAGTTGACAGAAAAACATTGGAAAACGTTTGTTTGTCTCCTCATTAAACCATCTCAACTCTTCCGTTTAGAGACAGCAGTTAATACAAAAACACTGTGCTTCACGTTTACAATATGAGAAAAGATGAAAACATGTTTATATCAGTGAAATGTTTGTATAAAAATGAAGATCAGAAACTTCAGTTTGACTCACAGCGACTCTGAGCAGCTGAATCCGCCATGTTGGCTGTTAGCTCCGTCTCTGCGTCCTCCCGCCGGTTAATAAACACTCTATTTCTGCACTCGGTGAATAAAACTCCTTTAAAAAAGTTCAAAAAGCTTAACTTCACACCGTAAAAAGTTGTAAAAGAAAGTCGAGTCGGTCGGATCCCATCGAAACGAACTGCTGCTGTGGGCTGTTTCCTGTCTGAAGTTTGAAAGCTCCCGCCGCTCCCTGATTGGTCCAACGATCAGAAGCCTCTCCTATTGGCTGATACTTCACCGCGTTGGATTGTGGTCTATGTAGTTGCCTGTTGTGTAGTAAAATAAACGTGTAGATAACTTTTGTGTGATGGAAGCGCTTCAAAAAACATAAAATGTTAAACGTACTTACCTTAAATTAGTTTGTAATTTTGTCTGAATTTAATACTTTGTTTTAACTCCCCGCGATCGCTCCCGCGTTACCATAGCAACGGAGTCAAACTACTTTAGCCAGTAGAACCTTTAGCTGTTCAGTTAGCTGCTTCACTCATTAAAATCATAAGAATTTGACTTTATAAGAGACAGAGAACAGTGAGCGACACATTCAGGTTACTTTTCAGTTAGGTTAACATTTAACAGCTCAGTATGAAGAGTTTTCATCATCTTCTTCTTCACCTGGAAACGGTGAGTGTTTGTGTTCACTTTTAGCTAGCAGCAGGTTAGCAGGGTCAGTAACACTCAGAGTGACAGTAGTAACCACAGCAGTTGTAGTAGTACCAGTAGCTGTTTCTGTTATGTAAAGATAATATCAGCAGTGGTGGAAAGTAAATAAGTACATTTACTTAAGTACTGTACCTAAGTACAGTTTTGAGGTACTTTACTTGAGTATTTCCATGTGATGCTACTTTATACTTCCACTCCACTACATTTCAGAGGGAAATATTGTACTTTCTACTCCACTACATTTATTTGACAGCTTTAGTTACTTTTCAGATGAAGATTTGACACAATGGATAATATAACAAGCTTTTAAAATACAACACATTGTTAAAGATGAAACCAGTGGTTTCCAACCTTTTTGGCTTTTGACGTCTTACAAAAAGCAGTGTGTAGTCGGGGTCACATTTCAGATGTCTATGAGTTGTTAACAGCTCCACCAAATAGTGATTTTTCCCTCTAAACTTCTCACATGGTTTCATTTCAATAAATGTTCAAATGATCCAATATTTCAGCAAAAATCAAAGATTAGAGAAAAAGTCCAAAAAGTGAAAACAGATTTGTGTATCAGAAGTTTGTTTTTTCTTCTTTCCTCTCCCATTAATCATCTCACGACCCCTCAGATTTATCTGCTGACCCTTTGGAGGGGCCCCACCCCTAGGTTGGGAACCACTGGACTAAACTAGCTAACTGTATATAAAGTAGTTGAAACTAGCTCCACCTCCAGCAGCTACAACAGTAACATGCTGCTTACACACTGATGCTTCAGTATTAATAATCTAATGATGTCATATATAATAATATATCAGTCAGAGGGACCAAACCACTACTTTTACTGCAATACTTTAACTACATCAAGCTCATAATACTTATGTACTTTTACTGCAATACTTTAACTACATCAAGCTCATAATACTTATGTACTTTTACTGCAATACTTTAACTACATCAAGCTCATAATACTTATGTACTTTTACTGCAATACTTTAACTACATCAAGCTCATAATACTTATGTACTTTTACTGCAATACTTTAACTACATCAAGCTCATAATACTTATGTACTTTTACTGCAATACTTTAACTACATCGAGCTCATAATACTTATGTACTTTTACTGCAATACTTTAACTACATCAAGCTCATAATACTTATGTACTTTTACTGCAATACTTTAACTACATCAAGCTCATAATACTTATGTACTTTTACTGCAATACTTTAACTACATCAAGCTCATAATACTTATGTACTTTTACTGCAATACTTTAACTACATCGAGCTCATAATACTTATGTACTTTTACTGCAATACTTTAACTACATCAAGCTCATAATACTTATGTACTTTTACTGCAATACTTTAACTACATCGAGCTCATAATACTTATGTACTTTTACTGCAATACTTTAACTACATCGAGCTCATAATACTTATGTACTTTTACTGCAATACTTTAACTACATCAAGCTCATAATACTTATGTATTTTTACTGCAATACTTTAACTACATCGAGCTCATAATACTTATGTACTTTTACTGCAATACTTTAACTACATCGAGCTCATAATACTTATGTACTTTTACTGCAATACTTTAACTACATCAAGCTCATAATACTTATGTACTTTTACTGTAGTAGGATTTTTCATGCAGGACTTTTAAAGTGAGTATTTTTACATTGCTGTATTGGTACTCTTACTTAAGTGAAGGATCTGAGTACTTCTTCCACTGCTGCACATGAACATGTCAGAATGTTCTTCCAAACTTTATGTAAGCATATTTCTGAACTGGTCGTGTGTTCATGTCTCCAGCAGAGGGCGGTGTTAGCTCAAACTTTAGCTCCACCAACTGAAACTAAACCACTGAAGTGTTCAGAATAAAAAGACCTGCAGAGCATCACTGCATTAATACAACAGTTTGATCATAAAAGATTATTCCTGACTCCAAAACTGCAGTAAACACAATAACAGCTGCTTCACTCAAGGGCCATTTAGTAGCTGCTCTTCATATCACATGGTTTTCATCAGTAGATAAAATATTACTGAAGTGAACTCGGGGTGAAATTGTTTTGTCAGTGTATCATCTTTATATTTCATGTCTATCAAGTAAAAACCTCTAAATATTTGTTCTGTGTTACATTTCATGATGTAAACATTTGAAATAGTTAGACTAAACTATTTAAAATGGATGAAAGTGGTAAGTTTACTGTTGTTAATGACAGTTATTTGTTGCAGGTTGAAAATAATCTTTTCTCATCTCTGTCTCTTCAGACGGCGTCCAGGTGAGTCTTCCTGCAGGTCCAACATGGCGTCTGATGCAATCCCTGCAGGTGAGGAGGATCAGGTGAGGAGGAAGAGAAGGAGGAGGGAGGGGAGGAGGAAGGCTGCGGAGCTCTCTGAGGGTCAGACGGCAGACATCGAGGAGTTAACATGTCAGGGACACCAAGCTCTGCAGGAAGGACGGACAGAAGACGCTCTGAGCTGCTTCAAGAATGCTCTGAAGGCTGCAGAACAGGTGAGACACCTGAGGTCAGAGGTCAAAGAGTTCCAGTGACAACACTAAACTGGCAATGATGATTAAAACTCAACAGACTGAAGGAGTTTGAGGAACTTTGCTCCATATGTGACCTCAGCACTCTGACACACTCTCACACTGTGTTGCTCAGACTTCTCAACACAAACATGATGATGGAAAAATAATGTTTGTGTTTCCATCATCATGTTTGTGTTGAGGTCAGAGGTCACATGTGAGGAAGCTGCATATAATTTCTGGTTCGGCTCACCAGCCTGCAGCAGTTAAAACTTTGTGCTGCAGGTTCTGGATTTGTTCATCACTTTGATTCCTTCTGAACCAGAGAACGATCTTTATACAAGAGAGGAAACTTCAGTGTTTGAATATTCAGATTGTTGGTAAAAGCAGGATTCATAAAAATCTTCAAGTCAGTTTTATTGATACAAATCAATATCACAAACTCAAGAAGCTTTACAATCTGTACAACATATGACTCCCTCCATTAAGAAAACAGGAAAAACTCTCCAAGAAAACTTTAACAGGGAAAAATGGGAGAAAGCTCAGGCACATGTATATTGTTAATTTACATTTCATAAGTTTCTTTATAAATTTAATAATTTAGTTTTTTTCTGATTGGTTCCCTGCTCGGTTCAACACTGAGTCCACATGTCACCAACACAAAAGCAGCAGACATGAACACAACAACTCATGTGTCAATCAGACACACTGAGATAAAAACACTAACAACAGGCAGCACATGAGGATCTTTTTATTCCATCACTGTTTATGTATATATATACATGGGTTTGGAAGTGAGGATGTAAACATGTGTCAAATGTTTAGTTGCTTGTTTGTGTTTGAGTGAGAAAAGTATTGAGGACATTTGAAGGCTGTAGTCACTGAATGCTTTCTGTGTCAAAACAATGCAAATGTGTCACAGTTTGCTCCATAATTGTTGCTGTTGTGTCGACTGTGTGAAGAGTTTGAACATGTGACTCAGTATTGATCCCTGCAGGTAACCAATCAGAAACAAAACTGTAATCTTCCAGTCACACCAAAACAAAAGAAAACTCTGTGCTGTTTGAGTCTTTGTGTGTTTTACTTTTTTTTAGAAACTTTACAGCTGAAACATCTGACAGATGACAGATGATTCTTAGGAGAAATAAACAGTATGTGTGTGTGTGCGTGTGTGTGTCTGGTATGATCAGTTTGTATACATGTCATTATGTCATTAATTCCAATCATGCTGCTCTGCTGTCAGCTGCAGGACTGTCGGGTCCTGGCGGCCTGCTTCTTTAATCTGGGTGCAGCCTATGTGGAGGTGGGCAGACCTCAGAGGGGTCTGGACTTCCTGCGGCGGGCTCAGCCCGGTCCAAAGGCCCAGCGCCTCCCAGACCTCCAGTTCAACCTGGCCCTGGCCCACAATGCACTGGGGCAGAGCCAAGAGGCTGCTGCCTACTTCCTGCAGGCTGCACAGCTGTACAGGTCGCAGGGAGACGGAGGCAGCGAAGGGGACGCCTGCATGGAGATGAGCCATTGCTACAGCCGAGACCAGGTCAGAACCTGAATCTGAATCTGAATGTGACAGGTGCCACATGCCAGGTGTCCGTCTGTATGTTTGTGTGTATATTGTGCAGATAACACTGTATACATTTGGACATTGATTCCAGTCAAAGAATCTGTCAGAGAACCAAGGATGTTATTACTCTGGAATATCTTTGCATGATTTCCAGTTAAAAACTCCTTATTTATCTTATACTGGCCCTTTATGCAGCCCCTCAGTTCAGCCTCTGTCTGAAACAGGCCGTTTTAGCTCCTGTCTCTTTAAGGCCCCCCTCCTGATGAGCCCGCTCTGTTCTGATTGGTCAGCTTCAGGAAGCTTCCTCCGGCTCCGGAGGCTACGTAAACAAACTATAGTAGCAGGATTTCACTTCTTTTTCTCCTTCTTTACTCCAAATGTCAACTTCTCAAATCCATCCGTACATGTTGGAGCTGAATCAGATCTGAGATATGAGAGTGGACAACGTGAACAACACATGGAAACACCTTAGCTAGCTAGGTCGTTTGACCATGTGACTCCAGAACGAAACAGGAGCGTTTTCTAATCTGGCGTCCCCATTGGCGATAATCAGCAGGACGACAAAAATAATAAATTAATAATAGTTTCAGCTGTATTTTATCTGCAGTTAAAGAGGAAAAAGTTCTGATCAACCAATGAGAAACATTCACAGATAAAAATATAAAGAACAACCCTGAAGGAAAATAAACTGTTGGATTGTCAGTAAAAAAAGTCTGGAACAGCAGAACGTTACCTGATCTCACACTGTTCACCTCCCCTCAGTGAACACCTGTGTGTGTGTGTGTGTGTGTGTGTGTGTGTGTGTGTGTGTGTGTGTGCGCGTGCAGGACTGGTCTCTGGCGGTTCAGGGTTTCCTGCGGGCGGCTGAGAGCTACAGAGTGGCGGCCATGTTGGATTCTGCAGCCACCGCCCTCAAAGAGGCAGGAAGACACATGATCCAATCAGATCAGTTCAGCCAGGATGACATCATTGGCGTGCTGACAGAGTGTCTGAGTTTGACGGACAGCATCACCGACCCAAGGACTTTGGGTAATCACCTTTAATGAACCAATAATCTGATTGATTGATTGACTGATTGATTAATGACTCAGTATGCTGCTGTACAGGTGAGCTGTACCTGTCAGTGGGCGTGTCTTACTGCCGGCTCAGGTGCTTCCAGGAGGCGGTGCCGTGTTTCCAGCAGGCTCTGGGCCCCGCCTCTCAGCGGCCCCCCCTGCTGGCCAACGTGCTGCACAACCTGGGGGCCGCGCTCAACTCTGTGGGCCAGTTCACTGCTGCAGCAGGCTACCACAGGCTGGCTGCTGGACTCTATGGTGAGATCAATCACATGATCAATCACACTGCCCTGCTCTACCAAACAGAACACTGCTCAGGTCGACAGAGGAGGAAGTACAGGTCATACCTGTGTGTGTTCGGATATTCAGGCTGCATTCCAAAAATGTAGCATGTAGTATGCAAAATGTCGTAATGTCATAATGATTTGGAAAAATCTCCAGTATGAATCTGACCACTCTACTTCGCCTACCGTGTCCCACAATGCAAAGCGCTGGAACAGTCACATCTGCAGCGTGTACGCGCTGTAGACTGTCCGGGTGCTGCGCGGGTGCTGCACTGCCCTCGTATTATTAACATTTAGAAAATTGGTTTTTGACATTTGTGAATCATGAAAACTACATTTATAATGTTTTTTTTAGAGCATAAGGGGAAGCTGCACAGTAGTTGTTTACTACTTCCACTTTCCAAACCCGCTAACCGGCTAAGCCTGGCCTAGTATACAGTAAACAGTTTCATACTGCGTACTATGCAGTACGTAGTACATACTGCATACTGCGTTTGTCAGTAGTATGTAGCAGGCGGTTCTGAATACAGCCTCTGTCCTCTTAAAGAACCAAATATTTATCAGTCAGGTGGGGTTTGTGTGTGTGTGTGTGTGCGTGTGCGTGTGCGTGTGTGTAGGCTCTCTGGGTTGCCGTGGCGACCAGGCTCGGTGTTTCAGTAACTTGGCGTTTGCCTGCAGTCAGCTGGGTGAGGAGGAGGAGGCAGCAGAGAGCTTCATGCACGCTCTGCAGGGCTTCAGAGACACCGGTACCTGACATCATCACATCTCCACCTGTTTAATAACAACTCTGTTTTTTATTGAGAGAATAAATTTAAACGGTTTTACAATCCTGCTCTTACAAACACTGTTCTCCCTTTTCCTTTTGTGAACATACAAGAAAACAAGAAACAACAAGAAACAACAAGAAACAACGACGACCTCAGCAAAAGACAAAAAATGGGACAATAATCACAACAATAATTAATCAAATAAACTAAATAAAAATAAGATTTAAGCACCCACCCCACCCCTGGACAACTGCAGTAACTGAAATATTGTCATGCCTTAGATCAGTGGTTTCCAACATGGGGGTCAGGACCCCCACAAAGGGTCACTGGATTAATCTAAGGGGTCGCGAGATGATAACGAGAGGACAACAGAAAAAACATATTTCTGACACACAATACAATTTGTACTTTATATACATTTCATTAAAAGCAAAAACACTGAAATATTCAGCAGGAGATGAAAGATGGTGCAGCTGTAACTGTCTGTTTAATGTCTCATGAAAGTTTGATTTATGTTCACTCAGTCTGTCAAACACCTGTCTGTCTCTCTGCAGAGGACCACGGTGCTCAGGTGCAGGTGTGTGAGTCGTTAGCAGACTGTTACCTGAAGCAGAGGAAGCAGCAGAAAGCTATTCAGCTCTACAAACAGGCTCTGACGGCTCTGTCTCACTGCAAGGTAACAACTCAGCTCAGTGTTTGGTTTATCTGTTTTTTGTTTATTTGTCTTTTGGACAGGCTGGAAACCCAAACTTAACTGAAAGAGAAAACAAATGTACAGTAAAACTGTAATATTATGACCTAAACTGTCAGTTTCCCTACTGCTCACACAGTTCTCCTGTACAGTGAAGGATTATTAACATTATTATTATTAATGTTATTATTATTATTAACAGGATCATTCACTCTCAGTTTGACCTCCAAATACAGTGTTTATTTCCACTAAAGCCAGTTTACTTCACCCAATCAGATGTTACACCTACGCTTACATCACTCTAACTTCTCAGGAGAGTCCTGGTTCTGTTCGGGATCGTCTGGTGGAGCGTCTGACTGCAGCTCTGCAACAGAGTCTGACTGTCAGTGTGCAGGTCTGATCACATGACCCAAACCACCACATCACACCTGCATCCAACCAAAACACCACGTCACACCTGCATCCAACCAAAACACCACGTCACACCTGCATCCAACCAAAACACCACGTCACACCTGCATCCAACTAAAACACCACGTCACACCTGCATCCAACCAAAACACCACGTCACACCTGCATCCAACCAAAACACCACGTCACACCTGCATCCAACCAAAACACCACGTCACACCTGCATCCAACTAAAACACCACGTCACACCTGCATTTCCTTAAACTAATCACCTGTTCCTTTTTTTTTCCAACCACACAGAGGCCACACCCACTCAGGCCACACCCACACAGCCCACCTGTTGGACAGCATGTCAGGTAACAGCCAATCAGCTGTCACTGTGTCATCCAATCACCTCTGACATTGAGATGAGACTCGCCTGAGCCAGAACATTATGATGATAATTTATTGATTTTGGTATTAATCAATAATCATCTTTCTGCTCAGCTCGTTGTAGAAACACGTTAATGTCTTCATGTTTCTGCTCCGCCCTCCACACAGGAAGTCTGATATCACACAGAGTCCAGGTAGAGCGTCCAATCAGCAACCAGACGGGAGGAGGGGGGGAGGGGCCAGGTGAGTTACAGGTAGAAGCAGACTGACCTCAGCGTTATTATTATTAATAAGAAACAACAACCAGATGCTGTGTTGCCATGGTAACAACTGTTTGGGGGTGAAACACTAACAGTCAGTGTGTAAACAGAACAGGACGACACACTCAGACAGGAAGCAGCAGAGCATTGTGGGTCAGCAGAGGGCGGAGCCACTGAAGGACCTGAGTACATGAGCACGACTGGACTGCACAGGTAACACACACACGCACACATGCACGCACAAACATTCAGATCCAGTGACAACAAACAGTTGATCATATGAATATTTGCGCCTCTTGTTTCCAGTTCAGACCAGCTGCAGCACAGTGAGTCACTTCAACCTGACACACCTGGTGAACACCTGGTGAACACCTGGTGAACACCTGGTGAACACCTGGTGAACACCTGGTGAACACCTGGTGAACACCTGGTGAACACCTGGTGAACACCTGGTGAACACCTGGTGAACACCTGGTGAACACCTGGTTCTCCACAGTTCTCAGATGTTCTACTGAGGTCCCCTAAATCCTGGAGGAGAACTCAGGAGAAACAGTCTAATAATCAGTATCACATCAGAAAAATCATAAGTTTTAATCTGACAGGAAGTGGAGCTGATGACATACCTGTGTGTTTTCAGGTGAGCTGTGGTCGGACAGAGAGAACCCTCAGACTGACAGGTAACTGACCTGTCATTCAAATCGCAGCAAACTTTATTAAATGTTTTCAGTAAAAGACATTAAACAACAAAGAACATTAACAAGAAGGAAAAGGACTCCTCATTCTGATTGGATTGTTTTCTTTCAGTGACGCCTCCTTAGCCCAGGAGGCTGAGGCTCCGCCCCCCGCGCCCCCTGCATCCAGGTGGAGGTCTCGGCTCTGCTCGCTGATGTAGACTGCAGGTGACACAGTCACAGTGGAGATATTTGACAGATAGGATGACATCACAGCCTCCGCTAAAAATGATTCTCAATGGACTCAATGGACTCTGGAGCTTTTGACTGTATCACATGGTCTTCATCAGCAGATGGAGTTTGCTCAGTTGATGTTGAAACTTTCTCTGATTCTGATTTGTTCTCCTCCATGAAACACACAGCAAAGTGTTACAGATGCAGTTATTACTTCTCTATCTCACTGTTTTCTCAATGTTAATGATGCGTTTCATTTCACTTCCTCGTATTATTTTTTTTTAATATGTTCGATTATAACATTTCTTTTACAGTTTACACTTTATTTATTCCACCAGCAGCGTTACTGACATCCATCACACGTCTGTCTCACAGGACAGAAATCAGACGACGCTCCACAGCTGCTGTTTTATTGTTAAAACAAAACAGGAAGAAACATCAGCAGGTGAAAACTTGATCTGGTTATTTTAATATAATAAAAACTTTTCAATGTCAGACTTCAGCATTTGTTTTAAATTTGAAGATATGTCCTGTGAGATGCAGCAGTTAATGTATGAAAGTAATCAATAAATAAACGTAAAACAGACTCGTGTTTGTTGGTTTAAGCTGCACACAGACGCTCGCTGACGTGCAGTGTGATGTTTACATTTCGGGACGCCGGTTTAAGGCAGAACACACCAGCACCATCATGAGGTGTGTTTCTGCTCGCTAACATCACATCAAACCGGCATCAAGTCTGTTTATCACATCAACACGTCCTGACTGCTGCTTCTGTCCATCACGCTTATTACAGCGTTCGACTTACGGGTATAAGATCTTCCGGGATCGTGGGGCCTATGGAGTGTGTGTGCACCACGTCCGGTTTAGCCCTCCGGCTAATTTGAATGGGGTTAAGATAATTCAGTTGTGTGGCTCTTCTAGACTTTCCAAATGTCATCAGACTGAATGGATCAAATTCTGATTTACAGACGTCTCTTTCACAGTGTAAGCTTATGGGAAAAAATCTTTTTGGGCCCAATAGCATCACGTGACGGACGCAAAAGTTGTAATTACACAGTTTGGCCACAAGCCCGGTGCTGTTTCTGGGGGCTTGGTTACAGGTGTCACATGACATGCTAATTGTCTCCTGATTGGACAGTTTTGATCCTGACTCAGCTGAGGATGTTATTAATCCAGTATTGATCATGTGACAATCACAGGCTGCATTAAATATGAAGACTCTGGTTTCCATGGAAACATCAGGGTCAGGAAGGAAACAGTGCTGCTTTAATTTGTGTCAGTAAAGGTCAGACGCTGCGCACGGAGACGACCAACTGCTAATTAGAGTCAAAAACTGTTAATGAAGGAGGTGAAGTCTGCACAGACACAGACAGATACACAGACAGAGACACAGACAGAGACACAGACAGAGATACAGACAGAGACACAGACAGAGACACAGACAGATACACAGACAGAGACACAGACAGAGATACAGACAGAGACACAGACAGAGACACAGACAGAGATACAGACAGAGACACAGACAGAGACACAGACAGAGATACAGACAGAGACACAGACAGAGATACAGGCAGAGATACAGACAGAGATACAGACAGAGATACAGACAGAGACACAGACAGAGATACAGACAGAGATACAGACAGACACAGACAGAGACACAGACAGAGACACAGACAGAGATACAGACAGAGACACAGACAGAGATACAGACAGATACACAGACAGAGACACAGACAGAGATACAGACAGAGACACAGACAGAGACACAGACAGAGATACAGACAGAGATACAGACAGAGACACAGACAGAGACACAGACAGAGATACAGACAGAGACACAGACAGAGATACAGACAGAGACACAGACAGAGACACAGACAGATACACAGACAGAGACACAGACAGAGACACAGACAGAGATACAGACAGAGACACAGACAGAGACACAGACAGATACACAGACAGAGACACACACAGAGATACAGACAGAGACACAGACAGAGACACAGACAGAGATACAGACAGAGACACAGACAGAGATACAGGCAGAGATACAGACAGAGACACAGACAGAGATACAGACAGAGATACAGACAGACACAGACAGAGACACAGACAGAGACACAGACAGAGATACAGACAGAGACACAGACAGAGATACAGACAGAGACACAGACAGACACAGACAGACACAGACAGAGACACAGACAGAGACACAGACAGAGATACAGACAGAGATACAGACAGAGACACAGACAGAGACACAGACAGAGATACAGACAGAGACACAGACAGAGATACAGACAGAGACACAGACAGAGATACAGACAGAGACAGACAGAGACACAGACAGAGATACAGACAGAGAGACAGACAGAGACACAGACAGAGATACAGACAGAGATACAGACAGACACAGACAAAGACACAGACAGAGACACAGACAGAGATACAGACACAGACAGAGATACAGACAGAGATACAGACAGAGACACAGACAGAGATACAGACAGAGACACAGACAGACACAGACAGAGATACAGACAGAGACACAGAGATACAGACAGAGACAGACAGAGACACAGACAGAGATACAGACAGAGATACAGACAGAGATACAGACAGAGACAGACAGAGACACAGACAGAGATACAGACAGAGATACAGACAGAGACACAGACAGAGATACAGACAGAGACACAGACAGAGATACAGACAGAGATACAGACAGAGACAGACAGAGACACAGACAGAGACACAGACAGAGATACAGACAGAGATACAGACAGAGACACAGACAGAGATACAGATACAGAGATACAGACAGAGACACAGACAGACACAGACAGAGATACAGACAGAGATACAGACAGAGATACAGACAGAGACAGACAGAGACACAGACAGAGACACAGACAGAGACACAGACAGAGATACAGACAGAGACACAGACAGAGATACAGATACAGAGATACAGACAGAGACACAGACAGACACAGACAGAGATACAGACAGAGATACAGACAGAGATACAGACAGAGACACAGACAGAGATACAGATACAGAGATACAGACAGAGACACAGACAGACACAGACAGAGATACAGACAGAGACACAGACAGAGATACAGACAGAGATACAGACAGGGATACAGACAGAGACACAGACAGAGACACAGACAGAGATAAAGACAGAGACACAGACAGAGATACAGATACAGAGATACAGACAGAGATACAGACAGAGACACAGACAGAGATACAGACAGAGACACAGACAGAGACACAGACAGAGATACAGACAGAGATACAGACAGAGACACAGACAGAGATACAGACAGAGATACAGGACAGACACAGACAGAGACACAGACAGAGATACAGATACAGAGATACAGACAGAGACACAGACAGAGATACAGATACAGAGATACAGACAGAGATACAGACAGAGATACAGACAGAGACACAGACAGAGACACAGACAGAGATACAGACAGAGATACAGACAGAGACACAGACAGAGACACAGACAGAGATACAGACAGAGACACAGACAGAGACACAGACAGAGATACAGATACAGAGATACAGACAGAGACACAGACAGAGATACAGATACAGAGATACAGACAGAGATACAGACAGAGACACAGACAGAGATACAGACAGAGATACAGACAGAGACACAGACAGAGACACAGACAGAGATACAGACAGAGACAGACAGAGACACAGACAGAGATACAGACAGAGAGACAGACAGAGACAGACAGAGATACAGACAGAGATACAGACAGAGATACAGACAGAGACACAGACAGAGACACAGACAGAGATACAGACAGAGACACAGACAGAGACACAGACAGAGATACAAACAGAGACACAGACAGAGATACAGATACAGAGATACAGACAGAGATACAGACAGAGACACAGACAGAGATACAGACAGAGATACAGACAGACACAGACAGAGACACAGACAGAGATACAGATACAGAGATACAGACAGAGATACAGACAGAGACACAGACAGAGACACAGGCAGAGACACAGACAGAGATACAGACAGAGACACAGACAGAGACACAGACAGAGATACAGACAGAGACACAGACAGAGATACAGACAGAGATACAGACAGAGACACAGACAGAGATACAGATACAGAGATACAGACAGAGACACAGACAGAGACACAGATACAGAGATACAGACAGAGATACAGACAGAGATACAGATACAGAGATACAGACAGAGACACAGACAGAGATACAGACAGAGATACAGATACAGAGATACAGACAGAGACACAGACAGAGATACAGATACAGAGATACAGACAGAGATACAGATACAGAGATACAGACAGAGATACAGACAGAGACACAGACAGAGATACAGACAGAGATACAGATACAGAGATACAGACAGAGATACAGACAGAGACACAGACAGAGATACAGATACAGAGATACTACATAAGATAAATAAGTTTTTAACTGTAAATATATTTCAGCACCCCAGAATATAAACGTAGGTTGGTTCAGTCGGCTGGTTTCTGTCTGTTACAGTGTTAGTAGAAACTGACTGAAACTGATGTTTAATTCATTAGAGACTCTTTCTGCTGATGGAGCAGATTCACCTCAACACACACACACACACACACACACACACATGGTTACATACAGCAGAGTCTGCATTTCCTTCAGGTAATGCTGTTAGAGGGCTGGAAGAAGCCTGCTGCTGCTGCTGCTGCTGATGATGATGATGAAGAGCTGTTGCATCACTGGACAGATCAATATGTATCAGAGTTTAGTGGACAGCCATATGATGTCATAGTGATGTCATCAGGGTTTTCTGCATGCAGCTCAAACTGGAGGTAGAGTTGAAGGACGTGGCTGTTTACCTGCAGGGAGGCTGTAATAGAAGATGCCAGGTGCATTATGGGAAATGTAGGATCCAGTGTTGATGTTTGATGTTCCAGTGATGTTTCAGATCAGTTTCACCTTCAGACTGCAGATCAGCTCTGATGTTAAACCAAGAACATGAAGATTTTTTCAGCAGGACACTGAACACACAATCATGTTTCCATCACTTCAGACGACATCACACTGACATCACACACACTTTTCCAGACCTCCGTTGTTTTCAATAAACTATTAACTATTTATACTATATTGTAAATTTCTCAAAGAACTTCA
The DNA here is from genome assembly GCA_038419695.1 of Scomberomorus guttatus. Taxonomy (NCBI): domain Eukaryota; kingdom Metazoa; phylum Chordata; class Actinopteri; order Scombriformes; family Scombridae; genus Scomberomorus; species Scomberomorus guttatus. The sequence continues at coordinate 34,361,093 of CM076448.1, forward strand.
GTACAAAGTCCAGAGGTTGTGATCTGTAGCACAACAAGCTAGTTAAGCTGTAAACAGAACAGCGTTCCCGCACATGCTCAGTGGCGTCTGCCTTACACAGAACTACTCTCCAGAGACTGAAAACATGATGCTGTTATTAGTCTTTGGAGCCGTTTCTAAACAAACTAACGTGACCAAACTCTTCATGATGAAGGAACATGTGACCCAGTGCAGTGGTGTGACTCACTGACGTGTTTTTAATAGTTTTTGGACAACAGAGGAATAAGATATATCAGACTTTGATACACACACAATACTGTTAGTAGATCAGTTCATTTGTTGACAAGAAGAGAAATATAGAAAATCACCAAAATGATCCTTTAAATCAAGTCTTCACTCTAAAATGAATGATGTACATTATGGGGACTTGGTTTTTGTCCCCACAAGATGAGGAATACCTGAAACACACACACACACTCTCTCAGAGCTCCTCCTCCTCTGTGCTGCAGTGTGTCTGACTGTTCCTCGGTGTTTCAGATCAGAGCTGCTGCTGACAGGAACCTGAATTGATCCAGATCACTCTGGTTCTGGAGCTCATCCCGGGTTCTGCGGGTTCTTCAGGTTCTTCAGGTTCTTCAGTGTTGGACTGAACAGAAAACATGAAGAGGAGAGAAGGAGAACAGAGTCTGACCTGAGGAAGAGAAAAGGAACGATTCAGAGATGCCGATCAGGTAAAAACACTCATTCTTTCATAATAACAGCCTCAACGACACACACAACACAACCTGATCACAGTCTGAATGAGATCAGATCTGATCAGGTTTACTGGTTTACTGGAGATGATTTTCAAAAAACACCGGCAGGATAAATCTGGGTGGTGAAAGTGAAGAAGCAGCACCTGCCCCCCCCCCCCCCCCCCCCCCCCCCCCCCCCCCCATTACCACCACTGAGGTGCCCTTGAGCAAGGTCCTTAACCCCAGCTGCTCCAGTAGCAGCAGGTCAGACTGTGGTTGTACTGGGCAGCTTCCCAGGTGTGAATGTGATCAGGGCGTTCCTGAAAAAGAGAGGCTTCCTCTCAGAGAAACTCCCCTGAATAAACAAAAGTTAAAAGAAATTTACAATAAAAAAAGCCAAGGTGACAGTGAACACTCACAGGTCAGGTTACAGCTTCACAGAGCTCTCTGCAGTTATTTTTAGCACCAGTATGTATGTGTGTGTGTGTGTGTGTGTGTGTGTTTGTCAGAATAATCAATATCACATTAATATTAATATGATCGATGATGCTTTGCTGTATTCTGGTACATCTCTATTAAAAACTTTATTACCTTTATTTGATCTCATATAAAACTGTATTAGACATGATGTGATGCCATATAAATAAATATATAGTGTGACAAAGTTATATGATGGTACGAGTACAGAGCAACAAGATGTGACAATATGAAGTAAAAATGATACAACACGACATGACAAAACAAATCTGATATTTAATTTATCATCACTCTAAAATTATTGATTTATGTAAAGGAGACTTTGCTTTTTGTCCCCATAAGGGAGGCAAGTCCCCACAACATGAGAATACCTGGACCACACACACACACTCACACACACACTCACACACACACTCACACACACACTCACACACACACACACTCACACACACACTCACACACACTCACACACACACTCACGCACACACTCACACACACACACACACTCACACACACACTCACACACACACTCACACACACACACACACAAGCATAGCACTAAACTCTCTCTATCCCATAAACATACAAACTGACAAACCACTTTACTCGGCGTTTAATTAAAACTAAAGTAAAAAGAAATAAAAAAGAAATAAAACATAAAATAAAATGACTGTGACTTATTTAGCACAGTGTGTACAGACACTGAGGCCAAACTGATGTTGAAAAGGCACATTAGTAAAGTAACATTATTTTCTTAAGTTGACAAATAACAGAATCCAGACAGCATCACGTTTCTTTTCTTTTCTGTTGCAGTTTAGAAGAACATGAACGCTGTTTCAGAGCTGAAGAACATTTGTAGCCTTAAACTTTGAAAAACATTAAATGACCGTCAGAGACACACATTTTGGACCTGATGATGTAGTTCTTTTTTCTGATTGGTTCACTGCACAGTTCAACAATGAGTTACCAACACACTGAAATCCTTCCAGCAGACACAAACACACAAACACAACAACTCATGTGTCAATCAGACACACTGAGATAAAAACACTAACAACAGGCAGCACATGAGGATCTTTTTATTCCATCACTGTTTTATTGTGTATATGTAGTTTTTAATGGTTGATAGTGTCAGAAATGTGTATATAGTGTAAATCCAGTCAGATGTGTAGCTCTCTATAGAACGTACTACAGTGTATTCTACAGGAACCAGTCATAGAAATGCAGCAGGAAAGCTTTCAGTGGGCTTTATTTCTGACAGCACGTCTTGTTTTTTGGTTGAATATAGATGTATTTCAGTGTGGTTATGATTTGGCAGATTGCTGTCCGTATGAATACATGTTAGTGTTTGAACAGAAACTGCAGAGTTTGGAAGTGAGGATGTAAACATGTGTCAAATGTTTAGTTGCTTGTTGTGTTTGAGTGAGAAAAGTATTGAGGACATTTGAAGGCTGTAGTCACTGAATGCTTTCTGTGTCAAAACAATGCAAATGTGTCACAGTTTGCTCCATAATTGTTGCTGTTGTGTCGACTGTGTGAAGAGTTCCAACATGTGACTCAGTATATATAATATAATATATAATATTTCCACCTGTGATGTTTGTCAGGCTCCGAACCAGAGAACCCAAAGTTTCCAGTTTGATGGACACATTGGTTAAAGTCCTGTCCCTCCATGTTGGGAACCACTGCAGTAAATAATAGCAGTGTGTTGGTTCACAGTCTGTGTGATAACCTGCAGGTTTTATTTCTGCTCAGTTCTTGTTTGATGAGGCACAATCACCTGCTGAGCTCTGATTGGACGCCTGCAGACCACCTGTCTGTTTGTGTGTTTATCTCCCAGCCAACAGTCAATCAGCTGTTATTGTGACAGAGACTTCCTGTCTGTCTCAGCTGATGAAAGTCCGGAGATAAGAGTCTTGTTAAAGCACAAAGACTGAAGAACCTGCGTTACCATGGTAACTGACTCACATCGGCTAATGAGGAGTCACCTGACGATGATTCAGGCAGAAGGTAGACACATTCACCTGTTCAGGTTTAATTCACTGATGACCTCATCGACACATAATGAGTTCATGTTCAGCCAATCAACAGCTGCTAATCAGCTGATTGAACAATCAGAGCAAGGACAGATGGAAAACATGTAAGTCACTGACTGATTTCATCATCTTTGCGTATTTAAAACACGTCTGTGTCACTGATGTTTCTGGACTTTAAAGCTCCTTCATCGTGTCCTCCTCCAGACACGATGAACATCACGTTTTATATTCTCTCTTCTTGATGAAGCCCAGCTAGCAGTTTCCCTTTGCCTCCAGTCTTTGTGCTAAGCTAGGCTAAACCTGACCTGGAGGTGAAACTGGAACATCTGAAACGTGAGTCTGGAGAAGAAACACAGCAAGAAGGTTAATAGACTGTTGGACTGTTCCTTTAAATCTGCAGAGCTTCCAGTTTTAAAAACATGTTCAAACATCATATATGACATCATTCATGATTTCACTCTTCTTCTCTGCAGGATGTCAGGTAACTGGTCCATCCTGAGGCTGTCATCACTGGCTCCACCCACCAGCTCTGTAGCCCCGCCCCCTGCCAACAGCTCCCACTTCCCCCCGCTGACAGACTGGGAGGCTCCCAGCTTTACCCGGGCAGCTCAGTTCCGCGTTGGTGCCACCTTGGTGCTCTTCCTCTTCGCCGCCTGCAGTAACCTCGCCCTATTGGCCAGTGTGTGGTGTGGGCGTGGCCGGCGGCTGGCGTCTCACCTGCGGCCGCTGATTCTGAGCCTGGCATCGGCCGACCTGATGATGACATTTGTGGTGATGCCTCTGGACGCGGTGTGGAACGTGACGGTGCAGTGGTACGGAGGCGACGTACTCTGTAAGCTGCTCTGCTTCCTGAAGCTGTTTGCCATGCACGCCTCCGCCTTCATCCTTGTCGTTATCAGCCTTGACCGCCAGCATGCCATCCTGCACCCGCTGGACGCTCTGAGCGCACACCGCAGGAACCGACGCATGCTGTTGCTGGCCTGGAGCCTCAGCCTGCTGCTCGCATCACCACAGGTACGCAGGTACATCACCACAGGTACGCAGGTACATCACCACATGTACACAGGTACATCACCACAGGTACATCACCACAGGTACATCACCACAGGTACACAGGTACATCACCACATGTACACAGGTACATCACCACATGTACACAGGTACATCACCACAGGTACACAGGTACACCACCACAGGTACATCACCACAGGTACGCAGGTACTTCACCACAGGTACACAGGTACATCACCACAGGTACATCACCACAGGTACGCAGGTACTTCACCACAGGTACACAGGTACTTCACCACAGGTACGCAGGTACATCACCACAGGTACATCACCACAGGTACATCACCACAGGTACGCAGGTACTTCACCACAGGTACATCACCACAGGTACGCAGGTACTTCACCACAGGTACACAGGTACATCACCACAGGTACATCACCACAGGTACATCACCACAGGTACATCACCACAGGTACATCACCACAGGTACGCAGGTACTTCACCACAGGTACACAGGTACATCACCACAGGTATGCAGGTACATCACCACAGGTACATCACCACAGGTACATCACCACAGGTACACAGGTACATCACCACAGGTACGCAGGTACATCACCACAGGTACATCACCACAGGTACATCACCACAGGTACGCAGGTACTTCACCACAGGTACGCAGGTACATCACCACAGGTACATCACCACAGGTACATCACCACAGGTACGCAGGTACTTCACCACAGGTACGCAGGTACATCACCACAGGTACATCACCACAGGTACACAGGTACATCACCACAGGTACGCAGGTACATCACCACAGGTACATCACCACAGGTACGCAGGTACTTCACCACAGGTACATCACCACAGATACATCACCACAGGTACGCAGGTACATCACCACAGGTACGCATCACTTTGTATTTGTATTTAACATGTTGAACATGTAAATGTGTCCATATTGTGAGAGTTCAGTTGTTCTCCACATGTCCTCGGACGTGTTTATTACATTATTCTTTATGTCACCTGAAGAATCACATGTTCAGGTTTGGATCTTCTTCTGTCACTTTGTGATGATCTGTACGGAAGTGCATTGCATTCACCGTAGATCTGCTTCCTCACAGCTGCTGCAGGTTTTATGCAGCTGCTGCAGAATATTGAACAGAAAGCTTCACTCTGAGTTTAATATTAATATTTATGATATGATGATATGGAACCTGCTGATCTGATCTGAAGGACAAACTGAGGTCAGACTGAAAGAACAGAACATCCTTCTGTCTGAGTACACTGGGATTGCAGGTCATTATGTCTGTTATCAGTTTGTACCAGTTATCATTCTGATTAAATTATTAATCATTTAGATTTTTATAAGTTAAGTCATTTAAGTTAAGTTGTTTTGTTGATCTTCAGCTCAGCAGCTCAGGACCTGCAGAAACCCTCTGACAGGTAAATCCCTGCAGGAATGTTGTGGTTTGGAGATTAAATGTGTGAAGCCTCCTGCTGTTAGCTCAGGCTAACTGATCCCCTTGGTTTCTATAAGGAATGCTAACAACGCTACGAAGCCAGCAGAACAGATCAGAGGTCTCTGATGTTTTCAAATCACAGATCACGTCTGACATTCAATCAGAAGCTGACATCTACTGATCAGAAACACGAGAGATTGAAGCCCACAGTGGGCCGATCATTCAGCATTATTGATTATCCACCTTCAGTAAGATATATGTAATAATATAATCAGATTGTCAGTTTTAATAGCTGTTTTTCTTGACATCAAAATTATGTGAACTGATAAAACAAAGAGTCATTTATTTTACATGTATGAACAGTTAACAGATGTAATCAATAACAGTTGATCACTGCATTAAACGTTAAATTATTTCATGTGATTTTGCAAACATTTAGCATTTCATTACATAAATGTTATTAATATTGATGATTAATTAATGATTTCTTTCCTTGTTAATATCAAAGTCACCATAACTTTACAAACAAAAATAAATATTAGAGAAAAAAGGGAAAAACACATAAATGCACACATACACAGATACTCATAAACTGTTCATACATATTTACATATTTACAGTACAGATGTTTAAAAGAAAAAAGGAAAGAGGAGGTGAAAAGTTATTTATGAAACAAAACTTCAGCTTCCCATGTTAGAAACTTTAATATTGTAATACAATAATTATTTCTTAAAACAGGATCATTTGGTGTTTAGAAATAAAATATGTCAGAAGAACAGAAAACTGATCTGATATTTTTTGTGATTATGGCAACCTGCAGCTTTTCATCTTCCGGGCGATCCGGGCGCAGGGCGTGGACTTCACTCAGTGTGCGACTCACGGCAGCTTCAGCCGCCGCTGGCAGGAAACTCTCTACAACATGTTCCATTTCATCACGCTGTACGTCGTCCCGCTGCTGGTGATGAGCTGCTGCTACAGTCGCATCCTGCTGCACATCAACCAGCAGCACCTGCAGAACAAAGGTAACACACCTGCACAACAAAGGTAACACACCTGCACAACAAAGGTAACACACCTGCACAACAAAGGTAACACCTGCTGAACAAAGGTAACACACCTGCACAACAAAGGTAACACACCTGCACAACAAAGGTAACACACCTGCACAACAAAGGTAACACACCTGCTGAACAAAGGTAACACACCTGCACAACAAAGGTAACACACCTGCACAACAAAGATAACACACCTGCACAACAAAGATAACACACCTGCACAACAAAGGTAACACACCTGCTGAACAAAGGTAACACACCTGCACAACAAAGATAACACACCTGCACAACAAAGATAACACACCTGCACAACAAAGGTAACACACCTGCACAACAAAGGTAACACACCTGCACAACAAAGGTAACACCTGCTGAACAAAGGTAACACACCTGCACAACAAAGGTAACACACCTGCACAACAAAGATAACACACCTGCACAACAAAGATAACACACCTGCACAACAAAGATAACACACCTGCACAACAAAGGTAACACACCTGCACAACAAAGATAACACACCTGCACAACAAAGGTAACATACCTGCTGAACAAAGATAACACACCTGCTGAACAAAGGTAACACACCTGCACAACAAAGATAACACACCTGCACAACAAAGGTAACACACCTGCACAACAAAGATAACACACCTGCACAACAAAGGTAACATACCTGCTGAACAAAGATAACACACCTGCTGAACAAAGGTAACACACCTGCACAACAAAGATAACACACCTGCACAACAAAGATAACACACCTGCACAACAAAGGTAACATACCTGCTGAACAAAGATAACACACCTGCTGAACAAAGGTAACACACCTGCACAACAAAGGTAACACACCTGCACAACAAAGATAACACACCTGCACAACAAAGATAACACACCTGCACAACAAAGGTAACACACCTGCTGAACAAAGGTAACACACCTGCACAACAAAGATAACACACCTGCACAACAAAGATAACACACCTGCACAACAAAGGTAACACACCTGCACAACAAAGGTAACACACCTGCACAACAAAGGTAACACCTGCTGAACAAAGGTAACACACCTGCACAACAAAGGTAACACACCTGCACAACAAAGATAACACACCTGCACAACAAAGATAACACACCCTGCACAACAAAGATAACACACCTGCACAACAAAGGTAACACACCTGCACAACAAAGATAACACACCTGCACAACAAAGGTAACATACCTGCTGAACAAAGATAACACACCTGCTGAACAAAGGTAACACACCTGCACAACAAAGATAACACACCTGCACAACAAAGGTAACACACCTGCACAACAAAGATAACACACCTGCACAACAAAGGTAACATACCTGCTGAACAAAGATAACACACCTGCTGAACAAAGGTAACACACCTGCACAACAAAGATAACACACCTGCACAACAAAGATAACACACCTGCACAACAAAGGTAACATACCTGCTGAACAAAGATAACACACCTGCTGAACAAAGGTAACACACCTGCACAACAAAGATAACACACCTGCTGAACAAAGGTAACACACCTGCACAACAAAGGTAACACACCTGCACAACAAAGGTAACACACCTGCTGAACAAAGGTAACACACCTGCACAACAAAGGTAACACACCTGCACAACAAAGATAACACACCTGCTGAACAAAGATAACACACCTGCTGAACAAAGGTAACACACCTGCTGAACAAAGGTAACACACCTGCTGAACAAAGGTAACACACCTGCACAACAAAGGTAACACACCTGCACAACAAAGATAACACACCTGCTGAACAAAGGTAACACACCTGCACAACAAAGGTAACACACCTGCTGAACAAAGGTAACACACCTGCACAACAAAGGTAACACACCTGCTGAACAAAGGTAACACACCTGCACAACAAAGGTAACACACCTGCTGAACAAAGGTAACACACCCTGCACAACAAAGGTAACACACCTGCACAACAAAGGTAACACACCTGTACACAAGATTTGTCAGTGTGGTGCAGTGTGACATTACGGCGCGATAACAGCCCCTCCTCTCTCAGCAGGTGAGTCGTACCTGCGGCGCAGCGGCACTGACATCATCCCGAAGGCTCGGATGAAAACTCTGAAGATGACGGTGGTCATCGTGCTGTCCTTCGTGGTGTGCTGGACTCCGTATTACCTGCTGGGGATCTGGTACTGGTTCCAGCCTGAGATGCTGCACGTCACACCTGAGTACGTCCACCACGCCCTCTTCGTGTTTGGGGAACCTGAACACCTGCTGCGACCCTGTTATCTACGGCCTCTACACGCCGTCCTTCAGGGCCGACCTCGCCGCCTGCTGCCAGAGGACGAGGAGGGATGCCAACGCCTCGCCGCGCTCTCTGGACCGGCTGTCCGCCCAACAGTGTCCTCACAGCGGGGAGAACAAGTTGGACCCCGCCACCAACAACCAGGCTGGCAGAGGCTAACCAATAAGAGGACAGGGAATTAATGATGTCACTGTCTGTATCCGAACACTGAGTCTGAAACCTGAACCAGACTAAATCAGCTGCAGGTGGATCAGGACTCTGGAGTCTTTTCTGCACCCTGTTGGCAAATGTCACTGTGTGCAGCTTTAAATCTGGTAATAACATCTGTTAATGATTTTTCTGTTTTTAAGAGAATAAACTGAACTGAACTGAATGACCGTTAGCAAGACGATTCTCTCTCATTCTGGTTGGGTTTAGATATTCTTTATTCCTTTTTTCCAATATGTCAGAGGTGTTAAACTTCACAGACAGGCTGCTCCTCTCTCCTCTCTAAAACAGTGATTGTACAGTCTTACTTAGTTATTTCCCTTTCTGTTCTTTTTTTCTGTTTAATCATTCTTTTATTATTATTTCTATGTTGTATGTTCTTTTCCGTGTTTGTTCTGTTTTCTAACTTTTTATGACGACGTTTTGATATTTACTGTAAATTCTTCTTGTAAAACCGTTCAACAAAAGTGTTAAAACAAACAACATGAACTGAACACATAACACACACAGAATTGAATCCTGATTATTACAGTCTGAACATGATGAACATCTGTTCATAAAGCTGTTATTAAACGTTAAATCCTGTCACTGCTGTGTGATTTCACTTTAATGACTACATAAGCAGAATCAGCAGAACACAGAACAGATCATACCATCAATATTAATCAATATATTCCCCAGTGGACAGAGAAAAGCTGCATGTAGCACCTGCAGAGATGTCAAGGTGGATACAGTTTATGGTGGGTCATCGTTTTGTTTGTTCTCGAGCAAGCACGTCGCAATTATTCCACTGACCTACAGGTGGCAGTAACACACCAAGAAACAATGCAATAAAGGTAAGAGAAGAAGAAGACTGTCAGCAGGTAAACAATGTAAACGATGCAGAATTTAAAGTGTTTGAATGTTTCATGAGGAAAGAAATTCATTCAACATGTTTGTTAGATTTAATGAGAAATACTGAATGTAAACAAGTCAACTCCACAGAGCAGCTTTAATTTCACAGCTTTAAATGATTCTATGATTATTAAAAGTTAATCAGATGGACAATCAATTATCAATCATACTGAGACATTTCTGCTGATGATGTTTGTTTGAGATTAAAGATGGTTAAATTGTTTTCAGTCATAAAAAGGGTTCCAGTTTCTTCACTACGAGGAAATAAAAACATTTTATTTAAACAAAAAGTGAGCTGCTGTCATACATGTTCGACATGTGTCAATATGTCAGCTGACTAATCAGTCCATCAATGAAAATAATCAAAACGTGAAGTGACTTATTGTCATCAGTGCTGCCTTCTTCCTAAATCTTTCCCCAATTTTTGAGGAAATTTGTCTTCACTTTGGACAGTTTAAGAGTTTAACAATTACTCGATTCACTGAAAGACAAACTTTAAGAATCAAATACTGTTAACTGTTATTTACAGCTGTAACTCAGGAAGCAGCTGTCTGACAGACTGGACTTCAATAAAAAGACAAACCTTCATGTTCTTCGTCTGTCACTGTTCACTGTGTTTCATCATGAATGACTAACATCTGTTATAGAATAAATGAGACATCTGATTTCTACTTTCATTCTGTTTTATTTGGTTTTCATGTGTCTAAACATCAGAAGAAGAACAGACAAAAATATTCTCAGAAACACGTTAAAAAGACAAAGAAGAGTTCATCAACGAAACACTGAAGATGAAATCTGAAAACATCAGATCTGACATGAAGACGTCCAAATTTCATATAAAACAAGTCAGAAATGTATTATTCAGAAAGATTCATTCATTTAGATCAAACTCTTTTCTCTGTCAGACAGTTTCTCTGTCGTCGGTTCTGTTTAAAAAGCAGTTTAAAGCTTTGGGATGCTTTTCTTTTTCTTTAGATACATTAATGAAAATAACATGTTTTGAGAGAAAAGAAATCTGTAACATTAAAGCATCACTTTTCTCATTGGTTCTAGCCTTCAGTCACTACGATCTCTACATCTTAGTTTTAGTTTCTACAGCGTGAGGACAGGAGGAGGCAGCAGCGAGTCTGGACTTAAACTGACAAGATAAAACATTCAGGTTTTATCTAAAATAACACTGAACATGTTCTGAAACAGCAACTGTGAAGAATATGGCTCATTATTACATATAGGTCATTATTACATATGGCTCATTATTACATATAGCTCATTATTACATATGGCTAATATCCAGTTTTAACCGTCGCTCTGCCTTCAGCTGAAAACACATTTTTCATATTCTAGAAACATTTTCACAGCATTCAACTACAAACAAAAATATCAGAAAAAGTCAAACAATAAAAACAGGGAGGGGTCACATGGTAACAATTATAATATTATTAGGAATAATAATAAAAATTTTAATGGTTTTCATTTTGGCAGAATTTCCTCTTCGCCACTGAACGGCAGCGACGGAAAACTAAGAATGAACTGAAAGAAAAAAGTTCTAGAAAAAGAACAGCCAAAATTATTCTTCAACAATTTTATAAAACATTTTAGTTTGTTTAGTTTAAATTTAAGTTTTAAATCTGAACTCGACTCATTTCAGAGCAGAGAGGAAGGCAACAAGGAGCCCTGACCTGACAGTGACCGTTGACCTTTCACCCTGAGGACAGATGGACTCGAAGAGACTCGATGAGACTCAATGTGACTTGGCAAGACTTGACAAGAGTGGTTGTGACTGGACATGACTCAATATGGATGTTATTCAGCGTGACTTGATGTGACTAGGTAAGAGCTGATGTGACTCAATGAAACTTGAAACTCAGCGTGATTTGATACTCAACAGTGACTTGAGTGTCATTGATGTGACAATAAAACTTGACGAGTCTCAACATGATTTGACAAGGCTTGTTACTCGAGATGTTACTCAACTGGATGCGATTTGAAACTAAACATGACTCGACATGACTCAGTGTGCGTGTCTCACGGTGACTCGAGTCTTATTGATGCAACTCAGTGAGACCTGAAACTCGACACGACTTGATGTGACTCGACATGCTTAAGTAAACATGAATTGATGTGACTCTACTTGACTTGATGAGACTCAGTGTCTCACTCAACATCAGTGAGTCTCAACATAATTAAACCTGAATCAATGAATCTCCGTAAGGCTCAACATGACTTGAAGAAACTTGATGAGACTTGAGTAGACTCAAGGGGAATTTGGTTCTACTAAATGTTGAAGAGGAGGTTTAGATTATTAAAGTCAGACTTTATGAATCTAAACCTGTTCTTTAACAAGATAAATAAATGTTTGAATGTCACATTTCCAACAAGCTCTTAGTCTTTTTGCCTCTGTCTGAAGAGATGTCCCGACAGAAACAGTTACTACTGCAGCTGATGGAGTATTATTAAAGTATCCTACATGTCCTCAGGGTCAGAGGTCACCGTCAGCAGCAGGAGACTGAAGCTGTAAAGACATTCAACCACACAAACTGAACACACAGGCTCTCTGGGGCTCGGAAGAACTGAGGTAATATTTCAGAAACATTAGTGGAGCTTTTGGTCAAAGAGTTACTATCGTTTGTTCATTATTTGGCAATAAACTCATCCTGACACACAGAGCTCTTCATGTAACAATATATGAAAATATATATTCACCTCTCCTTTCTCCAAAGAGTAAATCTGAAATATAAAATGTGACAGAGAGTATTTCTTTTGGTTTCGTTTGTTAATCGACTCAGGAAACAGAAACTGGAGTGAAAACAAACATTTGAACAGAAAACGGTGAAAAACTATTTTTATCTTTGGACGTATTTCAGCTTGTTTTTAAAGAATATTTGGAAGTTTGGTTTGAACTACAGAATGCTGCTGCATGTGCTGTTCATCTAAAGGACAGTTCAGTTATAAGACATCAGAAATCAGTTTAAACATGGCTGACAAGGCACTGCACAGGAAGTGGCTGCCTCCGCCAAAATAAAACAACAAACATTTCATTAACACAGACAGAAAAGGGCAAGGACGTCCCACATGGAGACGTCCAGAGTGTCCAAACTTTCCTGTTTCACCTGTTTGTCTCTCAGGTGTCGACTGACACTGAACTCCTCGTCCTTTCTCCTCAGGTGGAGGTGAGACGTCTGCAAAGGGGGAGGAGGCATCTCCATGACGACCAGCAGAGATGCTGCTTGTTTACAGACAAGCAAACAAACAAACGTCTCCTCTGCAGCTCAGCAAAAGGTTAATTCCACCAACTTCTCCAGTGAGCTTCAGGACCCAAACTGTCCAACAGGTTACTGGACTGTAGAGACAAAGTCCTGCAAGAGGATCAGGATCAGGTCCCCGGACTGTTGAGGGTGATGACTATGGTTCCTTGTTGGGTTCTAGAAGCTAATCTTCTACAGCCTTAAAATATCATGTTGTGCAAACCTTTGTTTTAAGACAACCACATTTTTAGACCCTTAAAATGTGTCCAGATTATTCTGCTGTGGAGAAACTGGATCAGGTTTCTGGACTGTTGAAGTTAAGGACTACGGCCAGTTATTGGGTTCTAGAGGCTAAACTCTACAGTAGGTTATTCAGACTTTGGGGCAAATTCCTCTTGTAGAAGCTAGTAATTTAGGAAGTTGTTGGACTTTACAAAGCTACCGCACCTGCCATGACAAAATGAGATCTTGTACAGGTAGACAAGGTATTTATTGGGTTCTAGCAGCTAGTCTCTGGGAAGAGTGAAAAGGTCACAATTGGTAAACTTCGCTATCAGCAGTTGTACTTCCAGTTTCTCTGTAGAAACTAACAATTCGGGCAAGACTCAGGGACCTGAAAGCACAGATCTGGGAAAGGTTCATAGACTGTTGAAGTTAAGGACTGTGGTCAGTTGAAGCTAATCTGTATGGCAGGTTACTCAGGCTTTGGGTCAAGTTTCTTTTGTGGAAGCTTGGAAGTTGCTGGACTCTAGAAACCTACAACTTCAGATCATAAGCAGGTTTTAAGTTACTGAAAGCTACAACATGTCCAGGATCTACTGCAGAGAATAAGATGTGGGGAAGGTCTTTGGACTGTTGGAGGTCAGGACTGGTAAATTGATGCTAATCTCTACAGCACATTACTCAGCCTTTCAGGCAGGTTTGAGGTTGTTTTTGGACCTCAAAAAACTACAACCTCCACAAGGTTTTTAGACCCTGGATGCTCTGGATCTGATCTGATCTGGTTCAGGTTTTTGTACAATCTTTGTGAGAGTTTAATGAATCTTTTGGAACTAAGATCTGAAGGTGTTTGGGGCCTGGAAGCAGCACTGGAGGAAGCTGTTGGAGTCAGACAGGAAGTGTTAGTCAGGTAAGAGCACAAACTCAGAGATAGCTGAAAACCTTCAGTTTCCTTCTGTCAGCTTCTCTTTGAGGTCTATGATGGAGTGATACATCCATCCTTGGAGGAGGGGGGTCGGAAGCAACATTCAGAGTCCAGGTTCAGGGTTTCTTGGTGACGGTCGAGCACAGGACAACGGCATTGGTACAAAAAGTAGGAAAAAATGGCAAAGTGGCCCTGGAGGAGCCTTTTGGTTTTGAGGTAGGTTAGCTTGACCAGCAGCAGGAGGCTAACGCAGCCCGAGGTAGCTCTCTTTGGAGGTAAAGAGTTTGGTGGAAGAGTCAGAGGAGGGAGAGGAGAGGGTGGGTCGGGGGGGGACAACCAGCTGACTGTCGGCTTCCTCTCCGTCCTAACTAGAGGCGAACTTGGTGAGACAAACAAACACTCAGGTAAAAGGCTAAAGCAGAGCAGAGGAAAGCTCATGTCCTCTACAGTCACCGCCTGACCAGAGAAATCATAAATCCCTTTGGCTCTGGGCCTCAGGAGGCCTACAGGTAAACTTCCTGCTCAGGTAGTGAACCCGCCATGGACCCTTGGAGGACCCGGTCTCTGGTCAGACTGGTGGAAGGCCTCAGTGTCTCAGGAAACTCGGCACCAATGGTGACAAACTCAAAATGACTCAAACTGAAGGAAAAAGGTTTTGGTTTCAACAGGAAGCATCCTGGACGCCGCAGAGACGCCATCATCTGATACCACAAGGGAATGAGCCACAGTCATGTGACCAGCAACTTCCTGTGTGACGAACTTTAAACAAACAAATTTTAAAGATCGAATCAGAAGAATTCAGCTTTGGTTTCAGTCTGGATACGAAATCATCATGAATTGGAGTGAAAGCAGGTGGTGCTGTTTGTGTTCCTCTGTGGTATCAGATGCTCTCTGGATGTTCCTCACTCACTCATCATCTCAATAATCTCAAAGTTCAAATCTAATCTGACGTTTATAAAGGCTGACATGGCTGTAAGGCTGTCAGGAGAGGAGAGGAGGCGACAGGCTGGAGGAGGAGGAGGAGGAGGAGGAGGAGCAGGAGGAGGAGAAGGAGGGGGGAGGTAAGGAGGTAGTAGTATTCATTTGTTTTATCCGGTGCCTGTGCCGGCCTGGACGGGTGGGGTCGCTTCAACCATGACCATCACTGGAGGAGGGGCGGGGTCACATCTCTGTGGGCGGAGCACAAAGAAAGACTGTTAAAGAGTTCATATTCAGCTTTTTGTGGTTTTCTGTTAATTTCTGTTATTTCTGTTATAACATGGTCAAAGTTCCAAAACTTGAGGTGAACGTATGTAGAAATGTGCCTGCAAGGCAAAACTCAGGGCCCCAACCTGCTCTGAACACTTCATTTGTGACATTTGTTATTATGCTTCTCTGTCTCTCTCCCTCCCTCCTTCTTTCTCTGTAAACACAGCCGGTCGAGGCAGATGGCGCCCACCTAGTTCTGTTTGAGGTTTCTTCCTGTTAAAGGGGAGTTTTTCCTTGCTGCTGTCACCAAGTGCTGCTGATGGAGGAATGTTGGTCTCTGTAAATAAAGAGTACAGTCTGACCTGCTCTGTGTGTAAAGTGCCCTGGGATAACTTTTACTGTGATTTGGCGCCATATAAATAAAATAAAATTGAATTGAATTTTTTTCCACCTTGCTGACGAGCTGACATCAGCTCATCACACATGCTCATAAACGGCCATCCGTTCTGTAGCCTTGGTTGTCTAAGGATGTTGCCAAGGTAAGGAAGCTTCCTGAAGCTGACCAATCAGAACAGAGCGGGCTCATCGGGAGGGGGGCCTTAAAGAGACAGGAGCTAAAACGGCCTGTTTCAGACAGAGGCTAAACTGAGGGGCTGCATAAAGGGCCAGTATAAGATAAATAAGGAGTTTTTAACTGGAAATCATGCAAAGATATTCCAGTAGAGCCCCAGAATATAGAATAAATCCTGCAAATATGCAGAATACATCCTCTTTAAATTACAATAATCATTATAATTAAATTAAATTAAATTAAATTTTATTTATATAGCGCCAAATCACAATAAAAGTTATCTCAGGGCACTTTTCACACAAAGCAGCTTTAATTTACAGAGACCAACATTCCTCTATGAGCAGCACTTGGTGACAGAAGCAAGGAGAAACTCCCCTTTAACAGGAAGAAACCTCAAACAGAACCGGCTCTAGGTGGGCGCCATCTGCCTCGACCGGCTGTGTTTACAGAGAAAGGGGGGGGGGGGGGACAACATTAGCTGTAACGACAATAATAATAATAGAGATGTGACTTATAGTAATAATAGCAATTGCCAAGACACACGTGATGATTCCGAAAGCCAATCCACAAATTTATGACTTATTGTTTATTCTTGATTTTCCTCCAGTGTTTTATTTCAGAGTAATCATTTAATCTTCTAGTGAGGCTATAATATCTGTGCACAGAAACTGTCTTTTTATTTCACGTTTAACATTTGGAAAGCAGCACTGACATAAACATGTTAGCTGTGTGATTTATAAACTTAAAGAAAGGGTGACAGACAGTTTTAAGAGAAGACCACTGCTGTGGCCACCTGGACTGATTGGTGTTCGGTGAAGACATTTATTTAATCACCTGTCTCACTTTAACCCTCGTTATAATTAACAGCTCTGTGCGTGTGTGTGTGTGTGTGTGTTAGTGTGTAAAGCTGTGTGCGTTACCTGGCTCAGCTCGATGCTCTCAGGAGTGTGAATTTTAGGGCCTCTGGCACCATTCAGAATGGGCGGAGTCTCCCAGCTTGCTGCCTTCCTGCACAACAAACTGAACACAGAACAGAGTGAGGATAATGAAGATGTCGTGTTTTGAATATAAAGATGATTAAGATGATGATGATGGTGTCACCTGCGTCTGTATCCCAGCAGGATGAAGAGCAGGCAGCAGAGGATGCAGGCGAGACCGCTGTGAATGCCGACCAGCAGAGTTGACATTGAACCATCAGACTGATCACAGTTACAGTTCGGACCAGCTGACAAGACAAATAAACAACAAGAGGTCAGCCACAGTTCACAGGTGTCATCAGAGGTCAGAGGTCAGACTGGAGCTCCTACCTGCTGCAGTGTTAACTCCCTCTGACAGAGACACGAGACGGCGATTGGATGGACCGTCTCCGTTCCCATTAAATGCCACCAGCTGGATCTCATAAACCGCCCCCGTCTCTGCAGAAAGGAAACAGACATTTCTCTGAAACATTTTCACAGAACTGTTCAATCTGAAGTCTCCACTACATTTCAGAGGGAAATATTGTACTTTCTACTCCACTACATTTATTTGACAGCTTTAGTTACTTTTCAGATGAAGATTTGACACAATGGATAATATAACAAGCTTTTAAAATACAACACATTGTTAAAGATGAAACCAGTGGTTTCCAACCTTTTTGGCTTTTGACGTCTTACAAAAAGCAGTGTGTAGTCGGGGTCACATTTCAGATGTCTATGAGTTGTTAACAGCTCCACCAAATAGTGATTTTTCCCTCTAAACTTCTCACATGGTTTCATTTCAATAAATGTTCAAATGATCCAATATTTCAGCAAAAATCAAAGATTAGAGAAAAAGTCCAAAAAGTGAAAACAGATTTGTGTATCAGAACTTTGTTTTTTCTTCTTTCCTCTCCCATTAATCATCTCACGACCCCTCAGATTTATCTGCTGACCCTTTGGAGGGGCCCCACCCCTAGGTTGGGAACCACTGGACTAAACTAGCTAACTGTATATAAAGTAGTTGAAACTAGCTCCACCTCCAGCAGCTACAACAGTAACATGCTGCTTACACACTGATGCTTCAGTATTAATAATCTAATGATGTCATATATAATAATATATCAGTCAGAGGGACCAAACCACTACTTTTACTGCAATACTTTAACTACATCAAGCTCATAATACTTATGTACTTTTACTGCAATACTTTAACTACATCAAGCTCATAATACTTATGTACTTTTACTGCAATACTTTAACTACATCGAGCTCATAATACTTATGTACTTTTACTGCAATACTTTAACTACATCAAGCTCATAATACTTATGTACTTTTACTGCAATACTTTAACTACATCAAGCTCATAATACTTATGTACTTTTACTGTAGTAGGATTTTTCATGCAGGACTTTTACTTGTAATGGAGTATTTTTACATTGCTGTATTGGTACTTTTACTGCAGTAAAGGATCTGAGTACTCCTTCCACCTCTTTAGCTGCAGTACTGACCCAGGTGGGAGATGGTGTGGGTGTTGATGTGTCCTGGGAAGGTCTCCTGTCCCTGGACGTCTGGGTTGGAAACCCCACGGTACTCTAGCCTGAAGCCCTCTACCTTCCCCGGCTTACTGGGCAGCTCCCAGTACACCTGCATGGCCGTCTGGTTCAACACCTTTGTGAAGAAACTGGGAGAACTGGGAACTGTGGGACAGACAAACAGACAGAGGTCACATGATGAACATCTCTGACGGCCTTTTGAAATTTTACTGCTTTGTTGTTTTATTCAGAAACTGTTGGTCAGTGATGAAACAAAGCTTTTTCATGGCAGATATTTTGACTTGTCAAAGCAGGAAAAGCAAACAACATAAAGCATGTTAGTGAGTGAGCATGCTCAGTACCAGAGCCTGGAACTGGCTCACCTTAAATGGACTGCCGCCATCATTAACGTCATTAATTCTGCCTGAGCTTTTCCTGCATTGACAAGTCAAAATGTCTGCTGTGAAAAGGGTCAATACAGGCAGAAACTAAGTCACAAAACAACATGAGATGTCCTTTAAGTCTGATATTCAACCAAATCTAAATGTGGATGGACGTCTTTCTCAAACTGCTCCTTAATGATCTTTTTGCATTTGACTTTTCAACCAAATTTAAAGTTAAACTTTTCAACTAAATTTAAAGTTGCATGGGCACATCTTTTCAACATCTTTTCAACGTTGATTTTAGAACAAATTTAAAGCTATAATATGCAACTATTCAGCATTAAAAGGTCTAAAAACAACTTGACCTATGTTTCAACAGTTTTTAAACCCAGTAACCCAATCAGTAATTTTAATCAAGGTAACGGCCCATTTCATTTAAGAGTATACGTGCACAAGATGCAATACAGCTCCTGGTAAAACATCCTGAACAATGTACAATGAAGTAATCCTATCCTGGAGAAGCTGGTTGTTTAACAATGAAGATAACAACTCCCATGATCCCACACTACTTAACACCATCATCACACTCTGTCTTTTGCTATTGCTTTGATTGAGAGACCCCTAGCAGCAGAAATTACATATTGTGCATTTAAAGACAAACCAACGTCATCTCCACAACCTAAAAAAGACGTCCTTTTTTTTCAACCCAATTTCAAGTCATCTAGTCATCTTTTCAACTTTTTCCATTTTTCATGGACTAGCTCCTCTGTAATGACTTAAAAAACACGTCCCTGCATCTCCATCAATTTACATGTAATAGTCTTTTCAACTAAATCCAAACAAAATCTGGTCATGTTTTTAACATGAGGCTGAAAGCTGCTTTCTCTCACTTTTGGTCAGTATATATTCAGAGTGTTTAGGGGGACAGTATAGATTCAGAGTGTTTATGGGGACAGAATATATTCAGAGTATTTAGGGGGACAGTATATATTCAGAGTATTTAGGGGGACAGTATATATTCAGAGTGTTTATGGGGGACAGTATAGATTCAGAGTGTTTATGGGGACAGAATATATTCAGAGTATTTAGGGGGACAGTATATATTCAGAGTATTTAGGGGGACAGTATAGATTCAGAGTGTTTATGGGGGCAGTATATATTCAGAGTGTTTATGGGGGCAGTATATATTCAGAGTATTTAGGGGGACAGTATATATTCAGAGTATTTAGGGGGACAGAATATATTCAGAGTATTTATGGGGGCAGTATATATTCAGAGTGTTTAGGGGGACAGTATATATTCAGAGTGTTTAGGGGGCAGTATATATTCAGAGTGTTTATGGGGGCAGTATATATTCAGAGTGTTTAGGGGGACAGTATATATTCAGAGTGTTTAGGGGGCAGTATATATTCAGAGTGTTTAGGGGGCAGTATATATTCAGAGTGTTTAGGGGGACAGAATATACTCAGAGTATTTAGGGGGACAGTATATATTCAGAGTGTTTATGGGGGCAGTATATATTCAGAGTGTTTATGGGGGCAGTATATATTCAGAGTGTTTATGGGGGCAGTATATATTCAGAGTGTTTAGGGGGACAGTATATATTCAGAGTGTTTATGGGGGCAGTATATATTCAGAGTGTTTATGGGGGCAGTATATATTCAGAGTGTTTAGGGGGACAGTATATATTCAGAGTGTTTATGGGGGCAGTATATATTCAGAGTGTTTATGGGGGCAGTATATATTCAGAGTGTTTAGGGGGACAGTATATACTCAGAGTATTTAGGGGGACAGTATATATTCGGAGTGTTTATGGGGACAGTATATGAGTATGTATGAGTATATATGGGTATGAGTGCTTCAGAGGACATACCGCCCCCCAGTGTAGTTGAGGTGATGGTGTTGGACTGCTGGCTTCCTCCCAGAGCAGAGTAAGCCTTCAGGTAGATGGAGTAGGTGGTGGCGGCTTCCAGGTTGGCGAACTCGTGTCTGAAGGTTGTTTTACTGACGGCCTCCTGCAGCTCCGCACTGTCCGGCTCTTAGAACACAGGTCAAAGGTCACAGGTCAGAAGTCACAGGTCAGGGGTCATAGGGGAGAGGAAACACAGCACTAATCCAGGACAGATGGTGATCTAATCTCAACAAATCTCTAATTTTGTCTTGTTGAATTTGATCTCGGATTGTTTTAATGAATCTTGTTTGTCTTTTTTGTTTTATCAAGGATAATCTCACTGTTTCATCTAAAGTCTTCTTTAATCTTGTTTTGTCTAATCTCACTTTGTCTTGCTTTGCCTCATCGTTTTATCTAATCTGATCTCTTCTGGCTTCATCTAATATTGTCTCCTGATGTCTAATCTTGTCTTGACTCATCTTGTTTTCATTCATCTCTTTTGTCTCATCTCATCTAATCTTAGTTTGACTCTTCTAATATAGTTTTGATAAATCTCATTTTGTATAATCTTGCCTCATTTTTCTAACCTAATCTCCTCTCATTTAATCTCATCTCATGCTGTTCTGTTGCTTTGAAGCATCTCATCTAACATACTCTGTCGTCTCCTCTCCTTTTATCTCCTCTAATCCCACTTTGTCTAATCTTGTCTAGTCTAAACCTATTTTGTTTGGTCTCATGTAATCTCATTTTGTCATGTCTCCTGTTGTCCTCATTTCTTTTTTTTACATTTCATCAAATCTCATTTTGTTTTAATGAATCTTGTTTGTCTGGTTTCATCAAGGCTAATCTGAATTTGGTTCATTTTATGTCTTCTCCTTTAATCTCATCTCACTTTGTCTCGTCTTGCCTCATATAATCTCATCTCCTCATCTCCTCGTCTGATTTTGTCTAATTTTGTATTCTGTCATTTTGTCTAATCTTGTTTTGTCTAATCTCATCTAATTTTGTCCTCTGATGTCTAATCTTGTTTTGTCTTGTTTTTATTCACATCTTTTCAGATTTCTTTGCTAATCACACCTCATCCTATCTCGTTTCGCCCCATTTGGTCTTGTTCTGTCTAATCTCGCCTTTATTCATCTCTTCTACTCTAGTTTCATCTCCTCTCATTTAATCTCACCTCATCTAATGTCAGTTTGTCTCTTCTAATCTTGTCCAATCTAATCTCTGTTTGTTTGGTCTCATGTAATCTCATTTTGTCTCCTCTCATGTTGTCCTGATTTCTTTTTATTTAATTGTATACTATCTCATTTTGTTGTGACTAATCACACCTCGTCTACTCTACTCTTGTTTTGTCTAATCTAATCTCTCCTGATCTTGTCCTGTCCCATCTCGTGTCTCTTACCTCCAAGTCGTCGGATGTGCAGGACGTATCCGATGATGTGCTGGCTGACATGCTCTGGCGGCTGTTCCCAGATCAGCTGGAGGCTGGTGGGGCTGAGGGGTGTGGCCTGAAGGCCAACTGGGGCCTCAGGCAGCTCGGGTCCCTGGCTGATGGCAAGGCGGGCACTGGCCTGGTTGGTGCCGGCGCTGTTCTCTGCGATGCACTGATAGATGGCCTCGTCCTCGGGGGTGATGCGGGTGATGGCAAGCGTCCTGCGGGGGGAGACAGAGACACAGAGACATGTTTATTTGTTAGCGTTCAGACTTCAGTAGTTAAACTCATCAGTGAATAATAATAATAATGTTCGTACGTGTTTCCGTTGGTGAGTTTGACGTTGCCACTGGGTGCCAGCAGTTTGCCGTTCTTCAGCCAGATAAGGTGCGGCTCTGGGACGCCAGACGCCGTGCAGCTAAAGACAGCACTGCCCCCTGCTGGTCTGGAGACAGACTGAGGCCACTGCACGAACTCTGGAGGAGCTGCAGGGAGACAGAGGAGAATATAAATATACAGTCTGTTTGTAAAGCATCCGTTATTTTATCAGTCTGACACTGGGGGACACAACAGGAGACTTTAACCACCAATCTTATTTAGTCTATTAAGTCTTTTTTTGTAGTAGAAGTAATATTTTCAGTAACAGTACTGCGTGATGTAAAAGCAGCAGTACCACAATGTAAAAATACTCCTTTACAAGTATTATTGAAATTTACTACTTTATATACTACAAATGTATATTTGTCCTCCTATTTATCATTAATAATCAGAATATAAACCGATAATAAATTGTTTATAACACACTATAATGTAGTTATGAGCAGATAAATGGACATTTTAAGTGTTTATTAGTATTTATTCTCACTTTTCCTATGAAAACATATTTTATATTATTACAGCTGTGTTTTATTATTTTATTATCATTCATGATCTGTTTATACAGCAGCAAACACTTCTGTGTGTCCACAGGAGGAGTTACAGCTGTTAACTAATACATTAATAAACATTTATATCTGCTGACAGCTGCATTATAGAGAGTTATAAACCAGTTATTAACTGTTTATACTATTAATGATAAATAGGTTAAAGTGAAGTAACTTCAGCTGTCAGATAAATGTATAAAATAGCAAATACTTCAGGACAGTACCTCAGAATGACACTAAAGTACTTGTGAAAGTGTACCACAGTAGTCGTGTGTTGTGAGGTAAGTTGTGTTGCTGTGTGACGTCCAGCAGAGGGCAGCAGAGTTTTTAGAGTTTCTCTCTGAGGAGAAGAAAATATCTGAACCTCCTTCAACAAAAACTAAAGAGTTGTGTGTTTTAACATATTTTACTAAATATATCCATGTAAGGATATATTTAAACCAGAAGTTTATTATAATAAATAAATTAAAAAGTTGATATTGAATAATTAGAACATGTTTTTCATTTTTCAAGCTCTTTTTTTCAGGCACAGAGAGCTTGAAAAATATATTTTAACAAAACTTTCCAATGTTTTCACACTGTGTATTTTTTTAAGCAGAGAAAAGAGGCTGAATATCTTCTAAACAATACTGAGTTTCCTGTTTCACAAACATCTCTCTGACCCTCATGTGATCCAATATTTAAAAATATAATAATTACTAATAATAAACATAATAAATATCTCAGCCTTTGGAAACTCAGAGTTGAATCTGAACTTGAACTTTTTTATTTGAGCAGCACTTTGACCTCTGACCCTCCCTCTACCAAACAGACAGACAGGTGCCGTCTCGCCTCCAGCCCTCCTGTCTCCATGGTAACAGGGAGACCATGGTACACATGTGTCTCTGTCACCCTAAATAACCTCCAGAAGCCCCACCCTTTTCTCCTCTGCATATGCAGGGGGAGGGGCCACAGGTCAGAGGTCAGGGGTCAGGGGTTGGGGGGGGCAGGGTGTTTGAATAGGAGCCATTACTCAATACGTGGGGGGGGGGGGTTCATTAACATAGAAATAAAGTTGATTTGTGGAGAGAGAGCGACACACTGAAGAGTGTTTTCTCAGCTAAAGTTCAAGAGCAAAACACACACAAGCAGCAAAAACACAGTTTGGGAATATCTGCTGCAAGTACTGCACTGAAAATACTTTTCACTGTACAGTACTCCAAAATCTTCAGCAGAAAATACATGAAGTATAAAAGTCACAAAGCATCAGAAATATATAATTTATTATCTATAACATAAAATCAGATTTTATAAATTGATCAGGTGTTTTTAATAAAATCAGTAAAAAGTAAACAGAAACATCATCTGTCAGATAAACATACTGCCATACAATTATATATATATTATATATATATATATATTATTTTACATGACGTATCAACAGTTCAGACTCACGTTAATTCGTTTATTTCATCTGTTTCATCATTTTCACCTCTCCAATTTAATCATGAATAATCAGTCCATAAACAGTTAATAACTGGTTAATAACTCTCTATAATGCAGCTGTCAGCAGATATAAATGTTTATTAATGTATTAGTTAACAGCTGTAACTCCTCCTGTGGACACACAGAAGTGTTTGCTGCTGTATAAACAGATCATGAATGATAATAAAATAATAAAACACAGCTGTAATAATATAAAATATGTCTTCATAGGAGAAGTTATAATAAACACTGAACACTAATAAACACTTAAAATGTCCAAATATCTGCTTATAACTACATTAAATTGAGTTATTAATCATTTTGACTGTTTATAGACTGATTATTAATGATAAAGTGTTAGCATTTAATAAGTCTGACTTTCTCTGTTAAATATGAATATGTGTGAATGAGTTTATTGAACCTCCAGTCACACATGAACCCGTCCGATCAGCTGCAGCTTTATTTTTACTCCAACTTTTATAACTAAAATTAAAAAGAAGTTTAACAGTTTTGATATCGGTGTATTGATTTATTCTGTCTATTCTGTTTAAAAGGAAGCTGTTTCACTTTTATTTTACCATAAATGTCATTTTTCTTCAGTTTCTTTCAGTTAAACTTTATTTTATAATAATTTCAAAAGTTTCCCTCAAAGAACTAAATCATTTTAGGTCAAATCGAGTCAATGTACAACTGGTTTCAATTAATTCTGTTTATTTGCAGACAGTTCAACATATATAGAGAATAAAGTTATAATCAATCAATGAATAATGGTGGTTAAAGAACTGATTTTATTTTCTTAATATTCAAGATTCTTTCCAGGAAACGTACAGATGTGTAAAATAAAGCTCCATGTTTCTGTTATCTGTTGTAAAACTGAAGAATATGAATGAAGATGTGTGAATATTAATCTGTTGTGTTTTTAATGATAGAATCTGTTCATATGTTTGTCCTGTTTTATGATTCTTTTGGTTTGTGTCCAACATGATTTAAAGTCAGCTTCATATTTCATGTTCAAACATTCATGTGTCATTATCATCATCAGCAGCAGCATCATCATCATCATCATCATCCTCAATGTCGCTGACAGACGGAGCTTCAGACTGAATCAAGTCCTCATTGTGAAGTGGGACTCTTCACATGCTAATCCAGATTCTAATGAAGCTCTCAGTCTGGGAAACACACACACACAAAGAGCCTGTGTGTGTGTGTGTGTGTGTGACCTCTGACCTCTGACCTGTGTGTGTCTGAGCTGCAGCTGGAGACCAAACAAACAAAACATATAATCCACATGTATGACAGACTGTGTTTCAGCACACAGAGTCAGAGCTGAAATAATAATAATAATAATAATAACAACAATAATAAATAAATTAACTATTCTGATAATTGATTCATGTTTAAATCATTTAAGAATCAAAAACTGTAGAGTTTCTCTTTGTATCTGTGAGTTTCTTCTGCTTGTCTCTGTTCTGATGTGAATCTGTTTTCTTCTCCTCTCTGTACACATCATTTCCTGCTGGGATGGAGGTCAGAGGTCAGAGGTCAGTCTAACACTAATATATCAGCTTATATTCGTCTCTGCTGCTGCTGCAGACACATCAGCTAAACAGAAGATTTATAATATTTCCTAATGTTATATAAATGTTTCTAAAGGTTTGTTCACTTCTTAAAGGTTCTTAAAGGTTCTTAAATATTTAGAAATGATCATAATGTTCCTAAAGGTTTGTGAATATGTTTTAATTTTCCTAACAGTTGAACAGATGATCTTAAATGATCCTAAAATTCTTAAAGGTTTTTAAGGGTTCCTAAATATTTATAAATTTTTGTTCTTAATTATTAAATGTTCATAAAGGTTCCTGAATTTTTTAAAATGCTCCTAAAGATTTTCCAAATATTTGTATATGTCTGTAAATTTCCTAAATATTTGCAAATGTCACTTAACACTCTCAATATTCATAATTATTTATAAATGTTCCAAAAGGTTCCTACATGTTTTTAATTGTTCCTATCTTTTTGTAAATGAATGTTCCTAAATGTTCCAAAAGGTTCCTGAAACTTTGTAAATGTTTTGAAAGGTTCCTAAATAAGATCTTGGTAATATTCATAAATATGGGGAAATCTTTTTAACATTCAGTAGTGATAGTATCATTTCAGTGCTTTCTCTCTTTGTGTCTTTGTCCTCTTTGTCTCTCCCCCCCCCCCCCCCGGTCTGGTTTACTGACAGACTCAGAGGTCAGAGGTCAGAGGTCAGAGGTGTGAAGAGTCAGACGGCAGCAGAACGACCTCAAACTGAACTGAACTTGACATCGACACACAAACAGACGGACAAGTTCAAAAGCACAAACACACTGTGACACTTCAGTGTGTTTACACTGTTGATGAGTTCAAGTTCAGATGTCTGTTCAGGTTTCAGGGAAATGAAGTTAAAGTTTGAGGAAAACAGAAAAACTATTGTCAATTATTGTCTTTATATTTCATGTCCCTGTCCATTTTGTATCATTATGATTATATCTAAATAAGTATCTAATATCTATCTATAAAATATAATATCCAAATCTGATAAAAGAGGGAGACAGAAACTGATTCTGACATTATTTAGATTTTCTAATGAATGAAACTGAATTATGAAAGAATAACCTGAAACTGATTCTAACGCCATCGTCATTGAGAGGAGATTTTAATGCAGGAAGATGGATTTTTATCAAATATCAAAAGATCAAATTGGAGTCAAATCAAAGAAAATTCTCACGTTAGAAAGAAGTTTAAACATCTTGTATATTATTTTTAGTTTAAGAGCTCATTAAGCCTATCTTTTTTCATGTTTTATTATTATTGTTATTTTGTCACAAAAGTTTCATTTGAAACAGGGTCATTGCAGTAAACTGGTTCTGTGTTCACCCGCAGCAGCTCTCACAGTTTTCATTTTAATATCTGGTAAAATCATGAAAATAACTACAGTCTGATTTTTAAAAAAAAAACTGTGAGTGTTTCTTGACAAAAATGTATCACAGCCTCAGCAGTCAGGATTTAATGTATACAATGATAATGTTAATCAATTTTCATAAGATTTTAATAAAGAACTATCTGATGAACAGTTTGTTAAAAGGTTTCATGATTCTCTGATAGAAGTCAGGAGTCTCCAGTGGCTCCAAATCACGTGAAGGTGTCCCTCAGGGTTCTATTGTTGGGCCTCTTTTAGTCATTGTGTACATAGACTATATCATCTATGCCCCACATTTTTATACAGATGATATTATTCTTTACATTACTGGCTGCTGCTAATCTACAGTCTGTTTTAGATACATATCAAATCACTCATCATACATGGGCTGGTTTTAAATTCTGACTAAACAACATATATGTTATTCCCAGGGTCAGTTAAGACTATCCAGCCTCCTGCCCTTTTCTAAACTCTTCAGGGTTCCCTCATTGACATTGTTGAATATTATAAATATTTGGGTGTGTGCATGAATCTGGCTGCATACAAAATCACCTTTAAAACAAACATGGAACACCTGACAGGCAGATGGATATATAGATGTGTATAAAAATAAATCATGTTTCTCTTCTGATAGTCAGATTATACAATCTATAACTCCGTCTAACATGATTATGGAGATATATGAATCTAACTTGTGTCTTTCCATGATTATGTTTTTCATGTTTATTCCCTCTTGAAAAACAGATCACGATGAAACACCCTGTTTAAATAAATTCTTAAATAAAATAAATATTGCTGCGTTGTTGTTATGTTTGTTGTGTACGTCTGTACCTTGTACGAAGAGTCGTCCGAGCGCTGTGCGTCGGGATCTGCTACCCGGTCTGTTGGCTGAACAAACGTAAACTCCTGAATGTTGCAGCGTGGCGTCAGAGATCATCAGATTTCCGGTTCCCAAAACCTGGATCCCCTCCACACCAATGGACCGCCCATCTGTCACAGCAACACATCATCATCATCATCATCATCATCATACAGTTTATGTATAGAATACTAGATACTCTAAACAACTTACTCAGAACTGACTAAACCACTAAGAGGTTTTCTTATCAATTACTGATCAATAAGAGGTTGTTTAAGGGTTAAGGTGAGGGTCATTACCAAGGCGACTCCAGGACACAATGGGGCGGGGGTTTCCTGTAGCGATGCACTCCAAGATGGCGGTCTGGTGGACATTGATGGTGAGGTTCTGAGGACCGGACAGGATGACAGGCTCCTTGTAGATCCTGGACCCTGCAACTGGACCCACAGAAACCATAATGTCAGAACCCTGAATCCTGAAGGTTCTTGTAAAAATCTCTTTAAAATGAAGATCTCTGGGGTTTCTTAGGCCTTAGTTTGGACTTTCTTTGCCCTCAGTTTGGTCTTACCAGTGACTGACAGCTGGGCCTCGTGGCTGTAGCGGGTGTTAGCGATGTTGGAGGCAACGCAGCGATACAAACCGCTGTCTGTCCGCTGAACGCCGGTGATCTGCAGGATGCCGTTAGGAAGCAGAGTGTATCTGCATGCCACAGATACATCAATACACATTTAATAGATGTTGACTACAGATAAAATATCTGTTAAATACACATTAAACACAAAAAAGAAAGTACATAAGTAAATATGTTGACCTTGAATTAAGTTTTTTTGGTCAAATCAGTTTAACTTTCATACTTTCGTTAAATATACATTACCTACATTAGAATATATATTAAATACATGTAAAATACATGTTAAGTACACATTGAGTAGATATCAAATATATCAAATACACATTAATTGCACAATAAGAACATGTTAATTACTCATAAAGATAGATAGATAGATAGATAGATAAACACTTTATTTATCCCAAAGAGAAAATTAAAATTCCACAGCAGCCACCTGACATAAATCAAATCAAAATATGAATACAACAGATATGATGGATAATGCAAGAACATGAACATGTCAAATAGAAAAGAACATGTTAGACATGCTAAAGTATCGTTTAAACATGTTAAATACTGGTTAAGTACATGTTAATTATGCCTTAAGTATATATTAAATATGTGTATGTGTGTTTGTTTGTACCTGGGGTCCTCTGTGCTCAGTGGGCGTCGGTCTCTCTGCCAGGTGATGTTGGCTTCTGGGATTCCATTTACCTGACAGGTGAGTCTGGCCACGCCCCCTTCATCCACCGCCACAGACTCAGGGTGAGACAGGAACTTAGGGAGGGCTGCGGGGGAGGAGGGGGAACAGAGAAATAAATGAAATACACTAAACTGATGACGTGTGTTACAGCAGCGGTGTCAAATCAAATCTGGCCCTGCAGCTAAAATATACATCCAAACTTTGACATCATGTTTCATAAATCTGCTGTAGATACAAAATAAATCCAGTGAATATCAGCAAATTAAGTCTCTTCTAACACTGTTTTCACAGTGTAGACAAAACGTATCAGCCTCAGCAGCTCGACTGTAATTATCATGTTAATCAACAGAAGTGTACACATGCATATACTGCACATAACCCCTTACTATATCTGTATACAGTCACTTATTACATCACCGAATCAATATTTATTTCAGCACTTGTTGCACTCTTACACACCTTATATAAATATTGACATTGTATGTTGTTGTCCATTTGTGGTTTTTATATGTAGGCCTATGTATCTGTTTTTTATGTTTTTCAATCCACCATAAATGAAGCTGCTGCTGTTTAATGTGTGGAGAACTATTAAAGTACATTTGTGGTCTCACAGTGACACACACACCGTATATTCAGAGTCAGTTTTAGACAAAATAAACTCTTTACTTACTGATGAGAAACATGACATCAGATACAATCCTAAACACTGACTGCTGATGTACAGTCTGTTACAGTGTGTTGTGTTACATATACAGTATGTATACTATGTTCAGGTCATGTGACTCACATGCGAGCTGGACTCGGGCCTTGCGGCTGATCAGCATGCCGTAGTGGTTCTGTGCGGCGCAGTCGTACTCGCCGGCGTCTGTCTCGTTACTTTCTCGTCTCTTGGAGAAGTTCTTGATGAGCAGCGTTCCGTTAGGGAGCACCATCGCCCTGACGCCAGTCGCCACGGGAACACCGTTCCTCCGCCAGGTGATGGAGATAGGCCCCTCCCCTTCTACCTGACAGTCCAGCATCAGGGGGCGGTCCCTCGCTGCAATGACATCACTGGGTTCTTTCAGGAAGGCCAGCTCCGAGGCTCCCCTCACACCTGATAGGTGATACAGAAACGTTAGTTTGATGCTGAATCCAAACCTTGTGATGGGTTCACTGTCATCACATCAAGTCAAAGGTCAGATTCTCAGGTGTCTCAGTTACAGAGCGAGTACAGAACAAAGTGTCAGACGGACTGCAATAACATGACAAACACTCAGCTTCTCTGGACTCGACCTGAAGTCAGGTGACATTTCATAAAACTGGATCCTGACACGACAGGTGAGGTAGAACTGTCTTTGTTTTTGTATCTGACCTGATCTGTATCTGTTATATATGACAACAAGAAATCCAGAATGCAAAATAATAAAACATTCTGCAATCTGAAGAACTTATTTCTGTTGATTTTCTATATTTTTATTCTTGTCAAAGCTAAACAAACTAAATCTAGTTGATGATGATGAACTGAATCAGATTCTGCTGTTAGAAACAAACTACACAAATATGAAAATGTGAAATACTCACGGAGAGTCTGAGGATGATGAAGATGAAGATGATAATGATGGTGATGATGATGATGAAGCTGTTGATGATCAATAATATTAAAAAGTCATCATTGTTGATCACAGATAAGAAAAAACATGTTTGTGTTGTAGGAAATTTTCAAATAATCAGAAACATGTAAATCTTGTTTTTATCATTAAATATTTGAATGAAGACTTAATATTCCATCAGCTCGTCTGTTTCTGTCCTCCTCCTCCTCCTCCTCCTCCTCCTCCTCCTCGTCTCGTTTCGCTTTTCAACTTGAACTTGGACGAGGTGACTTTCCCAGGCTCCCCCCTCTGACCTCCCCCTCCATACAACCTCCCCCCCGTCCTCCATCTTGTCCTGGCCCCAGCTGGTCTGAAAACAAGAGCGGACGGCAGAAGGACACCCTGTGACGTCTGGACCCCCCAAAACCTCCTCCAGACCCCCCCATCCATCCATCCCCCTCCACCTCCTCTAGTATGAAAGACAACAATAATGACAACAAAGGTCCAAAGCAGACACAACAGACCCCCCCCCATCAAACCAACAACACCATCACTAAACTCTGCAGCTGCCAGACTTCATTTACATTTTCTAAACATTTAAACTTCTGTCACAAAGCTGCTCAGTTTTCTTCTTTTCTGTCCTGATTCTGATCAAACTCAAGTTTATTGTCAGTAAGATCCACAGAAATGAAGCACCAACTCTCACAGTTAGAAATCTGAAACTTGGTTTTACAAATTTGATTTTTCAGATCGCTGCCATCCAGTGGAAACCATGTTTTTTTGATTTTTCAGATAAACTGGAGGATTCATTTATTGGTAGAAACCTTTCTTCCTTCTTAAACCTATCAAGGTATTTAAAAACCCTGCTGGATTATCTGTAAACTGCTTTTTCAGAGAGATATTGATGACACTGAACCACAGCCGGGCCGACTCAAACCTGCCCGTCACACTGGACCAGAACCAGATCTTAGTTCTTTACGACATAAGACACTTTATTGTCATTGTAGGCAACGAAATTATATTTGGTAACTCTCATTGACCAGCAAGATAAAAACAAGATAATAAAAGATAATAAATAAAAAAAGGTATTGTACAAGTTAGATGTATGTAGTGCATCAGCATTCACACTTTCTTTACTGCCAACATGAACTGCTGTGAGGCTGACTGTCACTACAAACTCCACCCACTTATATAATGTATAATGATACACAGTGCTGTGCAAAGGGTTAGATGTTTAGATTCTCTCCATAATGCAGCAACATCAGCCAGAGTCATAAAGAACTATGTTCAGCAACAAGAAGAACAAGGAGTCCTGCAGCAGATGGTTTGGCCCCCACAGAGCCCTGATCTCAACATCATGGAGTCAGTCTGGGATTACATGAAGAGACAGAAGCAGCTGAGACGCCGAAATCCACAGAAGAACTGTGGCAACTTCTCCAAGATGCAGGAACAACCGACCTGCCAAGTACCTGAAAACCTGTGTGCAGGTGTACCGAGGAGAACTGCTGCTGTTTTAAAGGCAAAGCTGCTCACTGCAGATACTGATTTACTTTAGGTTTCTGCTGTTTACTCAACTTTGGATCAAGTTAACTGATCCAAACTGATCAACTGATCAATAAAAAATATTTAAAGCATCCTCACTTTACTTTAAGTGTCTGAAACTTTTGCACAGTACTGAATTTGTGGAATATCAGAGGAGAGGAACAATCAGCTGTTTCAGTCCCACTGAAGTCACAATGAACTCAAAGAGCAACAGAAACATGTGAGTGGAGGTCAGAGTCTCTCTGAGTGACACAAACTGACAACAACAAACTTCTGCTGGAGTTGAAAATGGTTCTTGAACAGTTTATGGATAAAAAATGTGACCTACATGAAGACATGTTGTATGTGAAGACACAGATCCAGCTGTCACATCAGACCTGAAAGTAAATATATATATGTATATATATATATATTTTTTTTTTATTATACTTTTTAGTTTTAAGGAATTTAGGAATTTCCCTTATTTTTAAATAGTTTGAACGTGTTTACACTGTGAGCTTTGTGTTTGTGCTGCACAACCAACCACCAATTACAGTTGTTCCTGATTGGTTACCTGCAGGGATCAATACTGAGTCACATGTTCAAACTCTTCACACAGTCGACACAACAGCAACAATTATGGAGCAAACTGTGACACATTTGCATTGTTTTGACACAGAAAGCATTCAGTGACTACAGCCTTCAAATGTCCTCAATACTTTTCTCACTCAAACACAAACAAGCAACTAAACATTTGACACATGTTTACATCCTCACTTCCAAACTCTGCAGTTTCTCTTCAAAGTGTGTTTTTATCTCAGTGTGTCTGATTGACACATGAGTTGTTGTGTTTGTGTGTTTGTGTGTAAAATGAGCTGCTTTGTGCAGCAGCGTGTTGGTGAAGTTTAACATGTGAACCAATCAGAATAATCTGTAACATGAATGATTGATTTCTTCATTAACTGCAGTTTTCAAGGTCAATAATCAGCTTTGAATCTCAGCTTCAATTCAGCATGAACAAGAAGTCATTAAAGTGCTCAGAAAAAATGTAAATCTGAACGTCTGCAACTCAATGTGCTGAGGAAGATCATGTGATATGATTGAAAGCTCCAGAACAGCCACTAAATGGAGCTTGAGGTGAGAGAGACAGTTTAAACTGAAGCTGAAACTGATGAGTTTTAACTATAGTCATATTCCATATGTGTGTGTGTGTGTGTGTGTGTGTGTGTGTATCAGCTGATCAGCTGATGATGAATCCTTCAGCTTCCTGTGTGAACTGAACTCTGACGTGTCTCAGACTTCACATTCAGGATTAAATCCGCCTCCCATCTGCGTCCTCATTATGGGGGGGTTATTTAAAACATTGGAGCAGACAGTCCCCCCCTCCACTCACCCCCCTCACCCTGACCTGCCCTCTAAATCCCTAAAACCCTCCTCAGCCCCTGCAGGTCATGAGAGTGTCAGTTCAGAGTTCAGGTTCAACAGCCTGAAGCTCCGCCCCCCTCGCACTCTCTCTATTGTCGCACGCCCGACGACTCTGACCGTGAACTTCACGGGTCTCACAGCGGCGGCGGTGACCCCCACCCTAAAGCACAGACCCCCACACATCTACACCCAGCAGTAAATCCTTCATCAGCATCAGAAACATCACGTCTGAGTGTGTTTGGATGCAAGCTGGAAGCCTGGGAACCAGACACACACACACACACACACATACACACACACACACACACACACACACACACACACACACACATACACACACACACACTCACACACACACTCACACACACACACACACACACTCACACACACTCACACACACACACACTCACACACTCACACACACACACACATACACACACACACTCACACACACACTCACACACACACACACACACACTCACACACACTCACACACACACACACTCACACACTCACACACACACACACACTCACACACTCACACACACACTCACACACACACACACACACACACACACACACACACTCACACACACACACACACACACACACACACACACACTCACACACACACACACACTCACACACACACACTCACACACACTCACACAGATGTCTGTCGTCTGTCTGCTGGTTTTAATTGTTTAATTGGAGCCAATTAGGAAGCTGCTGAGTCATTTGCTGTCACCTAATTAACCAGCAATTAACCACAAATCACAAATGTGCCACAGGAGGCTTCTGACTGTTATTGAAGCTTAAATTGAAGTTTAATAAATAACCAAATGAGCCACTGAACATTAATCAAACTGTGAGTTTAAAGTCGCTGATAGTTTAATGTCACAAACACAAAACAAACAGTTTCTCTATAAATTTAAGAGATATTTCTGTCTTCTGATCTGCAGCTGTTTCACCATCTGTAATTAGTCTCATTGTTTTCCATCTTTATCAGTTTTTCATCTGAACAGTTCACATGTTTCAGTGTGTTAAACAGCAGTCAGGTGTCCATATGAGCAGTGAAAGAGGTTTTCCTCGCTGTAATCATTCCTCCTGTTCATACTGGATATTAAAAGATCCCCTTCAAATGTGCTTTAATGGAAGTGATGGAGGCCAAAATCCACAGTGTGTCCACACAGTCATTTAAAAGTAGATGTGAAGCTTATATGAGGCTTCAGCAGTCTGAGTTAGTCATATCAAGTGGATATCTGCCACATTTACAGTCTTTTTAGCATCAAATTCCCTCTTTGTGTTTCCTCGGACAGTGTTTCCCTGTTGAGCTGTGGTGGAAGTATAGTAACAAAAAGAGGGACTTTGGCACTAAAAAGACTGTAACGTTGAAAGATATCTACTTGATTTGACTCATTTGGACGCTGAAGCTTCATATTAGCTTCAGATAAACTTTGAAATCCATGTTTGCACAGAAGGAGGACTGTGGATTTTGTCCCCCATCACTTCCATTGTAAGTGCATTATGAAGGGATCTTCTAATGGTCAGTATGAACAGGAGGAATGATTACAGCAAGAAAAACAGGTTTCACTCTTCATTTGGGCTCCTGACTGTTGGTTTAAGACACACTTGAAACATCGTGAACTCGTCCTTTAACGTCTCTGTTCCTCTGTGAGCTGATTCAAGTCAACATATTAACTGTCAGACTGCTGCTCATGTCGAGTGAAGACAAACACAGTGAAGTGGTTTCTCTCACTGAAACTCAATTTCAGCTTCAAGTTCAAGATCAAAACACACACACACACACACACACACACACACACACACACACACACACACACACACACACACACACACACCGTCTGCTGTATGAAAATGAGGCTGATCTGATGAATATGAATGTGATCTTCTGTCTGCATCATCAAACTTTCTCACAATCACACAACA
This sequence comes from Scomberomorus guttatus, assembly GCA_038419695.1. NCBI lineage: Eukaryota > Metazoa > Chordata > Actinopteri > Scombriformes > Scombridae > Scomberomorus > Scomberomorus guttatus. The sequence continues at coordinate 34,397,582 of CM076448.1, forward strand.
TTCATATTTTTATATTTAAGCCTTTTAATATTAAAATATTAAAATATATGTTTTACTATTAAACTTTACAGTTTTCTTGCATCATTCTGATATTCTCTTCTGTACTGTGAGGAAGCTCCACACAATAAAATATATAAAAAAACACCAAGAAAATAAAAAACAACATAACAAATAATAAGTATAATCAATAATAACATAATAAAAGCTCATAAGTATAAATATGAATATAAAGGGTGAGAGCGACGCGATTATAAATAGAAGAAAAGCTCAGAATATCTGCTTAGTTTCTATGTTACATTTTTGGTCTTTTGTGTCTTTTTCATGTGAAATAATAATTAATTATAATCTAAAATTATGAAATGAAACACATTTTTATTGTGTGACTTCACACATGAGTAGTTCAGTAAAACCTGCAGCTGTGTGGAAACTGAATTCTCTTGAAATAACAAATATAATTATATTATATAACTCACAGGTCAGAATCTGCTGATTATTTCTTCCTGTTTAATGAATAACAAAATAATAATAAATGACATGTAGATATAAAAGATGAATATCAGACCTGAGCAGCAGAGTCTCAGCAGCAGCATCATCATCCAGCTCCACATCGTCTTCATGTTTCAGTTTGTTGACTTTAAATCCAAATCATCAGATTAAACCTCCAACAGCTGACAGGAAAATAAAAATACTCCTTTTCTTTTTCTTCTTTTTAAAAATGTATAAAATGGTTTAAAGCGTCATGAATTTGATCTCAGAGGTCTCAGAGATGCTGCTGAGTCTCTGATGATCTGATTCAAAATGACCTCACACTCTCACACCGCTGGGGGCGGGGCCTCTGGGGGGGGCGTGACCCTGAGGTCAGGTGAGGTGAGGAGGGGGGAGGAGTTTAATATGAAGCTGCTGCTTTATAATGAGGAGGGGGGAGGGGGAGAGGTAGGATGGAGGGGGTAAAAAAGGAAGGAAGAAGGAAAGGTAGCAATAAAGTAAGAATGGAAAGAAAAAAGAAAGGAAAGGAAGCGATGAAGGTAGGGTGGACAAGAATACAGAAGGAGGGATAGAAAAAAGGGAGGAGGAAAAGAAAGTAGGGAAGAAGGAAAGGAGGGATGGAAAGAGAGATGGATGGAAGGAAAAAAGGTGGAAAGAAGGAAGGAAGGAAAGAAGGAAGAATTGATGTGGTAAAAAGGAAGGGAGGAAGAAGGAAAGGTAGCAATAAAGTAAGGATGGAAAGAGAGACAGAGGGAAGGATGGAGGAAAGGAGAGATGAAAGAAGGAAGGACTGAAGGAAAGGAAGAGAAAAAAGGAGGGATGAAAAGAGATGAGAGAAGGAAAGCAGGTAGGGTGGATGAAAGAAGGAAGGAGGGAGGGAAAGAGGAAGGAATGAATTGAAGCAGGAAGGAAGAATAGATGGATGAGTGACGGAAAGAAGAAGAAGGGAAAGACAAAAGTGAGGACGAAGGAAAGGTAGCGATAAAGGATGGAGGGAGGGAGAGACAAAAGAAGGAAGAACTGAAGGAAAGGAAGTGATGAAGGTATGGGTGGATGGCAAGAAGGGAGGAAGGAAGGAGAAAAAGAGGAAAGAAGGGAGGGAGACAGGATGGATAGAAGAAGAACAAGCAGACTGCTGTCACCGTGAACTTCATCATGACAGAAGTGAGGATGAGGAGGAGGAGGATGAAGCAGCAGCAGAGGAAACAGGAGAGAGGAGACAATCTTCCTCCACACCAGCAGGTGGCGGTAAAGCTTCGCCTTGTTGTTTACCAGCCGCCAATAAACCTCAAGAAGAAGCAGCAGCAGCGATGGCGCGGAGGCTGATGATGTAAACAAACATCAGAAACGTGTCGCAGTTTAACTTCTGATGAGAAGATGAGACACCGCGGAGGAAGAGGAGAAGAAGAAGAAGAAGAAGAAGAGGAAGGGGAGTTAACTCACTCAGACTGAAGGTTAGCGAGGCTAAAGCACGGCTAACATGCTAACATGCTAACTGCAGATGTTAAACCCGGTTGGATATCAGATCTTTTATCTTCACCAACCTTCTGCTTTTATGACCAGCTGTTCAGAGAAATGTGTGACTGAGTGTTTCCTGCTCGTGTAAACACGTGATCACGTTTCTGATCATTTTCACTGATGCAGAACAAAGAAGCTGAGATGGTGAGAAACACGACAGGACACCAGAGTTTCTGCACATTTAGGACTTTTTAAATACCACATAAAATGCACCTTTAATACCTAAAACTGATGGATGGTAAAACCAATCACAAAATAACTGATTAATTCAAGTTTTTGTTCAAATCAATACTTGTCCACAGTGAGTGGATGTTTACTGAGTGAAAGTCAGTGTGCTGTAGTTTATAGATGTGGAAACATTTACACCTGATGTTACTGTCTACAAACCATATTATACACATTTATACATAAACACATTGTGACTTTTAATACTTCTACAGCCTTTTTAAGGGAACTGATTCCACTGTTTTAAAGACTTTTTCGGTCCTGCAGACACACAGGTGATCAGAAAGCTGATCCTGTTAGTATCATGTATACACAGATATGAATAACCAGGTCTCTCATGTTGCATGTAAACACCAAAATATCCTGAATATAAACAAAAAGAGGAAACAGGTGTGCAGGCAAACACACTGATCTCTGCTCACATTCACATATTCTGACATGAACCCTCAGATTAAATCATCTTGTGTTTCTGATTGAAGATGCAAATTATTGGCTTAATTTTAGATGAAATGAGAGTGAAGGAAGCTTTAAAACTCTTTGCATCAGACTGTAATGCATCACGATTAAAGCTGCAACTAACGATTATTTTATTCACTATAAATCTGCAGATTATTTTCTCAATTAATCGATGAATCATTTGGTCTATATAACATCAGAAAACTGACAGTTTCCTACAACCCAAAGAGATCAAATATCTGGTTTTGGCCAACAAACAGTCTAAAATATTCAGTGTAGAGCTGCAACAATGAATCGATTAATTGATTAGTTACCAACTATTAAATCAATCACCAACTAGTTTTAAGTCATTTTTTAAGAACAAAAATACTAAAATTCTCTGATTCCAGCTTCTTAAATGTGAATATTTTCTGGTTTCTTTAGTCTCTGTGACAGTAAACGTCACAGAGACGTCAGCTTGGACTTTGGGAAACACTGATCCACATTTTTCACCTTTTTCTGACACTTTATGGACCACTAATCAATTAAGAAAATAATCGACAGACTAATTGATAATGAAAGTAATTATTATCAGATAATATCAGATGTTATCAGATATTTTGTCCAACAAACAGTCTGAAATCCAACAATATTCAGTTTACTGTGATGTGAAACACAAGAAGCAGCAGATTCTCTCATTTAAGAAGCTGGAAACATCATGTTTGACTTTTTGCTTGATAACTGACTAAAAATGATCATTGATTACTCTGTAGATTATATTCTTAATGATCAATTAGTCATTTTGTCTATAAATGAATACATAAATAATAATATATATAATAAAATATATACATATATAGTATATATTTTTACACTTTTGGTTTCAGATTTTTTTCTCAGAAGTTTTACAGAGCAGACAAGAAAAAAGGCAGTTTAATTTCAGTTGGACTTTAAAGTTTTACTCTCCTCATTATTGATGATTGATTGGTGATTATTGATGGTTGGTAGCTGTGACAGAGTGGAGGAGACACTTCAGTAACTTCCTGTTCTGTGTTTGTTCTGTCAGGATCCAGATTCACCTCCAGCCAGCTGCTGATCCATCTGATCCAGTCTGACCTGATCTGATCTGATCCAGCCCGGTCCAGCAGGGTCTGAACTGGTCTGAACTGGTCTGAACTGGTCTGTTTTAGTTTGTTCTGGTCTGATCTGGTCTGTTCTGCTCTGAGGAGTTGGAGATGGCAGGTCGAGGGCGTGGGCGGGGTCGGAGGATGATGAGCTTCAGTGTGGAGGCCGTCGGCATCAACAGAGGAGACACTTTACCTCCATCCATCCAACAGCCTACACCTCTGTTCCCTGTGAGACACACACACACACACACACACACACACACACACACACTGATATCACTTAGTGTGACTTAACTTCCTGAGGATATCATTATCTCCGATGTCCATCGCCAATAAACCTCCATAAATCCACTAAAACCAGAGAAACAGTCTGAGTTGCTGCTGTGGAGGTTGACTCGCCCACATTTACTCAGTCACACAGTGACGTATGTGTGGATGTGTGATTTATTTAAGCAGAAAATGGTCAAATATTATGTAATACAAAAGAAATAGAAAGTCTAAGTAAGCAGAGTAGTAGTTTAATTATTACTACCAGTACCCTTAAAGTGATAACAACACACACAGAGGGAGTGTGATGTCATTCTCTCCTCAGGACGCCATTACTCCACTTTATTCTTACATAGCAAATAGTTGTTTGCTGACATCCAGTGAGGCTCAGTGTCATTTATTGGACCTTTAAGCCAATCACTGCCAGGTAAATCTCTCTGTATCTCACAGTATAGAGTTTTTAATCTGGTGTCAGGTTTGACATTCCCACGCTGGCTAGATGAATGCATACTGAGCATGCTTCCACCGGCTGAGCAGCTAACTTCCTGTTAGCTTTCTGCTAACTTGAATGGGGTTAAAATAATTTAATTGTGTGGCTCTTCTAGACTTTCCAAATGTTATCAGAACGAATGGATGAAATTCTGATAGTGAAACGAGTCATTTTGCATGAGTTCTGTTTGTGTTTTACAGCCGCAGCAGTAGCGACAGAGTAGGCGGGGCCTATGATGTAAGCACAGGTCGACAGTGTCTTCGTAATTACTCTCACTGCCAGA